>OX336903.1:6474293-6880803 GCA_946959425.1 Argyrosomus regius
CAAAGTACACAGTGTACTAACAGTCGTATCTGACCTGAGACTCCTCACAGGTCTGTTCCAGTCCACCTGACGACATCTTTTAGGACTGCGCGTGTTTCTTCACGCCCGTGATCAACAACATACATGACTGAGTGTGTGTGTCTGCTGGTGTGTTTGTGTTTGTGTGTCCTCCGGCTCGTTAGCAGACACTTCGGAGAGGATCGTGTTGATGATTCACGTTGTTGATGATGTTGTTGACTGGTGATGATGTCACTCTACTCCCTGATTAATGCCACTCGACCACCAGCTGTGTCTGTGTGTGTGTGTGTGTGTGTGTGTGGTTGTGTGTGTGTGTGTCTGATGGCATAATAAAGCACGTATGACAGAGCGAAGCAGTGTGTATAAGTGTGTGTGTGTTTTCAGAGTGATCGGTGACGTAACTCGCTGATTAATAGCTACGGCTTCCTGCGCCATCAAAACAACTGCATTACCACTGTGTGTGTGTGTGTGTGTGTGTGTGTGTGTGTGACAGAGAGAGAGAGGGACTGAACACTCGTGTGGCCTCTAAGTACAGAATACATCACTGTTACTCAAGCTTACAATGAAATCGATGCATCTATCAGTGTGTGTGTGTGTGTGTGTGTGTGTGTGTGTGTGTGATGTTGGACACAGTTGTCATCATGCATCAATACGTGTTCAGTCGTGTGTGTGCAAATGCATGTTTACGCTTGCATGTGTGATCGCATATATGAATACATAGTATCAGTGTGTGTGTGTGTGTGTGTGTGTGTGTGTGTGTGTGGAGTAATCTATCGTGGTGCAGGTTGAATTGCAATCATTTGCCTTTAAAGGGTCATTGTGTCTGTCATTATAAAGAGGAGAGGAGAGGAGAGGAGGAGACAGGAGGCAGAGGAAAGAAAGGAGAGGAGAAAAGGAGGGAAGGAAACAACGTGAGGGAAAAAGGAAGAGGGGAGAGGAGGGAAGGAGAGGAACGAAAAAATGAGGAGACAAGAGGAGATGAAGAAGAGAGGAGAGAAAAGAACCAGAGGAAACAAGGAGAGAAGATGAGGAGACTAATAGAATAGAGGAGACATGAGGAACAGAGGAAAGGAGGAGACAAAAAGGAAGGGAGGACCGGGGGAAAAGGGAAAAAAGGAGCACAATGGAGTAAAGAAGAGAGGAGAAAAGGAGGGGAGGAAACAAGGAGGGAAGAGGAGAGGTCACCAGGTAAGGGGGAAAGGAAGAGGGAGAGAGGAAGAGAAGACACAGACGAGAGAAGAAGAAAGAGAAAGGAGATGAAGAAGAGATGAGGAGACAAAATTAAGGGAGGACGGGGGGGAGAGGAGAGCAAAGGACCGAAGGAAATAAGGAGGGAAGATGAGGAGAGGGAAAAATAAAGAGGAGAAATGAGTTATTGCTCTGAGAGGAGAAGAGTAGAGAAGGATGGTGGTGAGAGAGGAAGAGAAGGAGAAGAGGCAGAAAGGAAAGAAAAGGAGGTTGTGTGAGAAGTACGAGACACTCGACGTCGAGTGGAGCGAAGAGAAGAGAACAAGGAGGAGGCGAGGGAAATTAGGAAAGGGGGGAGGATGAGAGGAGCAGAAAAACAGAAGGAGGAAATGAAAAATAAATGTGAAATAAGAGCGGACGGAAAGAGGTAAAGACGGAGAGATGCAGGAGAAGAGAGATCATGGGTGAGTGATGAGGAAGAAAGGGAGGGAAAGATGGAGGGAAAATGAAGAGGAGAGCGTCCACGGTGGGATGAAGTGCACCGCCTGCGTCTCACTCTGCTGCACAAAACAATCACAAGCAAAGCAGCGCTCCCTCCATCCGTCTATCTATCCGGAAAATAAAGAGGAAGATGAGTGGAGGACGAAGGATGAGAGAGAGAGAGAGAGCGAACTTTTTCTATCAGGCCAAAAATATCGTTCACACGTCAAGAAACATGAACATACAACAACTCTTCAACGAGATCTAAACTTTTTTGTGCATGTGCCTCTTTAAACTGTCTTTTTTCCAGTCCTAAAACGTCAGATTTTTGATTTATAACGCAGAATATCGTCACGTTTAAGAGGCTGGAACCAGAGAATGACTTTTAAATTTTACATTTGCTGGTTTCCACCAAATTTCGGTAAAAGTAAACCTCTCCAACCTCTCCATCTTTAACAGATAATCGCTCTGAGTTTAAGACGAACATATTAGAGGTGTGAATGTTTACTCAGTTTTCTATATTGCTACTTCGCCCATATCAAAAAATGCTTTAAAAAAGGTAGAGCGTGTAAGATTTAGTGACGTCTAGTGGTGGGATTGCAGATTACAAGTGTGCAGGAGAATCTACGGTGGCCTTCGTGTGCCAAAACAGGTCATGATGGTTACGATCCTCCATTTGTCGACAATTAACTTCTCGGACTCCGTGTAAGAGGACCCGCTTTTATTCCATTTGTGCTCATCGATCATTGTAAAAGTTAAACACTGAACCCTGAAACAAGCTGCATTTCTTCAAATCTCAGTATTCATGCGACACAGCTCAGTACACAAACATGATTCTCCTCAGGGTTAGATTAGTTCAGGGTGAAAGCACAAACACTATGGAGGCCTACAGGGCGCATCCTGAGGTAAATTTCATCCACGTGTCCCTCACCTCCAACGAGGAAACGAGGAAACATGATTTTAGACAAATGACACGTCCTTTCCTCTGAAGCGTCACGTGAAGCGACACCCGTTCATGACGGCAGCAGCTGATCACAGCTGGATGGAGTTTGTGTTAATACAAATAGAGACACACGGTTATCAGTGTTTTCTCTCTGCAGTTACCCGTTCAACAGCCGCAACTGTGTCTCCTGGCAGAATGCCTTTATATCCTTTATTCATTATTTATAGCTGCATTTATTGATATTCTGACTGTGAATTCGATATTGAATTATCCAGAATGTGATTAGGACATCTTCTGAACTTCCTAATAAAAGACAAATCGTGTTTGTCAAATCTAAAAGTTAAGAAAGAGACTTCTGACTTCAATCTGTACAATCACTGCAGTGATGTTGTGATAAATCAGCCCGGTCAGCTGCGGCGTCGATCAATAACCGATATCCAATAAGGGGGGGGAGGTGCTTTTGTCTCGTTCATGGCTCCTCGGAGATCCCTCCTCGACCCTCGGAGCAGAATTTACAGCTTTGGGACCAAAACCGGTTCAAGCAAGGATCAAGGAGTGAGGACGTGTGAAATAAGAGGATTGGGATGCAACCACAGAATCACAGAATGCGTCTTTGTCCAACGAATTCATAAAATGTAAATACCCTTTTAAAATCACTCTCTCCTTACACTGCATCTCCCAAAATATAAAAGGAACATTCATCCATGACTTTACAACTTTACTCAACATTAGTCAGCTATAATTTTGGCCTGATTAATGTTCTGTCACTGCATCGATGCAGAATCAAGAAACTGTCGTGGCATATTTACAATAACAACCAGAAAATGTGGCATCAGGCGTTTGGTACAGCTTCTTCACCCAACAACATAAACTACACCCAAACTGGACCACTACACCACAGTTAATCTTGATGAGTGTGAGGCAAACCTTTAGATGCCACTATTATCGCTGCCCGACACTTCATGAAGTTGTCTTCTTCTTCGTCAGACTGTTTCTTTGAAGCCGTTATGATCTGTTTAACACGTTTAATACATGACCCAGATTTTCTGTCTCCACTAGCAACCAAAAGTTGTTGCGTTTCCCACTGCAGAGAGACGCTGACCACAACAGTTTACAGCAAATGAGATCAGCTCGCATGAACTTAATAATGAGAAGAACAGAATTTAATGCAACCATCCAAGCAAAAACAACAAGTAGTTAAAATACAGAGTGCTTCTTTTACTTAAAGCTTCTACCAAGCAGCATGCTGGGAAATGAGGCCAAAACACAACCAAAACAAACCCTCAACCAAGTAGCTCCTCTTTTAACCACAACCTCTTTTTTTCTAACCTCGACTCGGCTTTTATTTTACTTATCTGAGGGCACCTTGTGGAGTTTATAAGCACTAGTAAAGCTCTGGAGCAATGCTGGTACGATGGAGCGTCTGCTTTTGTTTGTATTCGTGCATTGTGATGATCGTGCTCTTCCACTGTTCGACAGTTTGAAGCAGTAACACGCAAAGCGACGTAGACGACAAAGCAAGACGAAAAAGTAACAATGCTCGATTTAAAATATTCCAAAACCTCAACACAGGAAGTATTTTTGCGGGAAAGCCTTCAGAATAAAAGTCCCCAGGACACCTTTAACCATTCGTCAGACGGTGGACGATTAGAAACCCTTCAGATGAAACGTTTCTCTAACAGTCATACAGGTGTCCTCATGACAGACGCTCACACTGAGCTCCAGGTGCTCTTATTTTACATCTTCACAGTGAGGCTGCAGCCATCTGCTGAGAACGACCAACGGTGCGCCGATGCAAAGATGAAGTGCGACTGCAGGCACATGCGGAGAGTCTCTTACCTCTCAGTGCTGACATTTCCCATCGTGAGGCACAAACTGGAGAGACTGGAGACCAGTCTGAACCGTTCAAATCCATTATTCTGCAGTAGAGACGTGACATGATCCATTTTTCTCAGTGTGAAACTCCTCTGTGCACTCCACAGCTAAGCCCTTCTTTAAACAAACATTCATGTTAAAGCCTCTCAAAGAGCTTTATTCCCCCTCTTAAACTTCTACAGTTTTATTCGGTTTCATCACATTTATCTCTTTTTTTCCATCCTCTAGTCTTTCCTGCCTCTTGTAGGCCGTTATGTCAGATTGTGTTTCAAGATGCTGCATAAATAAACCCCCCTCGTGTGCAACAAAACATGCCTGCCTTATAAGTCAGATCAGATTGGCACTAGCTGCATGTTTCAGGCATCCATCACTGCAGCTGCTGAGGTAACATTTGGATGGAGCACAAAAAGAAGATGAGAAAGACGGACGGGGGATCAGTGAAGTGTGATCTGTTACGCAATCGACACCATGAGGACGAACGTGGAAGCTGAAAAACAAGAAAAATACTCAAGATCTATGATGTATGATGATGTATTTAAATCAAAACTAGTTCAAGATCCCTTCTTGTTTGGAAAGTGGTTTCAAACATCAAGCTGCATCTGTGCCAAATTCGCTGTATTTCCAAAATATTTCATTTTCGTGAGGCGTCCCGAGTCTCTTGAATTACCCGGCACTTGTGTCTTTTCCATGCGAGGAGAGAAGAAACAAGAAAACGTGTCATTTCCTCTGAAGCGTCACGTGAAGCGACCGCATGACAACAGTAAATACTCACATCAGAGAAGCTGCCATTAAGAATAACTATATGAAGCTAGCCAAGCTTCTCGCTGGTGGTCTGGTTTGTTTACATAGATCATATCGAGGCATCAGTCTGATGAAGCTGATGTTTCATAACCAGTTAAAAACTTCTTTTTGAAGCTTTAAGCAGTCTGTCCTCACCAGTAAATCAACAGCATCACAGGAAGCGACGAAACAGTAAATCCTTAATTCGTTGTCGTTGTAGATGCTGATTGCAACATCCTCACCTCACCCACTCCTTTCCGTCTAAAGCCAGTGTTTACTTTGTCTGTCTGGGCTACTGTAGAAACATGGCGGACTCTATGGAAGAGGACCTGCTGCATCTGTAGATCGTCAAACAGCTAAATTCCTCCAGGCACGGTTGCGACGTGATTGGGAGCGCGTCCCAGAAGCGGACGCCACGACCTGAAGCGTCAATCTGCCCAGAGCAGCTCGAGCTGGTCGGACGTGCAAACGGCGTAGAGAATCCGGTTGATTTTCAAAATAAAACACCACGTGCAGACCGCTAAAACAGCCAAAAGTGGAATTATTTAACTGTGTAGTCTACTTACTCATGGTAGAAGCACATAAAGCAAAGAAAAATGATCAAATCTGAGCGAAGTTAACAAAGACTGGTGGACAAAATGCATCTGAAATCCTCCTGGTGGGGTCTGAAGTCCAAAAACAGCGTCGCTGCCACGACATTAGGCGACAAAAACATACGATTCTGATCGTCAGCTGATTATACACTCATGAAAACACAGTTATGCATGTTATATTACATTTCTGCCATATTCTGTAAACATAGCTTCTTGAATCTGACACACTGGACCTTTAAAATTGTCGCTGGTGACGATGATTAACTCTTCTTTAACCGTACACAGACCTGAGCCACACTGGCTTCTCCACAATGACTAAAATCATAATTAGTAATTATTACGTGATAATTAGAAGCATCAGAAATATTTTACAGTCTCGTTTTAACTTTAAAAAATTAAAACTGCTGACGAGCTGATGTCTTAGATTTAACTAAAATCTCCAGATACAATTAGGCACAATTATTGTTCATGTTGTGGATTTGCCATCTGTGCTGAAGCTCTGCATGCATGCATGTGTGTGTGTGTGTGTGTGTGTGTGTGTGTGTGTGTGTGTGTGTGTGCGTGTGCTGCAGCAGAAACTTAATGTTTTGGCTGACATTTTAAAAAAGGGGAGGCTGTACAGTTCCTTCAGGTGGACAGAGAGGGGGGAAACACTTTGGAGGGTTGGCGAAGGGTTTAATATGCAGGGAAAACCCTTTTGGCCCGCGGGTACACACACACACACACACACACACACACATATATATATATATAAAACTACAGCACACACACATCCTGCAGCTCCATCCATCTCTTTCTTTCTGCACACACATATGCGCGCAAATAGAGGCAACACAACCTGCATCTCATGCGCACGCAAGACGCACGAACGCGCAAAGAGCAGAGCCTACAGAGACCCACACAAACTCTGCAGCCCGCCCCTCACACACACACACACACACACACACAGAGAGAAGCTCACACGCACTTTCTCCGCACCCCCTCTCTTTTCAGCATTAGTCAATAGAGTCAGTATACATAAACCACCCACCAGTCACCCAAAGCAATGCACCCCCCCACCACCACCACCAAGCCGACCAAAACGCTGCAACAAGCGCGTACACAAACCTGCAGCAACTCATCTGCAACATAGACAAAACCTAAAATCAATCAATCAAGCAGTCAATTGTGGCTAAACAACGCAGCTTATCAAGCATGTATTTGAATAAAAAAAAGAAGTGTCAGGACATGTGGGAGTGATGGAGGGAACATTTCTTATCACAAACGAGCAAATTCAATCATTTCGAAGAGGTTAAATATTACAAATCTCAGCAGGGATGAAGCCAAACACTTAAAAATAGGCGAAACATGTCAAGAAAACAGCGCAGACACACAGCTTCGTTAGCCCGTTGCCTGGACGTTAAAACTGAACGTTAATATTTACTGCTTTATTTGTCCAAGAAAAAATAAAGATAAAAGCGAGGTTAGCATGATAACAGGTAGCACACAATGTAACGCGCACAGCTGCGGCTAATTAATCAATTAGGGATGCTTACAGGTGTTAATTCGCGCCGTTTTTAATCCGGATTTGAAGCGGATTAAATTTTTTTTTTTTTAAAGCAGAAAGCAGTCGGTGGTTTTTTGGTTTCTTACCTTTTTTTTGTCGGAGACCTTCTTCTTTCTCCGTGTGTGTGTGTGTGTGTGTGTCACACACAAAAAAACCCGTTCACCTCCTCCAAATTAACGATTAGTCCCCTCTCCCCGGGGGTCTCGCGCACCACCTCACGTGCGGCCGTTTATCACACTCTCTCTCCTCTCTCTGCGTGGAAGATATCTGTGTGTGTCTCTCTCCTTGTTTTCTCGCGGGATTTTTTTTTTCCTCCACCTCCTCCTCCACCTCTTCTTCCTCCACCTCCCTCTTCTTCTTCTTCTTCTTCTTCTTCTTCTTCTTCTTCACTGTGGGATCAGCTCGTCCTCCTCGCGCCACCTGGACGGAGACGGAGCGGCTGGAGACGCTTGTGCTGCTGCTGCTGCTGCTGCTGCTGCTGCTCGTGGTGGTGGTGGTGTTGGTGTTGGTGGTGATGTCTCTCCTCCGCCTGAGCCATCCTGATGTGAGCGGTTTACTGCTGCTGCGGGAAAGAGCAGAGCAGAGGAGGGATACAAGCTCTCTCTCTCTCTCTCTTTCTCTCTCTTTTCTCTTTTCTCTTTCTGACTCAGTCTTGAAGCTACAGGTGATAAAAAAAAAAATCCTAAAGACAAACTGCTGGTGCAGTGATGCTCCCTGCAGTGTGTTCTGGGTCTTGGAGTAGCAGGAGGTCTCTCTCTCTCTCTCTTCACATTTTATCAGTTTGTTACTTTGCATATTAAAGCAGCATCAAGTAGAAATCAGTATTTTTGTGATGTGTGACTGTGGTAAATACGGACAGCTGTACTCGAGTATTTGTTCTGATTACATTACTTATGATCAAAAACCAGCGAGTCGACAACATCAAGCAAGGTCACCAACAGCAGACATAGCAGCCAGCTAATATTACTTACTAGTCCAACAGCAGTCAGCCCAGCTCGGCGTCTGTCTTTCAGCCTTTTATTTCACCAAGCTCTCACCAACCACTAAAAGTCAGTCCCAGATTTACTCTTGTCCGGCGGCTTCTTGCACACTCACTTTCTCTTCTTAGCTTCCTCTTTAGTCCGACGTCCTCTTCGGTCTTTTTGCCTCTGTCATTACGTCCATAGAGGTCGCTGAACCCGGTTACATTGCCGGCTTGCCCAGCTTGCCAAACAAACACTAACACTCCCTTCTGTGTTCCGAGCTCACAGTCCGGGCAGCCCAGCTAACAAACTGATCTAACGTTAGCTAACAGCAGCTACAGTTTGGCAGCAGTTTACTTCACCCGCGACTAAAAGTCAGTCCCAGATTTACTCTTGTCTGATGGCTTGTAGTTCGATCACTCTCCTTTTCTCGTCTTAGCTTCATCCGTCGACGTCCTCTTTGGTCTTTTCTCCTCTGCCACTTGCCCAGCTCCTGTTCTGGCACAACACCAGTTCCGCTCCCCGTCAGCAGCATCGGATCTGAAAACCTACTACTCTTCCCAGTCGTCCAAACAGGTGCCTGTGGTACAAACACTGAACACTCTGCCCGGTGCTCTGAGCTCACAGGCTAACAAACTGAGCTAACAGCAGCTACAGTTGGCAGCAGTTTACTTCACTGTCCATCAGGAAACTCTGTAAATCACAGAGAGTTGAGGCGGAGCAGCCGGAACACTAACAAACACTAACACGGTGCTCTGAGCTCACAGACCGGGCAGCCCAGCTAACAAACTGAGCTAACAGCAGCTACAGTTGGCAGCAGTTTACGTCACTATCCGTGAGGAAACTCTGCACACATCTAAAATAAAACTGATGATTCTCCATCAACATTCTGGTGGCACTGCACCTTTTTTTTTAAAGGTATCTATATTAAGCTGCTGTATCGCATTACTGACCAGTGTTTAGAGACTTTTATCCATGCCTCTCTTGCTAATTAGACCTGCCAATCATTGCCAAAGGGGGGTGGGTCCCAGGTGCACAGGCCAGCTGGAAATTGGAAGGTGCAGCCTGAATGCTGAGGAGGCTTTGAAACAAAGGTCCAAAGTAAGACCTGCGCTGAAAGTAAATGATGACCTCGGGTAAGGTTGGAGAGCAGCAGTGTCCTGGACTGTAAAGAAGGTGGACAGAAGTTTTCTAGTTTCAACTCAGCAATCAGGAAACTTTGAATCTTCTTAAACAGGTACATCATCCTTTGTCGTTCTTTGTGTTTCTCATATTGATCTGATACCTCGTTGACTCTCATGCCTGTTCACAGCAGGGCTGACAATCAGAGCTGCGTTGAACTGAAATGAACCGAAAAGTTGCCCATGTTTCTTCACTTTGACAGACGAGTAGAGCAACACTGCAGAGCAGCGTGTCCATTACTTCAGCACTTATCAGCTGCTGAATCACTGGTGCAGAGGACAGACTGCGTATATATATATATATATATATATATATATATATATAATATATTTAATATAAAGTCTGAAGGCTCATCTTGACCTTTGAATATAAAGAACAACCAACAACAACGTTTTCGGTGACTCAAACAAAATAAATGTGGAGCTTCTCACGTTGTTTCTATCCTTGAAGTTTAACAAATGTGTTTAAAGGTCCAGTGTGAAGGATTTGGTAGCTCTTAGCGGTGAAGCTGCACATCGCAACTAACTGAATACCCCTTGCTTCACCTTCCAAGTTGTGAAGTCCTGATTCAAGAATGTTTTTTTTTCAAATATATACTGCCCTGCTAATAACAGGTAACGTGGAGGTGAAGAACTTTGCTTCATTTCATGGCATATTATCCTATTAAGTCTATTTCAGTTCAGTTTCATTTATATAACACCAAATCATAAGAGAAGTTATCTCATGACACTTGACATGACACAGACTGTACTCTTTATGATATTATTTAGAGACCCAACAATTCCCACCATGAGCAAACACTAGGCGACGGTGGCAGAAGATATTTTCGTGTCGTAATAGAGTACTATGAGCTCTTTGGTCCAGACTGAAATATCTCAACAACTATTAGTATCAGTGCAGGAGATAATGCTTTCATAAGAGTTATGACATTACAGTTATACAGTAATAATCACTCACCACTGTATAACTGTAATGGGACATTCGACTATTCCAAATACAATCTGAGTGAACCGAACGCGCTGCATGTACTAATCTCGTCTGGTGCTAAATGTTCCAAAGGGAATGAATGAATGTGTGTGTGTGCATGAGAACACGTATAATCCATCATAACGCAGACACCTGGTGCCTCTGCCATTACTCCCGCTGTGGTCTGGACAGTGTGTGTGTGTGTGTGTGTGTGTGTGTGTGTGTGTGTGTGTGTGTGTGTGTGTGTGTGTGTGTTTGTTCTGCACAGTGTGTGTGGGAGTCGGTATCCATGGGACACCTGATTCAATTACTGGATCATCATGAAGAGAAAAATGGAAAGGCAGAGAGAGGGGATGATATCGTGAGAGGGCTTCGGAAAGGAAAGGGAGGAGGGATGGTGGGAAGGAAAGGAGGAAGAGTAAACGCGGAGGGAGCAAGGAGAGATGAAAGGATGAGTGTAAGGAGGAAAAGATGGAGGAGAGGAGAGGAGGAGAAAAGGTAGATCAGGATAAGGAGAGGAAGAGAGATATGAGGAGGGAGAGAGACATTTTCCAGAACAGCCACATGTTGAAGTGTTGTGACGAGTGTGTGTGTGTTTGTGTGTGTGTAGAATTTGGCTCGAATGGATTAGTCTGAGCTTAAACAGTGTCCACACACACACACACACACACACACACTGAACCTGCAGTATGAGGTATGCTACCATATAAGCAGAAGCCAAGAAGACAACCTGCGTTTTAATAAGGAATGAGGTAAGAAGTGTGTGTGTGTGTGTGTGTGTGTGTGTGTGTGTGTGTGTGTGTGTGTGTGTGTGTGTGTGTAGCTGTATTTGACCTTTATTTTTCCTCAAACTAAAAAATAATTTCATTTCTACTGAGGTTTGCTGCTCAGAATTCATTATTTACTCTTACTATTCAAACTATTTTGATATCATTATTTACTCTTACTGTCATCTCCAGACTTGTTTTAAAGCAGAGAGGAGGCAGGGAGCGGAGCCAGTGTCGTGCCAGAACAGGAGCTGGGCAAGCGGGCAATGTAACCGGGCTCAGCAGCCTCTATGGACATAATGACAGAGGTGAAAAGACGGAAGAGGACGTTGACGGAGGAAGCTAAGAAGAGAAAATGAGAGAGTAATCAAGCAAGAAACCGTCGGACAAGAGTAAATCTGGGACTGACTTTTAGTGGTTGGTGAGAGCTTGGTGAAATAAAAGGCTAAAAGACAGACGCCGAGCTGGGCTGACTGCTGTTGGACTAGTAAGTAATATTAGCTGGCTGCTATGTCTTGTGTTGTTGACCTTGCTTGATGTTGTCGACTCGTGCATCAGTTTGTGATGCTTGCCAAAGGGTTTTGTTTATGCTTGTCACAAAATGAATGACAGAGAAGTTTAAAATGAAGTTTTTTGTTCGCTAAAATTAAAAAATAAAATCAAAATAATGATCGGGAAGCCAAACCACACAGTGATGTCATAATATATTGATAAAACCACTGAATCTGTGCACTAATCTTGGGGGTTCAGGTACTTTTAAATGAACTGCAAACTGTCCACATGTCAGATTCTTTCATTGCTCTTGGAAACTTTAAAACTTTACTGTCTCTTTTATGTCTTTTCGGACTCCTGTAATTGTTTTTAGTACCTCTGTTTGCTACTTGATTCGGATCACCCGGCCTTATACGGCTGAATGTTTTCAGATCTCACTTGATTAAATTAACTGAGCTGATCCTTCATCTCCCCCTGCTGGTTAATGTCCATACTCTACCACAGAAACACATGTACTGTTTATGAAATGTTCCATTACAACCTTCTTATTCCAACGTTTTCTAACCGTTCCTATCAGCAGCAGCTCTCTCTTCTTCCTTCCATCTTTTTGTTTTTGTTTATGAACAATTTAAGACTGAACATTTAAATGTGCCTGTTAATCTCTCATCACTCTTACACACACACACACACATGCTGTGATAAATGGCAGCTCATCCATTAGCAATGGTGTTGATCAATTATCTGGTTTGTTATGTGGCAACATTTAGATGCAGCCTCTGCTCACACTCCTGTAACTCATAATGCTTTCTGATATCAAAGGTCATGAAACACATGTGACATAATGAATTATAACCTCAAGTGTCTTATGGATGCTCTTATAAACTAGAGGTTGACTGATGTCAACAAAATGTCAACAAGTCCTGCCTCCCCTTCTCTCACACAGCCTCCTCCTTTTTCTGTTGTAGTACCTCTCCTTTCCCTCCTCCACCTCCCTCCTCCACATCTCCATCCTCCTCCCATGTTCAGCGTTCCATTTTTCTCTCGTTAACAAGCCGGTGTCAGCCGTGACGTTCTGGTTAAACCGTGAGATTTGCCTCGCTAACTGTTTCGCTTTGGTTCAATGAGCAGCAAATCAAGCCTTGTGTGTGTGTGTGTGTGTGTGTGTGTGTGTGTGTCTTGTGTACATGCACGAGTGTGTGTTTCTATAAAAGTGTGTGCATATGTTACAATGTGTTCAGGCGCAATACGTGTGGGCGGATGTTTTGTGTATCTATATTTCCTGTGCTTGATTGAGGAAGCGCTTATCACTTAATTAAGGACAATCAAGACGTGAGGAGAGAGACTCAAAGATTTAAAGGGGTAAACCAAATGGAAATAATTCAGCAAAAAATACATGGACAAAAAAAATAATAGCAGAGGTCAACTCATGGAGAGAACATCCCTCATCTGTAAAGTATCAGAATTCATTTCAGTCATGATGAAAATGGTTTGGCACGGACTGAAGAGAGCACAGTGTTGATTAAATCTCCATTGCAGTGATTATGGCTTCGTCTGTGAGCTGCCAGGAAGAGATCAGCCGAAGGCAACTATTATCATCTGCTGCAGTCAGTCTGGGTTCAAATCGCTCCCCTAACAATGTCCTGACAAGACACACTGCTCACTTCATGCTCCTGTTGTCTTGCACTCCTTCAGATTGCCTAAATGACTCTGTTTGTTAGAAAAACATCAATTTCTCTAATATATAGATTATCTGTTCATTCATGCTTTCAGTTTCACTGCAGGTCCTGAAGAGATGTTGCAACATTCCCAGTGAACAGATGGCTCTATTAAACCACAGAACCCTTCAGAGGAACCTTATCTCTATTAAAGAGGAACCTACTTCCCTTTTACTTTTGTTTTTTCGACCCCATCTCTGCATCCCAAAATGTTTCTGCATCAGGACGCAGAACTTTCCAAACTCCACTCCAAACACTGGAGGCACACCAGAATCCAATACACTCTCAAATTAACATCCCGACGAGTCAAAACTTAAACGTTGCCTGGGGAAGTTGAGAAAAGTTCAATAGAAAAATGCAAATTTCCTCTGATGCCTGGTAGCGACAGCTGGGAGACAACCAATCGTTCTTGTTTTGATTCCTCAGGAAACAGAAACATAGATATTTTCTACTCCACAAAAGGAAGGAAGCGTTCAAAAGCTTCCAAATTCTTGAGTATATAACTTAAACAAGGAGTCAGTCCCAAGAAAAGTTGTCTCTGGCATGAAGTATGAACTGAAGTGATGACACGTCCTTGATTACAATTGTTTCACTCAAAACTGGTGGAAATGGTTCACTAGATAGCGCCACAATTCCAAGATTTTGGGCTTTTCGAACTTTATTTGTCAGAGATAGCTGAAGAGTGACAGGAATGTAGGGCACAGTGAGCCTTCATGCATGAGGTGCAAACTCTACCATCTGAGCTAAACACCACCCTAGTTTCCTACCAACAGTCAACGTTGCTTCAAACAAACAAACATAGCTACTCCAATATTGTCTTTGTCTTTGATTTATTCTATTGTGTAAGACTACAATGAAGTTACCATAAAGTTACCAACAAGTTACGACAAATTCCAAATTCTCAGAGAATACCAAGTCACAAGTATTTCAGGCGAAAGGTCAGAGATCCTCACACACACAAAGTGGTTTACAGTCTGAAAAAGAGTAATAAAAGTAGCATTTTTACGGTTCCTGCTCCACATCTGACGTGGTCGAAAACTTTTCAACGTGGCTTAAAGAAACTTAAGTTCAGCAGTTTCTCACCCTGAGAAGTGAATCTTCCCGTAATGGGAATCTTGAAAGTTATCACAAGAAGTCCTTGTGCATAGTTTGCTTCCCAACTCTCGGCAGGTACTTGTGAGAGAGAAAAGTTTCATAGCAAAATACAATACAGTCAAAAGGTTTACAGTGTAATAGGCACGTTTTGTCACCACAGCTTCCTTTTAACCATGACTACGATGTTTCACTAACCCTAACCGAACCCTAACTGAACAACGTCTTTGTCAATCCAAATGAAAATGTCCTACTTATTCTGTGTATTTTATGACAGAATAAATGGCATATTGCAGCTTTAATACCAGTTCAAGCCTGCCTCATGCTCTCTGTATCATTGTATACCCATAATCTCCTTACTGAGTGGCCTCTGGGGTGTATTAAAATGGTCACAAGCTTGATATCTTCAGCAGAGGACAGAGGTTAAAGGAAATGGCTCTTAGCCATCTCCATGACGTCTTTATGTAACACCATAATGCTGGTCCCATGTGAATAGAAGACTTTGCAGGGCAAGTTCAGCCAATTAGAAACAACTCGTCCTCCTTCTTCTGCCTTTTATTTCTACTTTCTTTCAGATCTTTTCTCCCTCCATGCTCGTTCTGTCATTTCTCTTCCTCCTTCATCCCTTGTTCTATCCGAGAGTTTTTTTTTTTTTTTCATGTGTAAAAACCCAAATTGCTGGATTACGGCAAAGTCACCTTGCCCTCGCACTTATGAAACACTCCATCTTGCACTTAGATTTCAGTGTCTCAAACACACTCTCTTCTTTTTCCTTCAAACACACACACTTTTAGAGACCCGAGGAGGCTGCATGGGTTCAGCGTGACCCCGATCTGATTGAAGAAAAATGAGGTTTAAATGGTGTGCCCATTTCTTCAAGTCTAGGTGAAGGCAATTCCACAGTCTGTGGTTATCTTTTCTTTTCGGGAATGGTGAGATGAATTTGTGTAGGACCATGAGGCCAACTTGACTCATTACGAGGTGGAAGCAGTTTCCCATTTCCCTGACAAATTGGTGTGATTCCTACATGTTGGCGAAGCTTTCACTAAAGGTCTTTTAGTTTTCAGCGCTTCACACGCATCTCTGCTTGGGGCTTATTAAGAAATTCATGATCTTCTTCACCCACAGAAAATGGGATGTTTTGTAGTCTTTCAGCTCACTGTTTTGTGCAGCGGATCCCATATGCTGCTGACTATACATGTCACAATCATTCACCAGGTTTGACTTTCTCATACCGGCATCTGGCAAATTTATAACCGTGGCGCCTTGCTGATGGCTGCAGCAGATGTCACAGACTGTGGCATGTATCGCAATTACCAGCTGTAGCTGTCACCAGAAGTGTCACAACTACTCTCCATCCATGAACCCAACCGGTTGCGGCAGATGGTCGCAGACGGTCATGAGCTGGGTTCTGCTGAAAACCTCCTCTTCCGGGAGGTCCGAAACGCCTGTGGTACAAGTGTAAACACTAACACACCCCAGACAGGCGCGAAAATCCAACAACCAGAGAAGACTAGACTGGGCTGGACGTGGCAGATGTGTTAGGGTTAGTAGCAGGACAATAATAATAAGGGGATGTGGCAGCAGCATCAGTTATCACTCAGGAGACTGAACAATCTGGTGGTGTCTGAGTGGTAGAGGCAGAGATGGAAGACAGACAGGACAAGAGGCAAAGCCTCAGTCCTAACAAAAGCCAATAGCACTTTGTTTTAATGGAGTTAAATGGCGGAGAGAGTAAGTCAGGTAACATTAATCAAGAGTAAGTGAAATTAATGTTGACCCCGATGATGGATGCAACAAGTCTGCAAGCATCGATTAGAGAGAAAGAGACCTGTTAGTGACGAATTCTGCTGTGTTCTCTTCTATTCTAGTTTCACATCATCACCAAACATCCGCTGCCCTCCTTTCACCTGAGCTGATAAACAGATTAGCATCCCGTCCTGAAAACACTGCCGCACCAATCCCATCAGCCCCTGCTTCCTGTACCCGTTGCTTTCATTCAGTCTGTGACCAGAGTGTTTGATAATGGGGTGAGGTGGAGGAGGAGGAGGAAGAGGTGGAGTGTTTTCCCCATCAGATGAATCAATTTTTCATTTCTGCAGGATGTGAGGGCACATGTCAATGAAGGAGAGATGACGAGGAGATAGACGAGAGGAGAAAGAAGTGAAGGAAAAGAGAGTCAGAGATACCTGACTGACACGAAAACACAGAAAGAGGCAGATTTAGTTTTTGTAGTTTTGGTTGGGTTATCCAGTTGGCTTAAAGCCAATCATGTTGAATCATGTTGATGCTACACTGACTTGTAATCAGGTGAATGGTGTCGAACAGAAAAGAAGAGGGTGAACGAGCCAGAAGCCACCAGACAGTCTGGGACTGACTTTTAGTCGTTGGCAAGACAGATGCTGAGCGTCATACAGTCATGATACTAATTAGTTAAGACTAAAAAAGCAAACGTTGTCTACCTGTTGCCACTTTTGTTCTTGAGTTGATCTGTTTCAATGGTCTTTATATTGTGGAAGTCCCTGACTGTGCCGGGAGGTGCTGGACTTTAAAATGGACACCAGATGGTGACAAAACACTAAAAATCTCATCATTTGTGTATGTCATACTCACCCAGGCAAGAGCCAAGAAGAGTTTGAACATTACAAAACTATATACATGTACAGGAACCACTGACATCTGGAAACATTTGACTCACTACTGTGCTGTTTGTTCAGGATGCATGTGTGATAATGGATTTGTTCATATCAATAAAGATAAAAGCAAAGAGGACACTGCTTTTAAACAAGCTTTTAATGCAGAGTGACAGTCAGCAAAGTTATACAATGTTTGCCAGCAATACATTAAGTCCATAAACAGCGTAAAGAAACATTTCATTCTTTCTCACATAAATGAAAAGTCTCCAGCTTCGCCTGGTTGCTCAGCTAACTTCATCTAAGTCGACAACACAAAGATTACAATGAGTGGAGTATGCTGTTGCCTTCGACTCCTTTTTGCAACCATCAAGAAAAACAATATACAGATATAGTTTATCTACACTACTTCCACACTGTTTAGCAGACATAAGGTGGATATTTATTAAGTCTGTCACAAAATACCGTCAGGAGTGCAACGTTTGTTAACTTGGCAGTGTATTTTAGATGCAAATGAGCTCAGTTATCTGATTTGCATAAAGTGCAGCGTCTAATGTGTAACACGTGTTAGAGTTCTCTGCTGCTGAGCCTGGGAATATTGGTTGAAGAGAAGAAATTTTCAAGGCCCAGTGATGAAAAATATGACTCGTGCCTTCCCATCATTTGGATCTGTTATACTCCTGCCAAGTTTCACGGTTGTAGGAGTTATCTCTAAAGATATTGAACCCTAAATATGGCTTCAGGTTTAACTGCTTGATTCCACCATGCCCAACAGAGCAGGTCGAACTGGCCAGAAGTCAGACACATAATTTGGTTCATTCAAAATAAAATATTCCTGATTGTGAAAACTATTTACGGATTCACGGATGTCACATCTTTTACGGTGAAAAACTGCCAAACCATGACAGTAAAAGACTGTAAAATATGCCACAAAGTATGTTTTAAAACAGTCATATTTCAAAACCTTTGTTTATACAGCATTTTAAGGGAATTTATACAGAATAAAGTAGTATTTTATATTTGAGACACCGATTAGAAACACTATAATATTTAATGCCATATTTTACGGTCTTTTGCTGTCATGGTTTGGCAGTTTTTCATTGTGTAGTCTACATAAATTATGGAATAAAACACCAACCTTAAACATGAACATCAACAGCACTAACATCTTTTTACTGTAATATTTGAATAAATTATACTGTATTCATTACGGTAAAATTCTGGCAACCACAGCTGACAGTTTTTTACTGTAAAAACAGTGCATGATTAAGTTGTCTATGAATATGTGACACATGTAGCATTGCAGCGAAAGTGAAGCCAGGTTCAACACGACTTATTCTGACCCATCTTTGTGACTGAAACATGGTAACTTTCCCGCCCTGGAGAGAAACAGCAGAGGCATTGAAAGGCTGCTCGGCAGACAGAACCAGAATGAAGACATCAGGACCGCACACCCATCGTGGTAGTCAAGCAGTGATGATGCGTGCAAGGCCATGCAAACCATTAACCCCACATATTTCAGAAACATGACCCCCCTAATGGTCACGATGGTGTAAAACGCCCTCTTCTTTGCTTCGTTGACCCGTTTCCTGTCTCCACCCACTTCCCCCGGGCCTGGGCGAATGAGAGCAAAGAGAACAGAGAAGCTGCAGAAGGATATTATAAGTAATCCAAAGGCAAAGAATATGAAAAATGGGAGGGTGGTTAAAAATGGGGTGAATGAAGCCAGCATACAGAGCATCACCAAGCACACCAGCCAAATGCAGCCAATGCATTTCTGACCCTGATGCCTCTCTCGGTTTTCAGACTCAGGTAAATGGTGGGGTGTATGACTGCCACGTATTGCTCCACACAGGTTAGGCATTGAAACAACAGTCAAGATAAACAGTGAACACAACATAAATCCCTGCTCTCATCATCCTTTGCTCATCCATGTAAATGCCAAAGCAGTAATACACGGACCCAAACAAACCAATCTGCTCCACTGCGATTATATTGTAGGTGAGGAAGTCAGAGTGGCTCGCTGGCTTCACTGTGGACATGTGCCGCTGTTTCCACCATCGTCGAATCCCCACAGAGAAGACGAGGATGGAGATAGGGAGGAGGAGAAGGAAGGATATGCTGGTGAAAGTGGTGAAGACTACAGAGCCGAACACCGACTCAGAGCACCTATAGAACCGAGGGTAGAGGAAGGATTTGGACAAGGAAGGAGGGTGGAGGGAGATGTTGGGTGAATTGAATGAGTGGATAAACATCGATGCTCAAACAGAGGCCTGTGAAAGAGGAGAGAAGGAAGGAGTCATGAGAGGGATGAAGAAGTAAATGAAAATCGGTTACAGTGCCATTAATTTGCAAGAGCAAATATTTTGCAAAACCGGGAAACATTGTTCAGAAATATGTCTGTTATGTATGTTTAAAAACCCAAGATTCATTGCAAAGGCTGTGTTCTTAAGCGTAAAAAAGTGCAACAGAAGAGTTATTTGAGTCATAAACTCGGGAAAGATCACAGCCCATATACATATTCAACCAAGTCTAGATTCTTTCTCCAATTTTAGTCTAATCTTATTAATTAAATGTTTTTTAATAGATTGTTCATAACAAGTTTTCCTGTTTAAATTGTTTTATTCACGTCAATACATACATTCATATTGGAATCACATTTCTCCAGAAATCTTTATCTCATTATTAAAACAAGCCCTCGTTTGTAGATACCTAAAAACGTCCAATTTGTCTGAGATTTTCTCCAAGCCGTCCAATTCTCCTTTGATGAGACTGAACACTAAAAGGTGACGTCAGTTTTCTACCAATGCTTTAACTTTCTGTCAATCCTTGGTCAAAACCAACTCATCTCAGTAATCTAGACGCTTTTTTGCTCTTGAGGCTTTTAAAATGTATTCAGCTGAAACAACCTGAAAAGGTTCACAAGCCAAAACGAGAGCCACAGTCCACCGTGGATAGTAAGTTTGAAACTTTTGCTACTGAGTCCTTTACACTGAAATCTAAATTTAACATAAACTACATGAGCAAAGAAAGGAACAAATCTAAATTATAGTTGTACATTTTCTTAATCTGCAATCAAGTTAATAAAAGACACCAACCTCGTCAAGACCGGTTGTTGCAGATCTTTCTTCTCCCTGTGTGTCCTTGATGTGCACCTGCTCTACATTAAAATGTAATACGTTCACCTTCACTGGGTGTGTGTATAAAAAAATACAAACGTGGGCAAGACTGTGGAAAATTTTGCATTCAGTGAAATCAATAAAGTGGCGGTAAGTGTGGTAACACATTATATTATAAATGACTGTAGGCAAATGTTGATGTAATTTTTCAGAGCAGAGGTCGGCTCTGGGTAATTGTCATTTCTCATTAATTTCAGATTTTTCATAAACCATCAATAACTTGTTTTACAATGTAAACATGAGGTCAGCTGTGAAGTCGCGATCAGTGGCAAATGGTACTTAGTTGATGTATTAGTACATACGTCTGGATGTTTATCGTATATGCAAATAAAACTTTGAACTTGAATTTAGATATGAGGTGGAGTGGGGCTGCTACAGCTCATAAAAAAGAAAAAAAAACTTGCAAACATTTACTGAATTTTTTAAAATGTAGAACTTTTTAACAAAAGTGTTTTTACAGTGTGGCGTTAGTACTTTTACTTTAAGTATAACAAAACCCTATAACCACTTTTTTCAGATGAACCTCCATGGATATGGGTATTTTGTAGTGTTGTTGATTGATTCAGGTCCAAATCTCAGAAAAATACACATATTTAAATCTGTTAACAATAATACATATACAGTATATGATGTCATTTTTTTTTTCTTTCATTTAAATCTGAATTTTTCACAATTGACAGTCGTCCAAAGAGGTAAAATCAACTGCTCCATCATTTACCATGAACATGACAGGATTCAAATGATGGTGTATATTCAAAACAAATCAAATTTAGCCACAACACCTGCCTGCTGTTTATTTCACTGTACATAGATTAGAGTCAACATTGAGTTGACCTCAGGTGGACCTCAGCTGTACAGCCACAAATCACCAGAGATGCTCATAAGTCTTTAGGCTAAAGTTCAAGTGAAGTCTCGAGTCTCATATTGTTTTAATTTGATATCTGCTGTATGACATTGGTCTGCTTAGAACACTGCATAGCTATATGTAAGGGATTCAAGGCATGGACATAGCATACAGTATCAGCATTGATTAGTTGTTTCCTATATGATCGTTTATACAGGCTATTGTAATGCAGTATAGTACAGTGTACAACCATCCATCCATCCATCAATCCATCCATCCATCCATCCATCCATCCATCCATCCATCCATCCATCCATCCATCCATTTCCTTCCTTATTGGTCGGGTCGTGGTGGCAGCAGGTTTAGCACGGCATTTCAGAAGTCCCTCTCCCCTACAAGATGAACAAAACAGGACCCACAACAGAACCTTGGGCCACATCACAATAACAGGTTTCAAATGAAGATATCAGCAACAACTGACAAACTTAGGGTAGGAGGAAAACCACTCCAGAGCTGACCTAGAGATACCCACAAACCTCACGAACTTGAGACTCTACAATGAGCTGTTTTGAGTGCAACCCAAGGAAGCCAGCGTAATACCCGTCAAGGGTTACGTTAATAATGTAATGTAAGTGTACAGACTTTATTATAAAGGTATAAATTATAGTCACTTGTGGGCAACACAACATATGGCCATGTTATAAAGTTGTTTTCGTGAACATGAGCAAACAGTTTACTAATTACACACTCAGCCGACGTGTAGCGACATTGGACATTGGTTTTTCTGTCCTCTTGGTGAATTTAACTCCTGTATTCACTGTCCTTTTAGCTCAGTTTTGGCCTTAACCCCAACAACCCTCAACTTCTGCTTCTAGATCCTCCTCTATGTTCACCAGCTGGTCTCTAACTTTAATGTTGAGCAGGTAGTTTACAAGTATCTGAGCATTTTTGCACCAAGACTGAGTCAACCCATGAGACTCTTAAGACTTTTAAGTATGACCAGACGGATGTGAAGGTATGTGCAAGGAGGAAGATGAGACATGAAATATGAAAGAGGAGGTAATGGGTTATATTTATCCTTAATAGATTTCCAATTTTAGTATAAATTTAGAAAACCCTCTGTGGGTTGTAGGGATTTTACATAAATAGTTACACTGATTGATTTCCAGGAGTATTAAGGACACTTAATTTATTATCAGCTTGGCAGGATTCAAATGACTTATAATTAAACTGGTGCTCATTCAAATCAATTCAAATCAAATCAAAGCCGAGAACACCTGTCCATCTGTGTCTGTGTGTACAGCTAATGTACATCTATCTTTGTGACAGCCTCAGACTTGGTTTACAATGTAAACATGAGGTCAGCTGTGAAGTCGAGATCAGTGGCAGATGGTGGGTGATGCATGATGAATGATCATTTTACCTTGTTGCTGCAGTTTACTTAGTTGATGTATACGTCTGGATGTTTATCGTATATGCAAATAAAACTTTGAACTTGCATATAGATATGAGGTGGAGTGGGGCTGCTACAGACAGTACAAACATTTTGAGCTGAGATTCTGGAGACTTGGAGGGAGAAAGATCACAAGCAAATACTAATAAGGTTGGTCATATTACTTTTTAATATCATCATCTTCCTAAATCCACAATAGTGTGGACAGAAATGACTGAAACAAACTTTATCCTACTTTTTGGATTCAAAGCTATCAGGATATACCTAAAAACTGTATGACTCTCCTGTTTATGTCCCCCTCAGCTGGTAAACCATTCAATATCAAGGCTGTCCTACATGTTTCTACAGAGCACATCAGCCTAATCAAAGATATTCTACGATGTTAGATTGAAATCAGCAAAATTCAGGTAGGTTTTTTCCTTAATTCTGTGTTTGTTCCTCATTTCTGGATCTGTACCTTATTCCTGTATCTGTTTCACAGTTCTGTTTTCTTTTCCCAGTCCTGCATTAGTTTGTCTTAGTCCTCCTCACCATGTTCCTGTTCTTGCTCCTAGTGGCTCCTTCATAGTTTGTTTGTTGGACTTTTGCTTCTTGTATTTATGGATTTAGTTTGTTTTTTGCCTGGACTTCTCAGCCACCATTTCTTATTGTGTGTTTGCCTCAACCTGTTCAGTTACAGATAAAAGATGGCTGGATAGACAATTATTAAACACAAATCAAATGTGTATTTGTAAAGATGTTCTTGAAGTTCAATAAAAATGTAATTCATTCATGAAACTATAATAAACATATATCTTAAAACAGGCCACCACATGCTTAAGGCCACCATTGTGGAGGGCTTTACAATATGTACAATATAGAAAACCCATTATGATATATATATATATATATGAATCATGTCTTTTTCTTTTTCTCTTTCCAGATATGTCGGTAAACTTTTCCTTTGTGAATGACTCAATTTTTCATCCTAACCTTTTGCCCACCTCCGACCTCCCTTTGGGCATGGATTGCTTCATAAATAGACCAGGCTCGTTAGTAATGACTGCATTCTTCATCACAAACATCACCCTCATGTTCCTCCTTTGCACCCCAATCTTCTACCTGGGATTCCAACAATGGCGCTCCACCTCTACAGCAGCAATAAGTCCCATCGACATCATCACCTACCACGCGGTCACCCTGGAGCTGTTTGCTGTCTGTGGGTACATCCTTTGCTTATGTGGTATCTACAAGCGTAACCGCATTATATTGATGGTGGGGGGCAGTTTTTGGAGCATGGTGTGGTTTGGAGAGATGTTTTTTAACGTGCTGACCTGTGTGGAGCGCTACCTGGCTGTCATTCATCCTGTCACCTATCTGAGCCTGAAAAATGAGAGAGGGATCAGAATCAGAAATATCAGCCTTGGGTGTGTTTGGCTGATTTCTGCTGCAATAGGAGGTGTGAGTGTATTAGAAGTGGACTTCCTATACATGAGCATTGCTTATATCTTTTCGGTTTTGTCCATATTGCTCGTCTCCTTCTGCAGCATTTCTGTTCTCTGCGTCCTGATTCGTCCAGGGCCAGGTGACCAGCATGGCGGAAGGCAGAGGGTTGATCAAACAAAGCTGAGGGCTTTCTACACTATCATGGGCATAATGGGAGTGCTGTTGTTGAGATTTGTCATGGATCTGATTTGGACTTGTGTAGTGTATTCGCCGATAGGTTTTCAATGTATATTCTTGACAACTACATTCTGGTTTAATATCCCTTGCAGTGTGCTGCTACCTCTACTGTTTCTACACAGAGCAGAGAAATTTGCGTGTTGTAAGAACAACAACAAATGAGGATATGGATTTGATCTGTTTTGCTTTGCAATGATGTGAATTTGGATAAAATACAAAAATACTTCAAACTAATCTGACAGATGTTACCCTGTCTAATAAATGTGTTATAGCAAATGCGTTAGCAAACAGTTGCCAAATTAAACATCCCATTGTTTTGTCTCAAAATATCAGGTTCTTCCACTGCTAGATGTTTAGCTTCCCCCGCCAGCTAAGTGCTAATTTGATGTATGTGCTAACTTTACGTCTGAATGCTGCTTGGCAGGTAATCTACAGCTGGTTAACCAGAGATTATTTAAAATAAACAGCTACCTGTTGATAGGAGCACTACTCTAGTGTGATTTAAGTAGATTTACTTGGTAGAGGTTGATAACATTATCTCATGACATTTTCAATGCTCTTTATAATAATATTTACAGAGACTCAACAATTCACACCATGAGCAAGCACTTGGTGGGGGTTAGGGTCAGGGTTGGGATTGGGGTTAGGTTTAAGGGTTTTTTGTGGGCAAGTTTTTCCTCACTCGAACCGAGGGTCTAAGGACAGAGGGTGTCACTCCCTGTACAGATTGTAAAGCCCTCCGAGGAAAAATGTATTTTGTGACTTTGGGCTATACAAATAAAATTTGATTTGATTTGATTTGATTTATGGATTGGGGTTAGGTTTATGGATCTTCCTGTGTGCTGTCCGACGACTCACACAGTTTAGGGTTTGGGGTATAGTCTTGGATGTGTTATGTTCGAGGATATCCAATGTTGTTAGAGAGATGTTAGGATCTGTGGTTAGCCAGAGACTAGGTGGTTAGGGGTTATAAGGTTCTTTATCTAGGTGTAAAAAGGCAGTCCTTGAAGGTTGTTTTATGTGGATAAGATTCTTTACAGTGGAGCAGGAGGTCAAGGTGATCCAATCTAGAGTAACTATATCTTTTCTTATCTTTATATAAGCAGCCAGTTTGTATTTTTAATTATTAACATGTACTCATTAATCATTAATAATGTTTTCTATGTATACATGGTGTTTTATATATCCTTATCTTGGTGAAGATCATGGTAGAATGTGTGTTTCCATTGATCTGAATGGTAATTTGTTAGTGTTTGGGTCTGAATCATTTAATCATTTGATTGACATGTTTTTATGCTTTCCTTTATTTTTAAAAAATATATAAGTATATATATAAATATACAGTAAAATTATTTGGTTTGATGGCTGCACATTAAAACTAAAGTAACAAGCCTGTTTTGAAATTGTAAGTAGTATGAAGTAATTCTTCCCCACCTCAGCATATTTACACATATATGGAAATGTACATGCAAAGTATATACAGCCTGTGTAGATTTGCCTTTGCCAGGAAACAGCTATCTAAATGCTATACATGCATGTAAAATAAATCATACATGGTATGTAAACATGGTACATTGTAAAGAAATTTTAAAAAACTGTACCGTAAGACTGTAAAACATGGCATTAAATATTACATTGATTTACTGTATAATTAACAATCTTTAATATAAAATACTACTTTATTGTGTATAAATTCCCTGAAAATGCTGTATAAATAAAGGTATTGAAATATAACTGTGTACAGTCTTTTAATGTCAATGTTAATGTTAATGTTTGGCAGTTTTTCACCATAAAATCTACATACATTTTTTTTTTTTTTTTACAGTGTAGTTTATTTGGTATTGTAGGGTTATTACACATGAATTGTTGGACCTCACACATCACAGTGTATATACAGCAAACAAAGAGACTGTAATAAAGTAACCATGCACACAAAAGCACTCTGGGAGCAGTGAATGACTCTGATTTGAATACACAGCAGACTTTCTTCACATCATTTGAATTCTCCGAACTGTTCATCTAATAGGCCGATCAAAACTGACACTGATGTCTGCTGACATAATCCCGCATAGAGAATACCAAGTTATAAGTATTTCAGGTGAAAGGTCAGAGATCCTCACACATATATGAGTCTGACAGTGTAAAAGATGAGTACATTTTGTATGTTTATACAGTTCTTGTCCTGCCCCTGGCATGACAAATGGAGCTTTCTACTTGATTAGAAGTTTGGTTCTTATCCTGACAAGCAATACACAGAGGAATCAGACCATGTGAGTAGGGTTAATGATTAGACTAAGAAGTTAAAGTATGGTGGTCCCGCTGGCGGCAGACTCCCCACCGCTGTGGGCATGGACGAAACATAGAACTCAGGATAGCACCATGAGGTATACTGTGGTGCATAGTTGCAGGATATGCATTTATCTGCACGTCTGTCACTGGCAAATTTGTTTTTTGTTATGCAAATATTACACAGGAGTGCTGTCAGGCACAGTTCTGGAGATTGCAAGTAGTGCATTTATCTGTGCATGTCACTGTCAACTTTGTTTTTTTAATGCAAAAAATACAAATATTTGAATATATTTGACAGAGAGAGAGAGAGAGAGAGAGAGACAGATACAAAGGACAAGAGAGGTGGAGTGGTGCTGTATTATATCGTCAGTACAGTATATTTGGAGCAGATACTCACGCATTGGACTCCTCAGAGGGGATATACACAGAGAGAGAAAGATCACAAGCAAATATTGTAAAGGTTGGTCTCTTTATTACTTTTTAATACCATCATCTTCTTAAATTCAAAATATTGTGGATGACTGAAATGGACAGAAAACAAACTGCAACATACTGCTCTGACAGCGTATTTGCCAAATCAGGGGTTTTCCCACAAACTATCTAGACACACTTTAGAGGAGCACCACTGATTTTACACATGAAGGCCAGTTTACTTTTATGTTTGGTACCACCCATCCCGGTCTAAGACGATAACACAGTCAGCTTGAGACTGAAAACATTTGTTGTAAAGTGAGTTCATGGATTTTGAAAGGAGGGAGAATTTAACAGGCATATAGTGTCTTTTGAAAGATGCTTTTCAGTTGCATTTTGGGCAATGTAGGATCCATTGATTTTGAACATTGACTTTGCTTTTCAATGCGGGCTAGCAGTTTCCAAGCTGAGGACTTTACAGTCTATATAATATAGGAAGCCCATTATCTCTAAACCAAATCATGAGGAAAAACTCAAAAAAGAAATCAAAGAAATGCAATTTCATTGTGTGTTTTTCTCTTTCCAGATATGTCAGTAAGCTCCTTCTCCTCCAATGACTCCCTTCTTCATCCTAACTTTTCCTCCATCCACTCCAACCTCCCTTTTGGCATAGACTGCATCCTCACCACACCAGGCTCGTTGATTATCACTGCATTCTTCATCGCAAACATCACCTTCACGCTACTCCTTTGCACCCCAATCTTCTACCTGGGTTTCCAACAATGGCGGCAACAGCGCTCCACCACTACAGCAGCAATGAGTCACACAGACATCATCACCTACCACGCGGTCACCATGGAGCTGTTTGGTGTCTTTGGGTACATCATTTGCTTATGTGGTATCTACAAGGATAATTTTAGTATCTTATGGGTGGGGTACTGTCTTTGGTGCTTCATCTCGTTAGGAGAGATGTTTTTTAACATGCTGACCTGTGTGGAGCGCTACCTAGCTGTCATTCATCCCCTCACTTATCTGAACCTGAAAAATGAGAGAGGGATCAGAATCAGAAATATCAGCATTGGGTGTGTTTGGCTGCTTTGCGCTGTAGTAACAGGAATGACGGTTTTAGGAAAGGTCTTCTTAAATTCTCTTTTCTTTCTTTCGATTTTCTCCATGATCCTCGTCTCCTTCTGCAGCCTTTCTGTTCTCTGCATCCTGATTCGTCCAGGGCCAGGTGACCAGCCTGGCAGAAAGAAGGTTGATCAAACAAAGCTGAGGGCTTTCTACACCATTGTGGCCATAATGGGAGTGCTGTTGTTGAGATTTGTCTGGGATCTGGTTTGGGCTACTACTACTGACGTGATGATACGTAATGAATGTGTGTTGCTGACGACTAAATTGTGGTTTAATATCCCCTGCACTCTGCTGTTACCTCTACTGTTTCTACTCAGAGCAGGAACATTAGCACGTTGTAGGAACAACAACAAATGAGGATATGGGTTTGATTTGTTTTGATTTGGAATTGAAAGATAAATTGAATTTGGATAAAATCAAAAAATACACCAAGATAACCTCACAGACAAATTCATTTTAACAAACACTTTAGCAAACAATTGCCAAAATCAAACATCCTCCAGCTCCAGATTTGGGCTATTAGGCTGAGTAGCTTGAAAAAGTAACCAGACTTGAGAGACATGCTAGCAACTCTGTGTGATTGTGATTCTAGCAGCATTCCCCTGTTCTGTGGGGTGTGCCATCAAGCACAGTTCTGGAGGTTGCAACTAATGCATTTATCTGTACATGTCATTGTTTTTTCATGCAAATAAAACATATTTGAATATGAGTTCAACTTGAAGAGAAAGACAGACAGAGAGAGAGAGAGACAGATACAAAGGACAAGAGAGGTGGAGTGGGGCTGTGTTATATCATCAGTACAGTATATTTGGAGCAGATACTCATGTATTGGACTCCTCAGAGGGGATATACACAGAGAGAGAAAGATCACAAGCAAATATTGTAAAGGTTGGTCTCTTTATTACTCTTTTTATCCCTTTAATTCCACAATGTGTTTTGTTTTGGGTTAATATAAAAATGTTAAGAAATTGTCACGTAAAGCTGTGTAAATTAAACTGTGGTCACTTGAGGGCAACACAACAAGCTGTAAACACATTTACGTGTGATTATATTACAAAGTTGTCTTAACAAGCAGATCTAGTCTTCACTGTCCTTTTGGTTTATTTTTGTCGTCGACCAACTCCTGGAAATATCTGCGCAAATTTGCATAAAATAGTTGCCTGCAATGTCTAGAAACTTTTCATTAAACTTATAAATTAAATCTGTTTTTTCAAGTTAATTAAATAGCCAACCTTATCAATATTTTTTTGAGAACTTTATGTAGTTCTGTGATGGCACATTTATCCACCTGTGATTTGCTGAACTGCCTGTTGAAAGTTGGGTAGCAATTCTTGTAAAAACCTAAAGAGTCAGAGTCCCATCACAGGAAGATTTGGTTTTCAGGGTGAGACACAACTGAACTTTAGTTTCTTGTAATCAATTTAAAGGGTTCCAATCTCGTCAGATCACAGTTGTATGCTCATGTTGTGTTCTTGACCTCATCTTAGTCTTACTCAGTTGAATAAATCAAAGACAAAGACAATATTAGGCAACTTTGTTTATTTGATCATCTCTCACTGGAAATTCCTACATAATTTCAACAAAGTGTTTTTATCTCTCCTTCGTTTAAAAACAACTCATTTCTGATTTTTTTTTTATTTGTTCATCATGTCTTTTTCTCTTCCAGATATGTCAGTACCCTATTTCTCCTCCAGGGACTCCCTTCTTCATCCTAACCTTTCCTCCTTCAACTCCATCCTCCCTTATAGCCTGGATTGCTTCATGAATAGACCAGGCTCGTTATTAATAAGTGTATTCTTCATCACAAGCACCAGCCTCACGCTACTCCTTTGCACCCCAATCTTCTACCTGGGTTTCCAACAATGGCGGCAACAGCGCTCCACCTCTACAGCAGCAATGAGTCACACAGACATCATCACCTACCACGCGGTCACCATGGAGCTGTGTGGTGCCTTTGGGTACATCATTTGCGTATGTGGTGTCCTCAAGGATAATTTTAGTATATTATGGGTAGGGTACTTTCTTTGGTGCTTCTACTGGTGTGGAGAGACGTTGTTTCACGTCCTGACCTGTGTGGAGCGCTACCTGGCTGTCATTCATCCCGTCATCTATCTGAGTCTGAAAAATGAGAGAGGGATCAGAATCAGAAATATCAGCATTGGGTGTGTTTGGCTGATTTCCGCTGGAGTAACAGGTCTGACAGTTTTCGAAGAGGTCTTCTCACGGGTTATTTTGTTCTTTTCGACTTTCTCTGTTATCCTCGTCTCCTTCTGCAGCCTTTCTGTTCTCTGCATCCTGATTCGTCCAGGGCCAGGTGAACAGCGCTGGGACAGGAAGAGGGTTGATCAATCAAAGCTGAGGGCTTTCTACACCATTATGGCCATATTGGGAGTGTTGTTGTTGAGGTTTGTCTGGAATCTAAATTGGGCTACTTTAAATGTGGTGACAGAAGGTTTGGAGTGTGTGTTGATGTCGACTGGAGTCTGGTTGAATTTCCCCAGCAGTCTGGTGTTACCTCTACTGTTTCTACAAAGAGCAGGAACATTGCTGTGTTTTAGGAACAACAACAAATAATATGGACTGTGTTTGTGGAAGTAGAATCTTACAGATCTTACCCTGCCATGATACTGTCTTGTAAATTTGTTATAGCAAAGACATTAGCAAATTATTGCTAATTTGGTTAAAGCATGTCTGAGTGAAGTAGAGCTGCAGGATTGGGTGATAATCCTTTTATAGTACGCAGTGTCATTTTATCACTCTTAATATACAGTTGATTAGTTGACTGTTAATATTTAACGGTAAATATGCTCAAAATTTGTTTGCCAGAATAAGTTGTCCTGATTTGAATAGCATTAGTTGTGCAGGTTTTGTCCTAAACCAAAGAATTATAGGCATAAACATCTGAACCAAACTTCATGTAAATGAATCTAATTTAATCTTGTCAAAACATTTCAGTGAAATCCACAAATGTTGGCAGTGGAGGACTAATACAATACCCCTGCATACGCTTGTCACTTTTCTTTCAATACTCAGTTTTTATATATTTTAAATATTGTAGCACATCATATTTATATACTACATTCATATTTATTCATGCAGTAATATCTCTCAAAACATGTACTCCAGTCTACATATTTTATTCTATTTTGTTATATTGTATTTTACTCCTTCTAAAAAATATATTGTATTTTTCTTTTTCTTTAACTTATTTCTATGCTTTGCGTCTAGTGTTGTTACCGCAACAACTTTTCTTGTCTTAATCCAAAAACTTGAGGAAAAGTCAGATGAGCAATAAAATCTAGCAGACATGGCAAGAACCTGAATTGATGATTTAAGTTTTAATGTGTTAATGTTTGAGTCATTCTGGAAACTGTTCATGCTTTCTTTGATTAGTTGTTGTGTATTTTCCATTTCATGTAAAAAAAAAAAATGTTAGGTTACTTTTGTTTTCTGAATAATTATGATTAAACAACTATTAAATGTGGTTTCAATGGTTTTATTTCAACACATTTACACAGGCAAAACACAAGCAGCAATTTCTACTCTGATATGTAAATCAATCCCAATGACAGAAAAAAAACAGTCAAGTTAAAAAATTATCAGTTTGTTAGTTTTCTTGACAGTTTCATGACTAACTCATGTGTTACACAATAAATGGCAACAAAAACAGCTCTTAATCATAGGATACATTAAAGTACATGCAAAGTAAGAATAAATATGTTTTCTGAGTTTGTCAGACCAAAGATGAAAGTGTTCTTAACCACCTAGCCAAACTTGAATGAAGATTAAGTTTATGGTTTATGAAATTAGGTGTCAAAATCAGGTAAAAATGAGCAGTATTCTAAGCTCCAGGACTGTGGGGGCGTGTCCGCTTAATGTGCTGAAGCCACGCCCACTTATGGGAGCAGCCAAGCGGGCATTTTGACGTGACATGTCATTGACATGAGTTTAGAAAAAGACATGATTAACTTTGAAACACTGAGCGAGATGAATTCATCTCTATCTCTCTGCTCAGGGTGGCCTCAGCGTGTCATCGAAAATCCTGGACTGACTAACTCCACATTTCAGTAATATATCGCTCTTTTCAGCAACTATTTTTTAACATATTTAATGTATTCTCAGAAATCTCAGAATTGCCTTTACACAGTCTTTAAGTAATAGTATATATTTTTTCATTTATTGGGGCTATTTTATATGTTTATTAGATAACAGGAAATAACAGGAAACAAGGCTGCAAGGCATTGGGAATGGCATGTAACAAGGGACTATTGCCGGGTGGAATCTGATGCTTCCTGGTAAGTGCCTTAACCTCTAGATATCCTCATCCTGATTCAGACTTGTATTTAAAACACAGGAGTCTCCCTGCTCTGTGTAGAAACAGCAGTGGTAGCACATAACTGCTGGGCAGACAGAACCAGATTCCCGATATCTGCACCGCACAGTTGATACTGTAGCTGAACACGGATAAGGAAGCCAGAGTCAGGCAAACCAGATTCCCCCCAAACCTCAACAACAACACTGACATGATGGCCATGATGGTGATGAACGCCTTTTGCTTTAATTTGTCGACCTTTCCCCTGTTCCTGCCTTCTTCGCCCGGCCCTGGACGAATCAGGACGTGGAGAACAGAAACGCTACAGAAAACGGTGACGATTAAAGAGAAACCCAAATTGGAGAAAAACAGGATCATATTGAAATTTCGTCTGGTTAGGATTCTTACAGCAAGAATTACAGAGCTTGTTAACCAAACACACCCGATGCTGACATTTCTGATCAAGGCCCCACCTGTCTTGCTCAAGCTCAGATAGGTGATGGGATGAACAACAGCCAAATAGCGCTCGACACAAGTGAGGATGTGAAAGAACATTTTCATACACGAGATGATGGCAAACATGTTACACCCAACATCCGTCATCTTCCAGTTATCAGTGAGCACGCCACGAGAGCAGACAATGGACCCACAGATACCGATCATCTCCATGACGACGATATGGTAGGTGAAGATGTCTATGGGATTCATTGTTGCAACACAACGTTGTTTCCGCCACCGCTGGAAACCAAAGGAGAGGATGAAAATGGATAGAGGGAGGAGGAGAAGAATGTTGGTGACCATGAAGGCGGTGAAGATGGAGGAACTGGGTGTGGAGCTGAAACAGCTGCTGACAAAGGGTCCATCGGAGGAGTTGGGGGAGGAAGAGATGTTCATGTTCATTTCCATGGACCTGAAGAGGAGAAGAGAAGAGGGGATGAAATGAGAAAGAGGGGATAACACAACCATAAAACCAGCACTAACAAATACAGGCCAGCTTCTACTAAAGGCCGGGTACAACGACGTGGAAATGGAAGTTCCTGTCGCCAACAGCAAAAGTCCACATAAAGTAAATTAACTATAACAACCACTTCTACAGCACTATCTCCATCAGTACAACAGCTTTAAACATAAATAACGTGTTTATACTGTAATTAACTGCATACTTCTTTGCCATACTCCGGATCCGTGTTACGTTACCGTGAACAAAACCCGAAACTTCCTGAAGACTTTTTCCACATTAGAAGTCTTCCTATGAAAAGAATGCTACAAGATTTTTAATGTGTAAATTCTAAAGGAGGTATTGAGGTTTTCATTTATGGTACTTTTATGATGTTTGGAGAGAAAAGAAAGAAGGCAAAACTCCTGACATGGCTCTTGCTGCACTGGTGAAATTATGCGCCGTGGAAATGGACATTACACTGAATTTATCAAGACAAACGGTAAACATGGAGGAAATTTGGAGTCTGTATTAACTGGAAATAAAATTAAATAAATACCTGTCTTTAATAAACTCAAACAAAAACCTGGCATTGACTGTCAGTAACAAAAGGCCCTGACCTCTATTTGAGAATTTACAGCTTGTGTTTGAAGTCATATAATATGTAGGCTTGTTGCATTAATAGGTGCAATAGAAATAATAACTACTACTGCTAGAGAGTCAAAGACAGTGTTATTAACAATAAAATCAACTAGCGTTAATGAAATAAAGATGTATTGTCTTAATTCAACATGTGTGATGTCACATAAGCCTTATTTCTACAAAGTACAGTATAGAGCATCTTTAAATAGCCAACAACACAATCTTTTGAAAAAAAATACTTACAATACTTAATCCTTAAATCCTGGAAATTAATTTATTAAACAATAATGACTAAAAAAAAAAGGTTGTGATATTATTAAAGGATGCAAACCTTGTCAGGAGCAACTTGTCTCTGGACCTCCTCTTTGATTGTCTTCAGAATAACTGACTGATGAGCACTTGTGACTTTTCCCAATATTATAATGTGTGTGTGTGTGTGTGTGTGTTTGTTTGCATTTAGGCAAATGTTGAGTTCAGGTGAATTTGCAGAACAGCAGCACTAGTAGTGATGTGATTTTAATGGATTAAAAAAAAAGTGCTGAGTGCCACTTCTTGTTGTTTAGTTTTTGACCCCCTTTGGTCTTTTCACCTCATTATGTCCATAGAGGGGACTTTACACATATATTATAGTACATATTTAATTACAGTTAGTTATTGTCAAAATTAGAGAGTGACTGAGAAAGAAGCCGTCAGACTAGAGTAAATCTGGGACTGACTTTTAGTGGTTGGTGAGAGCTTGGTGAAATAAAAGGCTGAAAGACAGACGCCGAGCTGGGCTGACTGCTGTTGGACTAGTAAGTAATATTAGCTGGCTGCTATGTCTTGCGTTGTTGACCTTGTTGATGTTTGGCTGTTGGCAAAGTTGCTCTTCTCAGCTTCCTACTTCAGACTACGGTGGCCACCAAATGGGCGAAAGATGCAAAACGTCCTATGAATAACCAGTGAAGAGAACCTGTGACATTTGTTGATATTATTCTAAGGCAAGAAAAACAAAACAATTCTTATTTTCAGGTGATTATACACTATTGACATTTATGCATAATATAAGTCTTCTAAATTTGACACATTGGAACAATAGCAGTCTCTATACTCTGGTCAACAGGCTGTGTCATGACTGTGTTACACAAATTTTCCAAGTATATTTGTATGACAGTCAAATGTGTCACTAAATCGGGTGCTTATTCAAATCAGCTCAGAACACCTGTGCACGCATTTGTGTGATTTCAAATTGAATCGACTAAAGCAAAACATATTTATCTTCATCTTCATTTCGCTATTTTCACGCACAGGACAAACTCAAGTTGGGATTCAAAAGTTTGTAATGACATCAGATATTTGAGGTTGAATTTGGTGGAAATGTTCGTAAAATGATGATAAAGACATCACAAGTCATTTCCATTTTCTTTACCCAGGAGAGCAAAAATCACTCCTCGTGTTGCCTTTGTTGGAACATCAGGGTCAGCCAATCAGAGGACTGTGATTCCCAGTGTTTTCCATTTACTTGTCTATCTGTCTGTCTTGTTTGTCTCTCTGTTGTGTGTGTCGCTATAGGCGTGATCTCTGGTTTCCCTCTCACCTGTCTGTTCCTCATCACCCAATCAACCTCTTAAAACTGCGGCCACCTCGATCTTGTGAGATCTCATGAAAGCAAGCCGAACACAAGTCTAACCAGCATGCCAGTTCAAAGCACACCTGTGTCATGATCCTGCTGTTTAATCAGTATCTTGATATGTCACACGCTGTCAGGTTTAGGATTTATCTTGGCGCAGTTTTTCCTTGCCACTATCGCCAAATGCTTGCTCATGGTGGGAATTGTTGGGTCTCTGTAAATAATACCTGCTCTATATGGAAAGTGTCATGAGATAACTTGTAAATAAAATTTAATTGAAACAGAAGAGGTCTTATATAGTTTACTTAAACTTCAGTTTAGTAGGCTGTTTTTTATTAAGACACTTGCAAGACATTTTTGAAACTATATTGGACAAACTTTGTATTTTACAACATATTATAAAAGCATGCATACAGAATGTGTGACATTTACAAATTCAAACTTAGAATAATTCATCTTTAATGAATTATTTAGGGAGTACATTGAGGTTGCAGATGATACACAAAGCCTCGATACTTCATATTTAAATTCTATCCAAAGGACTGTTGAGCATTCAAATGAATGAGACACATATTTCAGCCAAGCAGACCTGATTGCGGCCATTTTAGACAATGTTTGTGACTCCACCATAATCCTAGCAGTAGCCTACTTACTCATGGTAGAAGCGCATAAACCAAGTAAAAGCAATCAAATCTGAGCAAGTTAAAGAAGCATGGTGGACAAAACGCTCAGAACAGAACAAAACAGCAATGCGGCCATCAAGTTGAAGAGCCATGTCAGGAGAAAATCCAGTGGTGAGTTACTTTCAGTCTGGATTATGTGTTTAAAACTGAGAACTCTGTGTTGTCTTACCAAGTGGACGACCACCATCGTGTGACCACTTAGCAAAATCATGGTTGTTTGGTTTTCTGAAGTCAGATAATGAAACAATACCACTCTTGTGGCCTTAGTTGGCTGAGGGAACAGTTCATCATCAAATCATGATACTTTTACACAAATTAAAATGTCCATCAAAGGTTTTCTGTATATACTGTTAACTACCGTAATTTCCGGACTATAAGCCGCTACTTTTTTCACACGCTTTTAAACCTGCGGCCAATACAACGGTGCGACTAATTTATAGATTTTTACTGCCACCGGGGGGCACTCTCTCTCAGTAAACACATAAGTGAGACAGACATGTGGGGAAAGATTATGCACTACCGTAATTTTCAGACTATAAGCCGATTTTCTAACCATGCAGGCATGTTCATCCCGTCTTGATGCCGTGTTGATGCTGTGTTGATGCCGTGTTGATAGCGTGTTGGTGCGGTACTGCCGATTTTCAGGCACAGTTTGAAAAAAAGCGTGTCTCTTTCTGTGTAATTATCTCATGTTACAACATGAAAACCTGCTGCTTGTATTCAAGTGCGGCCTATATATGTACAAAATTTATTTTCTTTTAAAATTTAGCTGGTGCGGCTTATATTCAGGTGTGCTCAATAGTCCGAAAATTACGGTAATCTAATCTGTGTTCTGACTAATTGTTGCTCTTACAACACAGCAGTTTTCCTTCTCTCTGTAGAAAGAGTAGAGGTAACACCAGACTGCTGGGCAGACAGAACCAGACTACCACCATAGCCCCACTACAAATTTCTTCTTCCCCCAGATATTTTAGGTTAGACAGAACAGTGGTAAGTATATCACCCACAAATCTGAACAGCAGCACTCCCATTATGATCATGATAGTGTAGAACGCCCTCAGCTTTGATTTGTCAACTTGCTGTCTTCCCCCACCTACTTCCCCTGGCCCAGGACGACGCAGAGAACAGAGAACGGAAAGGCTACAGAAAGCGACGACAGTGAAGAAGAAGGCTTTACACAAATGAGACATTACGGTGATGGAAACGCTGTCTAACAAGGACATTAAACCTGTCCCTCCAAAGCACAGCAGCCAAACACAACCAATGGTGATATTTCTCATTCTGATGCCTCTTGCTTCCTTCAGGCTCCGGTAGGTGACGGGGTGAACAACAGCCAGGTAACGCTCCACACAGGTCAGGATGTGAAATAACATCTGTCCACATAAGTTGATGGAGAAAACGTGGATACCAACGAGCTTCATTTCTGTGTGATCAGTGTGGACACCCCAACAGCAGAGGCAGGACCCTAAGACACTTATCAGCTCTGTGAAGACCATGTGGTAGGTGAAGAGGTCGGAGTGACTCATTGTTGTGCTGGAACGCTGTTGCCGCCATCGTTGGAGACCCAGGTAAAGGATGAGGATGTAGAGAGGGAGGAGGAAGAGGACGCTGGTGACGGTGAAGATCGTGATACTGTAAATTCCAGTTGTGGTTTGCATGCAGTATACAAGCAAATGATAGATATTGATGGAAGGAGAGATGGTAGGAGGAGGAAGGGAGGCATTAGAGGAGGAAGAGGAGTTGACCAACATAACTATGAGCAAGGGCAGGGAGAGAAAGAGGGGAAGATGGAAAGTGAGAAACAAAATCAGTCAGTGGAAATCGTGAAATTATGTAATCTTTTTCTGAGAATTATGCTAAGAGCTCTGTCAGGTTGTACCCGTTATTTCTTCATTTATTATTATAAAATGATCCATACTTCTCTTCATCTGTCCATTAAAGTGGATGTCTGACAGGATTCAAATGAACTGTAACTTTAAACCGGTGCTTATTCAAATCAGGCAGTGTCATTGAGACACATGTCCATTACAGTGAAATGGTAAATGGACTGTACTTATATAGCACCTTTCTAGTCTTCTGACTACTGCTTGGGGGTATGCTCAGGGTGGCCTCAGTGTGTCATCAAGCCACCTTTTAGGGCCGCCCCCCCCAAATCTCTAACCTCTAACTCCACATTTCAGTAATATATCGTTCAAAGTCTTTTCACATGTTTTCAGCAACTATTTTCCAACATGTTTAATGTATTTTGAAAGAATTGCCTTTATCCGGTCTTTAAAGTGGATGTCTGACAGGATTCAAATGAGCTGTAACTTTAAACCGGTGCTTATTCAAATCAGGCAGTGTCATTGAGGCCAGAACACCTGTTATCTTAACAGCTAAACAATGTGTAAACCAAACTTCACTCCTGTCTTTAACTATTTAATTTGGCATTTGGACACATTCATTATATTATAAATAAACATACTTGGATTGCACTTCTATGCGTATAAGATAAGTGAGTTTTGTTTGTATTTGTCAGGATTTAAGATTTGGGGTTTATAATTAACATTTTAACATTAACACAACGATGATTAACATTTTGTCATGATCATCATATGACACCATAAAAATTAATGTAATCCTTTTCAATGTTGAACATGTATGTGCCACCATAGCATGTATCAACAGCAAGATATTTGACAATGAATTACTCAAAATATGTCAGATAAGACAAGATTTGACCAAAATTCAGAACTCATTTTGCGCCTAGTCAACAAAATCTGGTTGAGCATTATTTCTATGTCATTAAAATAAACTCACCTTGTCTTTTGATCTCACTGACCTTCTGTCGCCTGCGTGTCTGGACTGTGAACTGGCGTGTTGACCATGTTTGTGTGTCGGATTAATTTTTTGTGGCTCTCTTTTTTTTTGCATGTTGTTTAACCAATAAAATTTCCTCAGTCAGTAAGCGCACTGCTTCACCAACACGCCCCTAATATGTAGTTCACTGCAATTTTCCTCCATGATCATACAAATACATACATATCCATTACATTTATTCCATCATTTAAAGCCATACATATATTATTATACTGCATATTGATTGATTAGTGCACTGACAACAGTTTAGTGCAAAAATAATACCATTGCAGGTATAATTCATAATTATGCAGTGTAATTCATTCTTCTCTTCATCTGTCCTTAAAAGTCTATTAACTATTAAACTATTTAATTTGGTGTTTGGATGCATTCATTTCTATTAAATAAACTTGGATTTACACTTCTACGCCTATGTCTATAAGATTAATGGGTTTTGTTTCTATTTGCCAGGACTGTTTTACCATTTCTGAGAAATTTTGGGTTTATGATGTGATGCACTGGCAAACGATCCAGAATGAGGACTTAATGGTTTAGTCATTCATCCATCATTATGTTAGTTAACCCAGTACAGGCTGTGAGTATGGAGCCTTCCCATAGTAACTACCCTGCATTTGGATTTGATGAAATTTGTTTGAATTATCATTTACTTCAACAGTCCAACATGTTGGAAATCCAACATTCCAGCCAAAAAGTGCAACCGAAGTCAACAGTGCCGACAATATCAGGATTTTGACCCCTGGATTCCAACTGTGTATAAAATAAAAGCAACTTGAGCTTTTATTACATTATTCTGAATTAGGCATTTTTCTTTATAGATTAATACACATGGAGGTCAGCTGCACATCAGAAGCAATGGTAGAGATTCATAAATATAGAGTAAAGTCATGAATATTTGAAAGTTGAACAGAAAAATATGACATCCAGTTTAAATAAAGTCGACAGACACAACATACACATGAATATGAACTGAAATGAAGTCATATATTTTAATGTATTGTTTAGCTTACAGCAAACATTTTACTATCACAACCTACTAGAAAATATACAAGATGTGTAACATTTACAAGTGACAAAGATTCATTGATGAGTTAAGCAATGGTTACATTTGGTGCACAAAGCCATGACACACTTCATTTAAATTCTATTTAAAAGTCAACTAGACATGGGTTTTGATGGATATTTTTACTTTTTGCATCAAATTTTTCTTTTACCCAAAGTCCAAAGTTTAACATGCCCATAGCCACATAGCTGAACTTGTGTTAGTAATGGCATCCATTAGCTAAACCCTTCACAGAAGAGTGGTTGTCCAATTGTAGCATGAACCGTAAAGTCTGTTTTTGGATTTCTCCATACAGTGTGCACAAGGTTCTTTTACATTTTGGCATTGAAAATAAACGTTAACATTAAAAAGAAAATGAATTGAAAATGTAAATATTGGCATTGAAACATGAGTACTGATGGATTTCACCATATGGTGCGCACAGGGCTGCATGGAGTTAGAACAGTGACTTTAAATGTTGGCATTGAAAACAAAATTTGGCATTGAAAAAAACTGAATTGAAAAAGTAAATATTGGTATTGAAACATGAGTACTGTTGGATTTTTCCATGTGATGTGCACAAGGATCCAAGTATGGAGCTAGAACAGTGACTTTAAATTTTGGCATTGAAAAAATAAAAACCTGAATTGAAAAGTAAATATTTAACAATATATATATATATATATATATATATATATATATATATATATATATATATATATATATATATATAACATAGTACTAAAAGGCAGTTAATAAAATTTAGTGAAATATTAAAAAATATTTTATTTTGATTTGATTGATTTTTTTTTTGATTGATTTTGTATTCTGATGAGTTTTAGTATATAACATATATATATAAAACAAGTATATAAAATAAGCAAAACAGGATTATGTTGGAACAAAATGACAACCTAATCTATCATTTCCCTTATCATACTTGTTGCCTGGGACTTTAGCTTTAGCATGTTATCATGTATGTAGCCACCAAGTGCATATTTAAGACCCCACTGTGCTCACAGTTCTTCCTGAACACACCTCCTCTAATCACAAGCCTGAGTCCATTTTTGTGGCCTTAGTTGGCTGAGTGTGTTCTTCAGTCTGATCCATCTCCTGATTTACAGCACAGTAATTTTCCTGCTCTCTGAAAAAAGAGTAGCGGTAACACCGGACAGCTGGGCAGTGAGAACCAGAATACCGACATCCACACGCCACACATGCCAACATCCCCCAGATTTGATGAGGCATACATAGCAGAAGCAAATATGTTCCCCAAAAACTTCACCAACAGCACTCCCAGTATGATCATGATAGTGTAGAACGCCCTCAGCTTTGATTTGTCAACCCGCTGGCTGCCCCCACCCCCACCCCCTGGCCCAGGATGAATCAGAACACGGAGAACAGAAAGGCTACAGAAAGAGATGACAGTTATGCAGATGATCATGGTAGAAATTGAGAAGATGACAATGAAAAGTCTGTTTTTTATGGACATTATAGCCGTCGCTGCAAGGCAAAATAGCCAAACAAAACCAAAGGTGATGTTTCTCGTTCTGATCATACTGGCCTTTTTTAGGCTCAGATAGGTGACGGGGTGAACAACAGCCAGGTAGCGTTCCACACAGGTCAGGAGGTGAAGACACATCTGTCCAGCTAAATTCACGCTGCAAAGGTAGATGCCAACCATCGTCACTTGTGGGTGATCAGTGTGGACACCGCAGTAGGAGAGGGTGAACCCTAAGACACTTATCAGCTCTATGAAGACCATGTGGTAGGTTAAGAGGTCAGAGTGTGTCATCTTCATCCCGGAGCGTTGTTGCCGCCATCGTTGGATTCCCAGGTAGAGGACGAAGATGTAGAGAGGGAGGAGGAGGAGGATGCTGGTGATGGTCAAGCCGGTGATGCAGGAAATTCCGACTGTGGTGTTGAAGCACTTATATAGTTCAAGAAACATGTCGATCGGGGAAGAGGGGGTGGAAGGAGCAGGGGAGGCATTAAAGGAGGAAGAGGAGTTGACTGACATAACTATGAAGGGGCAAGGATAGAGTTTAGAAAGAGGGGAAGATGGAGAACAAACAACAAAATGAACACGATTAGCACATCGGTAAGGCACAGTGGTGCTTTCACGCACGCAAAGATGCTCACAGTAGCATGTTTAGCATGTTTAGCACAACAAATTGCCGGAAAAAAAACTTGTCCTGTAGTTGCGTGTTGATAGCCTGGTCTGTTATGCTGGCTGCACTCATATTGTGTCCACAAGTTAACCAAAAATGTGGGAATTACTTATTTTCTATGCATGCAATATCATTTGGGGCACTCTATGAATAAAGAGTACCCTGGATTTATATTCTCTCTATGGCCACAATAAATGAGTACTAAGTGTACTATGAGTTTTTGCAATTACTTTGTGGTGACCACCTTTATGTGCCGCTGAAAGTGCGTTGCCTGGGTGGTGAGCTGTAGCCACGGTAGCCCATGGTTTGTATCCAGGGTCCGATGTGTGGTTAGGTTTAGGCAACGAAAGTTAGGTTTTGGTTAAATGTTAATAAACTTTCTAATGCAGACTTTTTCAAGATTATAGATTCGAGATCTTGGTGCCTAAACATTACCATAAAAAAGTATTTTATTTTATTTTACTACAAGTGGATATTATGAGAACATCGAATATTTTGCTGTTGTGATTTGTCAGACACAATAATAAACATTTTCTTATTATGTTACGTTTCCTCCAAAACAAATTTGCTGTTTCAAATTAGTGGCATATAAACGTAACTTTTATGAAACAGTGTTGAACTTTTATGCACAGCCGACCAGCTCTATTTGAAAATACTTTAATTAAGTAGTGCTACTGATAAAAAGTTCAGTTTTGCCCTTTTACACTTTTAAGATGTAACATGTATTTTAGTTTTTCTGTATCATCTAACTATATTTTAAACAATATAACAACTGAAAAACAGCATTTTTGTTGTTTTTTTTTTAGTCATTTTAATATTTAAGATGCCAAAAACATATATCAATAAAATAAACTCACCTTTTCTGTTGTCTTTTGATTGTCTCTGATCTGCCGACTGTGCGCCTGGACCGTGAACTGAGTGTTTGTGGCTTTTTTTGCATGTCATATTGCACTGCTTATTCACTTTGCATTGCTTTACATTTGCAAGTTTAATTTGCAACATGCCGTCCATCCATATGTAACCGCTGGTCCTTGTCAAGGTCACGGTGGGGCTGGAGCCTATCCCAGCTGACTTTGGGCGAGAGGCGGGGTACAGACTGAACTTTAGGCTCTGAATAAGTAATCAAAAATACACAGACTGCACACAAACACATTTGAGAATCATTGTTCATTACATTTATTCCATCATTTAAACCCAGAGATATGTCATTATACTGGATATTGATTGATTAGTGCACATATAAACATTACAGTATGAAGTTGAACACGGCGTTAGCAGTGCAGCTGTATAGAGAGATCTTCAAGATCTTCACTATTAGCTAACTCGACCCAGACTGGGAGCTCAGAGCACCAGGGGAGTGTTGGTGTCAATCCATTAGCAGCTAACGTACATGTTCATCAGTAAACTCTGTTTCAGAGAAGCTGAAGGACATCAGAGGGAAAACAAGAATATATGAAACACAAGAAAATACTATAAAATCTTGAGTAGCAGTCCTGAGTAAAGTGGTACAGGGATTACTCTGACATACATTTACCTCATCTGTCTGTCTGTCTGACAGGATTCAAATGAGCTGTAACTTAAAACCGGTGCTCATGCAAATCAAATAGTGTCATTAAGGTCAGTACACCTGTCTGTGTTTGTGCGTCACATGTTATCTTCACACCCAAACAATCTATAATCCAGACACCAGTCCTGTTTTTAACTATTAAATTTCATATTAGACCCATTTAAATATATATATATTGTTGTTTTTACTTCTGTTTTCTGATATTGGTCACTTGAAAACAAAAAGAACACACTCTCAGTCATTCATATTTGATAAAAACACTTTTAACTGTGCATGTGTGATAGATACGAATGTAAAATATCTGAGTTTTTGACAAAGGTAGAAATTTGTTAAAGGTGTTGAACCAGTTCTGAGGAAGAGATTTTTGGTTTCTGAATTCATTCATCATTATGTCACTTAAAATATTTGAAATGTACCTTCTGGATTGCTCTATGTGATCCGGTCTGATCCCGCACACAGCCCGTGTCAATGCAGCCGTGGAAGCAAGCTAACAAAGTGGATCAACGGAGTTAACATTAGACTCTACCTAAAAAGCTCCATGAGCAGACACGTAGTAAAACACAGTAAATATTAAAGTTGTATTTGAAAGATAAAGACAGCTCAGAGCCCAGAAGGACCCAGAGCGTCTGTTCAATATTTCATTTTAAGATCGTTTCCAGTGAATCAAAACACAGAAAAAAAAGTCACGAACTTTAAATAAAATATATATTTTGCTGCATGCAATGTTTCTTCTACTGGGCTCTATAGGAGAGTTTATTATACTGAACCTAGCTGCTGTAAAACAATCAAATCAAAAAGAAACGTCTTATTTCTGTCTCTCTCTTTCAAACAATCGAACACAAACCAAACAAAACTTCTTCCCGTCGTTATTTTGCAGCACAGACTGATGTCAGACTCAGACGTAGAAGCTGATTCATGAAATAAACCATGTTGCTCCTCTGGGGTGAAGAGGGTGGGGTGAGACGACGCTCTAGTATTTTGAATTTGAACTGCAGTACCAGTTTCTAACCACAAGATGTCACTGTTACAAGCAAAGTTACATATTGTTTCTTTAACCCAGGACAGTCCTGTCTTGAGTCAGTGTCAGTTAGTCATAGTCACTACCTAGTGAGGTTTGTATGTGAAGACATTTGTTTTATTCATTACTTACTTACTATCCCTCACCTCTAAATCCCATCGGGCACGGCTGACCCACCACCCACATCAAGCCGCACAGAGCAGATCAAGCTGGCTGGAAGTCAGACACAGAAATAGCATTGAGAATTTGGTCGATTTTCAAAATAAAACATCCTGTGACAGACTTCCAGTCACAAAAAGAGACGATGGGAAAATTTTTTAACTATCTTCAAAAAAGGTAAAGTCTGGGGCAACTGGACTTGTTTGAAGATCTGTGAAGACGTTTCGCCTCTCATCCAAGAAGCTTCTTGGCTTAACTTTTTTTTGAAGAAAGATGACCTGGATGACTGAGAACCTTCACAGACTTCCTTTTTAACTACTTAGTCATCATCAAACTTTTCTTAATCTGTCCTTAAAATAACATATGACCTGCTAGGCAATGTCATGAAGCAACAAAGCCCCAAAATAACAAAATAGGCTGATCGACAATTCTCAGAGGTAACTACTAAATCAAACAGAATCTGTTTAAACCTGCAGTGTGGAACTTAAACATACAAATCAGTCAGTCATTGTCAGTTACATTCATGCTCTTGCTAAATGAGTTCACACGATGCTGATTAAGCCGGTAACCACCAGGTATTTTGCAGAAGTTTTTAATAGTAGTGATGCTTTTTACGTCAACTAGAGCTTGGTTTTCCAAAGCTAAAGGGGTGAGGAACTATAGCGACAAGTGGGCCACAGCATGGTGGTCCATACCACACGTCATGAGCACATTGTGATGGTGTTTGTGTGATTACTGTCTGAATTAACCAGCAGCTCTACTCTGATCCTTGACCTGATTCAGTGTTGTTCTTGCAGCACAGTAGTTTCCCTGCCCTTTGCAGGAACAACAGAGGCAACACCAGACTGGTGGGCAGACAGAACCAGACTCCAGACACCAGGACACCACATCTCACATCCTCTTCTATTGCTGAGGAGGCGTGAACGGTAAGAACAAGTAGATGTCCTCCAGTCCTCAACAGCAGAGCTCCCATTATGGCCATGATGGTGTGAAATGCTCTCATCTTTGTTTGGTCAACCTTCTCCTTGTCCTTCCCGCCATCTCCTGGTCCTGGACGAATCAGAGCGTGGAGAACAGAGAGACTACAGTAAGAGATGACCAGTGTGGACATAACTGACAGACAAAAAGCTGGGATCGTGGTATTACTCCCAGCGACGCTGGTTAGACCAAACGATCCGAGAAAGAGCAACCAAACGCACCCGATTGTGATATTTCTGATTCTGACTCCGCCCCTGTTCCTCAGATTCATGTAGGTGATTGGATGAACAACAGCCAGGTGACGCTCCACACAGGTGAGGATGTGGAAGAAGATCTGCCCGTGTGAGGTGACCGAGACCAAGGACAAGCCCACTGTTATCAACAAAGGCACTTTGAAGTAGGCGCCGCAAGAGTAGAAAGTACACCCAAAGACACCGATCATCTCCATGGCAGCCATGTGGTAGGTTAAGATGTCAGAGTGACTGGCCCCCGCCGTCGTGGACGCCGAGCGCTGCTTCTGCCATCGCTGCACACCCAGGTAGAAGACGGAGATGCAGAGAGGGAGGATTAGGAGGATGTTGGTGACAGCGAAGGCAGTGAAGATAAAAAAGGTAGATCTGTAGCTAAAGCAGTTGGCTGCGGCAAGACTGGAGGAGGAGTTCGAGGAGGGAAGGAGGGAGGCATTGGAGGAGTTGAAGGACATAACTGTTGGGATGTAGATGTGATGATGAGGAGGAGGGAAGACGGGAACAAAAAAATGAGATGGTAGACGTGGAGAGAGAGGACAAAATGAGGTAAGACATGGAGACACCATCATAAATAATCTGAGAAAAGAATAATTACAACTAAATCTGAACATCTAGAAAAGAAATCTTGATTATATACAGCAAAAAGTTAAAGTAAATAACTCTTCAGTAGGCTCACCTTTGGATTTCTTGAACCTCTGGTTGCTGTTTCTCCAAACTGGACTGCAGACCTCTATTATCTCCTCTCTTTATATATATATGCTCGCGTATGAGGGTGTGTTACTATATTGTGTTTGCGTGTATGAGTATGGACTGCGGCCGGATCTTTTTTGCATATCACAAAGCTATTAAATGTATTTATGTTCAATGATATTTTATACTGTAAATCTCAGTAGGCAAATGTCCTCTAAATCTCAGTAGGCAAATGTCATGCGTTTGTTTGCATTTTGTTTACTGGAGACACGAATGAAAAGCACTGTGCTGAAACAAGGCCGGGTTATCATCTACCGACATGAAAACGATACTTTTAAAAACTGAACCGGTTTTTATTGCTAAAGCAAATTTGGACTTTGCAGTATATTTAAATAAACCAGTAAATGAATTAAAAAAATGTAAACATTTAACATATTTGCATTACAAATTACACATGATAAATACCTAACCCAACACCAAATATGTCATGTTCTTTTGGTTTCTGGTATAGCATTTCCTGTTTTATCTTTACTTTACTTCCTGTCGTTGTCTTTGTCACCTGTGTTTAATTAGTTATATTAGTGTTTTCCCACTTTCACTTCTCAGGTCGGCCCTGTGCTGTTCACTCTTTGTGTTCCTGCTCCTGGTGTGTTTCAGTTCTGTATGTTTCTTTGTTGGACTACTGTAGATTAGATTTTTCTTGGATTGTTGGGATTTAGTTAGTTTTTTGCCTGGGCTCGTTGACTTACCTGTTGTGTAAGACCTTCTACCTTCACACCTACAATTGGGTAATCTCTATGAACTGTAAAGCTTTAGGCTAGTGATGAAGATTTTGGCGATTTTTGGAGTAGCATTGACTAGTCATATTTGAGCAAGCTTTGGTTGCAACAGTCAGTGTTTAGGGCAAAAGAGGCAAAAGGCATTGGCTGAAATGCAATCTCAGAACCCAACAGCTATTGTCTGACAAAGTTTCAGTTATCTGTATTCATGTATCTGTTTATAAAGATTGTATCAGATCGGAAATGTGCGTTTATTGTCATTATTGCGTATGAACTTGCTAATCAGACTTCAGAGGATGTCTTGGCAATGCTGGGTACACCAGAAGCCAATAAACATTTACTGAGAGTGAAACGTTGCGAGATGAGAGCCCATGGGTTTCAAGGTTGGTCCGGTAGATAAGATTGATAATAAATTATGATAGTTTTGGTACTCAACACTTCTTGAAATGGGGTTGTGTACTTTGAAAGCAGACTGTACACCAAAAATAGACATTTAATTCTAAATATTAACACCACATAGACACACAAAAGCAATAAAGATGGTCAACATTTTTTTTTATTGAACGCACACTATTGAAGCTACAGCTTTACACCAAAATTTATAATTTATGATTTATTAACATTCACAAACACAATCACTGTACACAGTATAGATGTACGATGCATGTTTCTACAAACAAACTCATTCAGTATCAGAATAACTTGGACTATAATCCTTTAAAATGATATACATCAACTACAGCAACTACAACACCTCAGTACTTAGCTTGTACATTCTGGGCTACCATACTACCATATGTAATATGATTATACACTTATGAAAACATAGACATGCATATTATATTCTGTTTGTCATAATCTGTCAATAGACCTCTCTAAATCTGACACACTGGACCTTTTAAGGGTGATTCAACTTTACATTAAAGCTCTAAAACTATGGAAAATAACAATTCATTATAAGCATCACACTAAAATTGAAGAAACCTTAATTTAACCCTTGAATACCCAGTAGCCCTACTTCATTTTAACTCTCCATTTAAATCGCAGGACATGATTTAGGTGATAACGTAAACAAACATGGTGTTCATTCATATGAAGTAGTATCATATATCTTAATGTCAGTCCCACCACAAATTTATGAAATCGTAAGAAGAAAAGTTTCCAAAACGTCCTAACAAAAAATGGTAAACTTGACCCAAATATAAATATATATAACTACCTGCATGTTTAACCATCTTATATTTAGAATATCCACCACTTTGGTCCAGACTGAAGTTTATCAACAAATACTGTATTCATTATCATGAAATTTGGTACCCAGATGATGAATCCTAATGACTTTGATGATCCTTTGACATAATCCTCTTGGGCCATCTTGAGTGGAGTGACTCAACAACTATTGGATGGATTGTCATAAAATTTGCTACAGGCACACTTATGTCCCCCTCAGGATGAATGCTTATAACTTGATTGCACAGCCTTGGCAGTTTATTCTCTGATTTATTTGAATTAAATTGACCTTCTTCTTCATCCAGATTCAGTGTTGTGCCTACAACATGCTAATCGTCCTGTCCTGGATAGAAACAGCAGAGGTAATGCCAGACTACTTGGCAGACAAAACCAGAATGCAATGTTGTACACCACACAATTTTCTCCATTCATAAACTCGACGGCGTTGTATGTGATCATGCAAACCAGAAGGCCAGCAAACCTTATTAGGAGTGTTCCCATTATGACCATAATGGTGTAAAATGCCCTCTGCTTTGATTGGTTTGCCCTCTCCCTGCCCCCACCGCCTTCTCCTGGCGATGGGCGTTTGAGAGCACGGAGGACAGAGAGGCTGCAAAAAGAGGTGACAAGCAAGGAAAATACGAAGATCAAGAAAAGAGGGACGGTGACGACCGACACAAACATCAAACCCACCCATCCAGCACATGTTAGCCAAACACATCCAATGCTGATATTTCTGATCCTAATACCACCCTTATTCTTCAGGCTCATGTAGGTAATGGGGTGAACAACAGCCAGGTAGCGCTCCACACAGGTCAGGATGTGAAATAGAGACTGTCCAGGTAAGATTAAAGTGAAACCATAAAATCCAATCGACTTCATCCATTGATTTTCCAAAAAGAGGCCACTGCAGAAGAAGCTAGATCCCACCAGGCCAAAAATCTCCATGACCACCATGTGGTAGGTGAAGTGGTCGGCGTGGCTTGTCGTTATGTTGGAAGTAGACCTCTGTCGCCTCCATCTTTGAAAACCAATGTGCAGGACGAGGGCAGAAGGAGGGAGGAGGAGGAGGATGCTGGTGATGAAAAAGGCAACGAATATATGTCCACCAGTGGAGCAGTTGAGGAAGTGAGAGGAGTTTGGTGACAGTAGAGGAACTGGATTGGAGGCATTAATGGAAGAAAAGTTGACCAACATTTGTGAGTGATGGCCTCTGAAGGAAGAAGAGAAATGAGAGAACATTAAGAAAGATTTCAGGTACCTGCAATTTCAAGACTTTTCCAACAACCTGTGTTGTTTAGTCTGATTGAATCAGACGCTAGTTCGTTTTGTCGTTGGTGCAGTTCAAGTGTGGTCACAAATTAATAGAGCAGTTTTTATGGTTGAAATGTGAATCAACTTCAATCTGACCCAACCATATGATGCACTTTGTGGTAAACTGTTTTTGTAGCCGTAGCCTTTGCACACAGATGCAGAAGAGCGAAATTAACATTTGATGGCAACTATTCAAAAGAGGCTTGTCATGGACAAGCAACTAAGTGAATTTCCTTGTTGATATTCATGCCTTATTCCTATCTTTACTTTCTCATGAAACCAATGAGCAAAGTAAATGTTCCCTCAGGAATGAAAGAAATCAAACCAAGGGGAAAACACGAGAACACATCTACAGATTCACATCAGAGCAACTGAAGTATTGTTTGAAAATGCCCTTAAAGACAATCCTCCCAAGAAAAACAATAGCAAGACATTTTAACGTTTGAAATAAAAACCATATCCTGAGGTCTTCATTAGGGATGCAACTATTATAGATTTGGATGGTAGTCTACACTGAAAGCCCAACTCCTAACCCATTGTTACTTCGTTGATTGTACATGACAGTTAAAAAAAACATGATGTTTAAAACCATGGTACATTCTAACTCACAACTAGATTAGTCATTAAATGTATTCAGCTGCATTCAAAGAAACCAACCTTGACAGCAGTTTCTCCTGGTACTACTTCCAACACTCAGCTGGGCTGGTGAACATGGGTGTCCGTCAGAAGAAAGAATAATGTATGTAGTGTAGGGTGCATGCGTATTTGTGTAAGTAGTCAAATGTACAGGACGAGTGGAACATTTGCATGTTACAAAATCAGCCATAATCACCTCTTCTTTGTGTTCTCAAGCTGTAGGGAAATGTTCTTTCCAGGTGTTTTTCCAGTGGGTTCACAGTTCAGGGGAAAGATGTTGATGGTGTTATGGTATAGAGGCATCGGATGCTAGGGCTGAGATTTATGTCAGGGTCATCAAGTCTGTAACAACAGGTCCAACATACCAGCCAACAAGTGCAACTGTGTGAAGTCAACAATGCCTATAACCTCAAAGTTTTCTCAGATTACTACTTAAAGTACTGTGAGAGAAGCCTTTATTTACTTCAAATGAAGTGAGAAACAGACCTTTATTTACCAGTTTCAGAGGTAAAAATCTACAACTGTAAAATAAAATTAAAACGAGGAAAAAGATGAATACCTAGATTTCCCATATTGGTATTTAATTCATTTGGTTTGCCAAAAACAAGTAAAGCTGGCTACCTTTCTTTAAACAGTTCCCCAACTCACAGTTCACAGAATTTACCATATTACAATATCAATATCACGTTTATACATAGCTCATCATGAGTTGCCCTGGTGTTAATCTGACCTACCAACATTTACTGTGTTGTGATATAAAGATGTACACTGCGTCCACGAGTGACAATTACAGTATAGACTACTGGAAAATAATAAAAAAGCAACTTGAACAAGAACTTGTCATACCAGGCAACGTGAACCAGTTAAATCTGAGTGTATTAAATTTGTTAGTTGTGTTTTACTCCTTTCTTTTTTGTTTGTTTGCTTTGTTTTGCTTTATTTTCATCGGATGATTACCACCAACAACACTACATACACTGTGAAAAAGAAATATGGAAAATAACTCCAAATTTTTTACAGTAGTTTTCTGTTTTTTGAAATTGTACATAAAATTCAAAATGTAAAATTACAGGCATTATCTGTGACAGCCAAACTGTTTTCTAGTAGTGAATGTGTGCCTTTACATTCAAACCCTCTTGACCTAATTTACAAAAACTTTTTATTTTACTGTAAGTGTGATGCCAAAAAGTAACTGCCAAATTGCAGTTATTTCTCTTTTGTGTACAGAAAGAAATACGATAATATTTATAAAGTATTTTTTCAGTTTTCTGCATATACAAATTTATGTAAAATCATAGTTGAATGAATAAACACCTTTACATTAAAACTTTGTAACCTAATCATTTTCTTTTTTTCTTTTCTTTTTTTTCAACATAAAACTCTAACTTCTGATTTTTGTACAGAAATATTACAATGGACGGATTCCTAGTTGTCTTGATTTGAGTTCATATCATTGCATCAAACCTACTGCTTTGAGCTCTTTATCTTTCTTACTTGTGTTGTTTGTTGTTTGTTTATGAAGACCTCTGTCCTGTCTCCGTGTTGGTCCTACAACACGGTAGTTTGCCTGCTCTGTGTAGAAACAGCAGAGGTGACACCAGACTGCTGGGCAGACAGAACCAGAACCCTGAATCAATCACCACGCACCGATCAATGTGGCTCATATACTTCGAAGAGTATAATCCAGTGCAGACCATGTTCCCCCCAAACCTCAACAACAGAGTTAGCAATATGGCCATGATGGTGTTGAACGCTCTCCTCTTTGATTGGTCAACCCTGTCTCTGTCCTCGCCTCCTTCCCCTGGCCCTGGACGCTTCAAAACTCTGAGTACAGCAAAGCTGCAGAAAGAGACGATGATTAAAGAGAAAGCCTGGTGCGCAAAATACACCAGTATAATGTAATTAACTTGGTTTAGAGCCATAATACACATCTTTGCAAAACCCAGCAGCCAAACACTCCCAATGGTGATATTTCTGATTCTGACCCCACTGCCCTTTCTCAAACGCATGAAGGTGATGGGGTGAACGACAGCCAGGTAGTGCTCCACACAGGTGAGGGTGTGAAACGAAATCTGTCCACACAAAGTGATGAAGAAAACATGGTATGCCACCATCATCATCCTCTGAAGATCGGCGTAGGCACCAATGCAGTAGAAGATGGACCCAATGGAATAGATCATCTCCATGACAACCATGTGGTAGGTGATGAAGTCGGAGTCGCTTGCCGAAGCGGAACGCTGCTGCCGCCATCGCTGGTGGCCCAGATGGAGGATGATGATGAAGAGAGGGAGAAGGAGGAGGATGTTGGTGATGGTGAAGGCGGTGAAAATAAAATTACCAGCTCTGGAGCCAAAGCAGTTTGAAAAATGAGAATAAAATTGGACAATGGAGGAGGACGAGGAGTTGTCGGACATGTTGGAGGCCTGAAGAAAGGGAAAATGGAGGTGGAGGTGTAGTAAAAGAAATGGAAGAGAAAGCATTATTAAGACTTAAGACTGCCTATAGGACATCAGAGATACAGAGTTCTGGGTTAAGCTTGAGGGTATCATCACTACCGGACTCAAGACAGCTGACACTGGGTAAGAGGGGCAGGTACACCCTGACACATGGAAACAACCATTCATTCACACCCATAGCATGCGTAATTTAGAGTGGCCAGTCATCCTAACCTGCATGTCTGTGGACGGTGGGTGGAGACCGGAAGAAACACACCCAGGCACAGGGAAAACATGCAAACTTCACTTAGACCAGAACCCAGAACCATCACGGTGGTAACTGTGAGGGAGTTTTTCGTTCTAGCATGTCACATATGAGGCTTACAGTACACAGGGTTAAGCATATGTCTTGAGGTCACTGTAGGGGTAATGTTAAATCTTATCTATTATAGGGACACTGACGACTTCTCCTTGAGATACAGAGCAGTTGTATGTTTCAGAGGACAGGACTGTCTCACTAATTTCACTTGAAGTTGCTATGTCCCCTAAATTTGGCATACACATTTAAGAGCTTTTAAAAGCAGACCATGGACAACAATCTGCCAACCATTTGGAAAACCATTCACCATTTCATACAATTAAACGTACAGTATGGTTACTCGAGGGCAGCAGAAGCAAGCTGTGCACACAACAGTGACATATTATTCCCTTTATATGGGGAACTTTAGCCGACAGTTTCTGATTTAAAGTACACATCCATCTGGCTTTTTAGCTGCTAAATACTCCACCATGATTACCAGCTAGTCTCCGCCAGAAGTTACTGTACAGTGGGTTTTCGGTTGAGTTGTTACGAAGAACATAGCATAACCTTTGTCTTTCTAAAACATTGAAGGTAATTTGAGTCTTAATACATTTGTAAATTATCTGAATTGAGTAATTTCTTGAAGTAAATTGTGTCGAATGATGATAAAAGTCATCACTGGAGTCACTGGAGATCATCAGCATGAATAAAAGACGTTTGTGGCTTGACCATCTCAAAAACCTTTGGGGAACAGCTCATCACAGTATTAAAATATATTGATTAAAAATTGATCTGGATGCACATGAACTTGAACATGAACCTAAGACAGTCTTACTCAAACTAAACTATCACCTGTCCGCATAAAATTGTCCGTACTTAATTGTAAACCAATTATCTGTGCATAAAAAAGACATTTGAAGACGCCGTCTCGAGAAAATCACGAGCAGATTAATCAAAAATGGAAATAATCATTAGTTGCAGTTCTATATATTGCTCATTATACAAAACCTAATTTTAAAGGACACCCACCTTGTTCATAGTATTTATTTCTGCCTGTTCTTCTGCTGTGTTTGAAGAGTCAGCGACGGCTCAAAACTGATATTTGATTCAGATATACAGTGTATTAACACGTGTGTGTGTGTGTGTGTGTGTGTGTGTGTGTGTGTGTGTGGAACAGGTGTGAAGCAGGACCAATCCATTTTTTTAGATAGTTTTATGGCTAATTTCTGTCTGCAAATTTTCTTGGCAGAGTAGAGCACAAACAAATCTGTGAATAATTTCGTATCTGAGAGGACATTCGTGACAGTTCCCGATTATGTGATATACCGATGCAAATGTCAAGTCATTTTATCGGAATGTCTGACTGAATTCAAATGACTTTTATGTAAGCGATGACTGCTGTGTATTCAAATCAAATAAAGTGATTTAGCCCGGAGCGTCTGTGTGTATTGTTTCATTCAAATATGCATGCAAAGATTACGTGGAAGAGAACGTGTCCGGTTTTGTTCTTCTTTTTTTTCATGGTGATCTTCGACTGTCATTTGACTGTCAATTAAACAATTGTGTTTTATGTCTGATAAATATTTGCTTGTTTTATCACTTAAATGTTTAAGTATTTGTTTAATTATAAGATTGTTCTGTTCTAACACTCCCTCCCATTTCTCGTAGTACCTGTAGTACTTGGATATGGCTGCTAGATGTCACCATTTATCACTAAATTTATCTCACTTTCTGACCTGATTCAAAGAGTGAAGTCACAATCAATCAATCTAATAATCCAGCTCAACTTTATTTATCTGTGACATATCAGTAAAAACAATTTATCCCAACCTCCTATCCAATCATGAAGACATTGGTGGACTGTTTTCGATGATGAGTTTTCCTGCTCCACTTTGTCTTTTTATGTAAGTTGTTTTTCAAATACGGAGCAACTGTCTTTACACATTTCTCTTAAGAGGACTTTTGGTGTTGAACATACATTTTTGGAGAACTTGCAAAATCCACTGGACTATTTGTGAGTTCGCTGATGTTTAGTCTTATCATCCTGAACTTAAAAGATACTGTATCTCACACGTACTTGCAGGTATAATGATAAACAGTGCTGGAAAGTAAAGCTCGTGGTGAATGATGTGAGGGCTTCTTATTTTGACGACCTTGTTTCCTCGATTAAACATAACACTGAAGTCCTTTTTCACTCCGTCAACCACATTGTCTCTCCTGTGCCTTTTTTTCCTCAAATAAGCTCTCTAGTAACTTCCTCTCTTTCTTTGTGGATAAGATTACAGCTGTCGGGTCTATCATCATCTCCTTCCTTAATCCTGTTCCTGCTTATGACACAGTCTCTGTCTTTATCTTTCCCCAGAAACATTAAAATCCAGTTTTAACAAAGACCAACAACATACACATGAATACAATTTTAAGAATCAAAAATCCAAACACTGACCATACAAAGATTAGTAAATCATATTTTTAATGTAAGCACAGTTTTGGAGCTATAATGGTTCAACTTTACACCAAACATTCTTCTTTGCAGCATAGTTTAAAGCATAGATACAGTATGAGGTGGGTGACATTTGATTAATGATTAATGAATTGAGCAGTTGCATTTGAAACACAAAACCTTGATGATACGTACATTTAAATATCATTTGAATAGGTTTGATGACGTGTCTGAGTAGGCGTTTTATCGGCTCCTCCTCGTGTCACTAAACAGTTTTGAGGTTTTTGCTCTCTCAGTAGTGTTTTCTACTCTTAGATGCCGTAAACTCACTTAATTAGACGGATTGTTGCTCTTACAACACAGTAGTTTTCTTGCCTTCTGTAGAAAGAGTAGAGGTAACACCAGACTGCTGGGCAGACAGATCCAGCCTACAAACATATACATACCACAAATTCCAAAATCCCCCAGCTGTACTAAGTCATACAGAACAGTGATAAGTATATTCCCCCCAAACCTGAAGACCAGCACTCCCAGTATGATCATGATAGTGTAGAACGCCTTCAGCTTTGATTTGTCAACTCGCTGTCTTCCCTCACCCCCATCCCCTGGCCCAGGACCAATCAGAACATAGAGGACAGAAAGGCTACAGAAAGCGACGACAGCGATGGAAAACCCTGCGTAACAATAAGATACAAGATCAACGTGAAATTCGTCTACCAAGGACATTAAACCTGTCCCTGCAAAACACAGCAGCCAAACACAACCAATGATGACATTTCTCATTCTGATGCCTCTTGCCTCCTTCAGGCTCAGGTAGGTGACGGGGTGAACAACAGCCAGGTAACGCTCCACACAGGTCAGGATGTGAAATAACATCTGTCCAGTTAAGTTGATGACAGAAAGGTAGATACCAACCATCGTCACTAGTGGGTGATCAGTGTGGGCACCCCAACAGCAGAGGCAGGACCCTAAGACACTTATCAGCTCTATGATGACCATGTGGTAGGTGAAGAGGTCGGAGTGGCTCATCGTCGTACCGGAGCGTTGTTGCCGCCATCGTTGGAGACCCAAGTAGAGGACGAGGATGTAGAGAGGGAGGAGGAAGAGGACGCTGGTGATGGTGAAGGTGGTGATGTTGAAAGTGCCGACTGTAGTGTTGAGACAGTTGTGCGCTTCATGATAGAAGTTGAAGGAGGAAGAGAGGGCAGAAGGAAGAAGGGAGGAGTTGATTGACATAACTATGAACAACGGGCAGGGATGGAGTGAAAAAAGAGGAAAAGATGGAGCGAAAAAATAAAGAGATGAGGTTAGGAGGTAAATAAAAACTTTGTATGACAATGTTCTTTACCAAACTACAAACTAAAATATGTTTTGATGCTGATATTAACTTAAATTTATACTTATAAGTAGTATAATAGTTCACATAGAGAGTCTGTGTGAAAATGGCATGAAAAATATCAACGACAGTATTTTATGGTGGTTGTCTTACCATACAATATACGCATGATATTTCATTGAATATTAAAAGACATTTGAAGACATCATCCTCAGCGCTAAGAAGTTTTGATGGACCTTTTTTTTAACTTCTTGATACATGAAAACATGAATAATATTTTCAAAGGACACCCACCTCGTCAGTAGTGTCTATTTCTCACCGTCCTCCTGCTGTGTTTCAGAGTCAGTGACGGCTCAAAACTGATATCTCGTTCAAATATACAGTATAGTAACAGGTGTGTGTGTGTGTGTGTGTGTGTGTGTGTGTGTGTGTGTGTGTGTGTGTGTGTGACAGGTGTGAAGCAGGACTGTCAAGATTTTTGCATGGCAAAACCGATCCAGACTTTATGATTTACGTATTACGCCTAATTTCGTCTGCAAATGTTCTCACCACGCTCTCCTTTACCAGGCACAGCAGAGCACAAACTGTGTGTCAGGTATTAATATCTGCTTAGATTTGACGACTGAAACAAATTCATTAATGATTTATTTAGTATCTGAGATGACATTTATGCCAGTTTTCATATATAACATCAGATTCATTAAGTTAAGATCATGAATTACTTGAAGCAAAGCAGCTTGATAACTAACATTGATACTAATCAGACAATTATGTTTTGTTTCTAATATTTATTTTCTTGTTTTTTCACTTTATTGTTTCAGGATTTGGTCGATTTTTTGTTTGTTCTATTCTAACAGGTAAGAAACATTACCTCCCATTACTTGTAGTACTTCAAATGGCCACTAGGTGCCAGGATTTACCTATAAATTTGTCTTGACCTGAGTGAAGCCAGAATCAGTCAATTTAATAATTATCCTTCAGTCATCTCAAAGTTGAACTTAGAGACATATCACATATACTTGCAGGTATAATCATAAACAGTGTTGTGAAGTAATGCATTACTTTACAAGCTCCAAGTTCATCGCCTTTATTAGAAAACTTAGAGATGAGTTCAATAAGTAACCAACATTGTCACTCCTGCACTTGTTGTGCCTGTTTTCTCAAAGTACCTCACAGTACCTTCTCTTTATGCCCTCTCTTTCTTTATAGTTAAGATTGGATGTCTTTATAGGGATCTGATAGTTTGCTCCATTTGAAACCAGAAAAATATAAAAGTTTAAACAAAGATCACGTGAACACCAACAACATATGTATTAATACATTTTAAAAGCCAAAAATTAAAACACTGACCATAAGAAGATTAGTCATGTTTTTATTGTAAGCACAGTTTTGTAGCTATAACAGTTTTACATCCTACTTTACAAGATAATTTAAAGCATAGAAACAAGATGTGTTCTGAGTTTATCAGACCAAAGAAGAAAGTGTTATTAAGCACCCAGCCAAATTTGAATGATTAAAAATATCGACAAGTTTATGAAATTAGGTGTCAAAATCAGGTAAAAATGAATTCTCAGCTCCAGGACTGTGGGGGCGTGTCCTCTGAATGTGCTGAAGCCACGCCCACTCATGGGAACATCAAGCAGCCATTTTGAAGCGACTGAAACGTGTCAGATGAGTTCAGAAAAATGGCATGACTAACTTTGAAACACTCTGAGCTGAGATGAATTCATCTCTATCTCTCTGCTCAGGGTGGCCTCAGCGTGTCATCAAGCCACCCTTTAAGGACCGCCCACAAAATCCTGGACTGAAAACTGGTGAAAAACTGTTTGAACCTCTAACTCCACATTTCAGTAATATATCGTTCAAAGTCTTTTCACGTGTTTTCAGCAACTATTTTCCAACATATTTAAGTTTTTCTACTCTTAGATACTGTAAACTAATCTAACCGGACTATTTGTTGCTCTTACAACACAGTAGTTTTCCTTCTTTCTGTAGAAAGAGTAGAGGTAACACCAGACAGCTGGGCAGTGAGAACCATATTGCCGACATATAGACAACACAAATTCCAGTATCCCCCAGCTGTGCTAAGTCATACAGAGCAGTTGTAAGTATAGCCGCCACAAACCTGAACAATAGCACCATCAGTATGATCATGATAGTGTAGAACGCCCTCAGCTTTGATTTGTCAACTCGTTGTCTGTCCCCACCCCCTTCCCCTGGCCCAGGACGAATCAGAACATAGAGAACAGAAAGGCTACAGAAAGCGACGACAGTTACGGAGAAGGCTGAAGAACAATAATAAATGACTTGGATGCAAACTTTGTTTCTCACAGACTGCAAACCTGCAGTGATGATTCGAAAACGGATATCTCAATATTATTTGTGTACTTGTGATTTTAACTTAAATGTATCCGTACAGAGTCTGTGTGAAAATGACAATATCAACAACAGTACTGAATGATGATCGTCTTACCATCGATATCAGATTGATTTTTACAATGAATGCGTAATATTTCAAGACATTTGAAGACATCATCTTCCCCTCGAAGAAGTTGTGATTGATAACTTCTTGATACATGAAACATGAATAATATTTTCAAAGGACACCCACCTCGTCAGTAGTGTTTATTTCTGTCCGTCCTCCTGCTGCGTTTCAGAGTCAGTGACGGCTCGAAACTGATATCTGATTGAGATATACAGTATATTAACAGGTGTTTGTCGTGTGTGTGTGTGTGTGTGTGTGTGTGTGTGTGTGTGTGTGTGTGTGTGTGTGTGACAGGTGTGAAGCAGGACTGTCAGGATTTTTGCATGGCAAAACCAATCCAGACTTGATATTTTTACGCCTAATTTCGTCTGCAAATGTTCTCATCACGCTCTCCTTTTCCAGGAACAGCAAAACAATTCATTAATATCTGTTTAGATTTGACAACTAAAACCAACTCCTTAAAGGTGAATTTTAAATTCATGCTAGTTTCCAATTACATAGTATACGACTGCAAATGTAAGACATTTTATCTAAACATTAAATTGAACATTTAAAGAATTCAAATGACTTTTATGTAAGAGATGACTGCTGTGTATTCAAATCAAATAAAGTGATTCAGCCCAGAGCAGCTGTGTGTATTATTTCATTCAAATATGAGCATGCAAAGATTATGTCTGGGTTTTTTCACTAGATTATCGGCAGATTCATTAAGATCATGAATTACTTGAAGCAAAGCAACTTGATAACTAACATTGCTACTAATGTAACAATTATGTTTTGTGTCTGATATTTATTTTATTTGCTTGTTTTTTCACTTCATTGTTTCAGTATTTGATCAATTCATTTGTTCTGTTCCAACTTGGGGGGGAAAAAGTTATCTCCCATTATGAGTAGTACTTGTAGTACTTCAAACAGCCATTAGATGTCAGGATTTCTCTCTTAATGTGTCACTCAAAGACTCACAACTGAATTCAACAGCATGGTTAATGATCACTCCTGCATCTTGTAATGTGTTTTTTTTTTTCAGAAAAGCTCTATCATAATGTCCTCTCTTTCTTTGTAGATAAAATTATAGGCGTCAGGGCTCGCATCGCCCCGTTCCTTACTCCTGTTTCTGCTCATGATAAAGGCTTATGGGGATCTGATGTCTTGCCCCATAAAAAATCAGTTTAAGCAAAGACCATGTGGACACCAACAACATACACATGAACGCATTTTAAGAGCTAAAAATTCAAAACACCGACCTTACAAAGATTAGTTAGTCATATTTTAATGCAAGCTACTTTACAGCATTCTTTAAAGCATAGATATAAGATGTGTGAAGAAGTCTTCATCATTAATGAATTATACGCAGCACATTAAAGCTGCATTTCATACACAAAGCCATGATGATGCGTTAAATCTAAATGCTGCCGCTTGAATGGACCTGATACCTCCGACTAATTGTTGCTCTTACAACACAGTAGCTTCCCTGCTCTCTGTAGAAAGAGCAGAGGTAACACCAGACTGCTGGGCATACAGAACCAGACTGCAGATGTCAACATACCACACTTTACATCCGTCCCCGGCTGTACTAAGTTGTACAGAGCAGTGGTAAGTGCATTCCCCCCGAACCTGAACAGCAGCACTCCCAGTATGATCATGATAGTGTAGAACGCCCTCAGCTTTGATTTGTCAACTCGCTGCCTGCGCCCACCCGCTTCCCCTGGCCCAGGACCAATCAGAACACAGAGGACAGAAAGGCTACAGAAAGGGATGACAGTTAAGGAGACGGCTGCAGAACAATAAGATATGATTTTGACGTGAAATTGGTTTGCTAAGGACATTAAACCTGACCGTACAAAGCACACCAGCCAAACACAACCAATGATGACATTTCTCATTCTGATGCCTCTTGCTTCCTTCAGGCTCCGGTAGGTGACGGGGTGAACAACAGCCAGGTAACGCACCACACAGGTCAGGATGTGAAATAACATCTGTCCAGTTAAGTTGATGACAGAAAGGTAGATACCAACCATCGTCACTAGTGGGTGATCAGTGTGGGCACCCCAACAGCAGAGGCTGGACCCTAAGACACTTATCAGCTCTATGATGACCATGTGGTAGGTGAAGAGGTCGGAGTGGCTCATCGTCGTACCGGAGCGTTGTTGTGGCCATCGTTGGAGACCCAAGTAGAGGACGAGGATGTAGAGAGGGAGGAGGAGGAGGACGCTGGTGATGGTGAAGGTGGTGATGCTGAAAGTGCCGACTGTAGTGTTGAGACAGTTGTGCAAGTCATGATAGAAGCTGTAGGAGGAAGAGAGGGCAGAAGGAAGAAGGGAGGAGTTGACCGACATAACTATGAACAACGGGCAGGGATGGAGTGAAAAAAGAGAGTGAGAAACAGAATTAACAAAACAGTCAAATCATGAAAATCATGACTGAGAATTACCGTAAACTCTTTAGTTTAACTGGTTAAAACTTAAAATCCTTCACTCATCAATCATCACACAGAGCTTGATAGGTATGATGTAACTTAAAATAAATACTGGACGCAAGACCCTGAAAACATCAACAACAGCTGGAAGAACTGGTCGATTAATTGATTAGTTTATCAGCGAAAAATAATCTGCAACCAATTTGATGATCATTTTATCATTTTTCAACCAAAAATAATTGAAAATATGCTACATTTCTTGGTTCCAACTTCTAAAAGTTTACAAGTTTTATTGTTGTTAACCAAATATCTTACGATTACATGCCGATTTATTAAAGAAGAGACATTTGAAGACATTCAAAAATGAAAAATGAAAGTAATTGTTAGTCGCAGCCCAAATTATTAACACTTAAGGTAAAATGCCATTTTAAAGGTCACCCACCTCTTCAATGAAAACCAATTATCTTTGCATTTTGGAATTTACACTGAATTAAAAAAGACATTTGAAGACATCGTCTATTAATCAAAAATGGAAATAATCATTGGTTGCAGCTTTCTATATTATCTAATTATATAAAACTTAATTTTAAAATTAAGTCCTCGTCAGTAGTGTTTATTTCTGACCGTCCTCCGGCTGCGTTGAGTCAGTGACGGAGTGATGTGAGTGATATATGATTGGAATATATAGTATATTAACACACTGAGTGTGTGCGTGTTATCTCACAGGTTTAACAGGTCATTTACTCAGCAGCCAAAGTGTGACTATGAACTTCTTTTGCAAATCCATTCATGATTTGTTTAGTGTCTGATATGACATTCGTGCCTGTTTCCACGTATACAATATACCAATGCAAATGTAAGAAAGCAACGACTGCTGTGTATTCAAATCAAAAGAAGTGATTTAGCCCAGAGCAGCTGTGTGTATAACTGAATTTGGTTGTTGTTTATCTATTTGTATTGAGCATTATCAGTACTTCAGGTCACATTATTAAAGCAAAGCAAATCAATAACTAATACTGATACTACTCAAATTATCGTGTTTTGTGTCTGATTTAAACATCTGTTTGTGTTTGTGTCTGTTTCTTGCACGTTTAAGGATTTTTAACAGATGAAAAAGGTGACCTCCGGTTACTTGCAGCACTTGTAGTACTCAACGTGGCCACTAGATGTCAACATTGCTCTCTCAGGAGATCTCATTTTATGACAGTCACAATCTGTTAATCCAATAATCCAGCTCAACTAATAATTAATATCTGTAAAATATCAGTAAAGGTAATTTACCCTGACATCCTGTCTGTATCATTGAGACATTTGTAAAATGTTACTGGTGTCTTTCCTGCGCCACTTTGCCTTGTCTTCCTTTTCAAGTCACTTTCTTGTTTAAGGATTTGATCAATTATTAGTTTGTTGTATTTTCAAAGGGAATTTTCAAAACTGGAAACTTTCCCATGGGAATTAACAGGAATTAACACAACTAACTACTGAACTACACAAGACACAAGACTACTGAAGCCACACATTTGAGCTCGTGGACTACATAATAATGTCCAATAAAATAATTAAAGCTTGATAAAGTTCTACTTTCACATAAATCTGTTGAAATGTTTTTTTAATTGTATTATTTTGCATGCATGTCTGCGTGTCTGTTTATATATATGTTTGGATATGATACAGTTTGTTTAAATTACCCCCAATTTACAGTTAATTCCCATAATTCCCATGGCGTTCATGATTTGGAATGTTTCCAAAATTCCCCACCTTAACTTCCCATGGAAACGAGTAGTGTTTGTAGTACTTTAAATGACCACTAGATGTCAGCATGTATCTCTAAATTTATCTCAGGAAATCTCTTTTCACAGAGTGAAGTCAGAATCATTCAGTCTAGTTAAACAGCTCAACTTTAATTATAATTCAATATTGATTCAGCACGGCTAACAAACTGAGCTAACATTAGCTAACAGCAGCTACAGTTGTCAGCAGTTTACTTCACTGTCCATCAGGAAACTCTGTAAATCACAGAGAGTTGAGGCGGAGCAGCCGGAGGACATCAGAGGGAAAACCAGAAAACTTTTTCTCCATAAAATATGATCCAGTTTCACCAAAATCAGTGAAATAGTTGGTGGTATGTGCTGTAAAACGTCATGTACACAAAGTTATATAGTGCTGAAACAGATGTATGAATGACTATGACACCATTCACCTGATTACACGTCAACTGAGCATAAAGATTATTTAAAATTTGTTATTTTATAGTAGAAAAGTTGCTTTAAAGTTGTCCAACAATAATGCCTATAGCACTACCTCTCATAATTGCACAGGGATTCTTGGGTAGCCTGTCAACAATGTGGTTTAATTATAATTTTTTATTCTGTATTTGTTGTTTACGAATACGTCAATTCGTCTGATAATGTGTTGAATTAATTTGTGTTAATTTTTCAATAAAAAAAACTCAGAACAAATATTGTCAGCAAGTTTTGGTTTTATTTTGAAAATCATCTTTCTTCCCCAAAATGTTTCTAAAGAATGGTGAGTGTTTCTCGGCATGAGAAAACTTTCTCTCTCGCACACACACACATACATACATACATATCCACAGGGGGAGTTTCCTGTTATACCAAGCAGGAGAAGAAGGGGAGGAGTGAGGAGAAGGAGGAGGGAAAAGTGGGAGGAGAGGAGACGAGGAATGTCCGGACAGAGGCATTGTGTTTGGTTATCACACGACCAGAGAAAGAGAGAGGAGGGAGGGAGGGAAGAGTGACTCTGCTGGGAAGTAGAAACCCTCTCAGAAGGAGGTGTGACTCAGCCGTGGATAGAGGAGCAGCTCCTTCATGTTTGAAACGTGGATCAATCAAACAACTGAGCTGAGTTGGTTACAGCAGCAGCTCAAAGACAGACTGACTGAAGGACTTAGCAACTGATTGAAATTCTTGTTAGATGTCTGGAAGTCTGATCTACTGATTGAAAGTTCATCGGATCGGTTGGAGGATTGGAAGCCACATCAACTGTTTTCAAGTCTAAGTGATCAGTTTTACTCTTGATTGAAAAGTCCTTCTGATTTGATGCCTCGTTGACTGACTTGGCACGTGATTGGTTGAGCTGGAAATCCTAATTGACTTGATCGACTGATTGGAAGCCCCCGGTTGATTGATTTGGAAGCCGAAGTCTGTTTGGTTGGCATCAAGATGAGCGGAGCTGAGGAGGTGGTTTGTGAGGGCTGGCTGCGAAAATCACCACCGGAGAAGAAACTACGACGTTATGTGAGTAACTTCACTTCTCTTTTGGCTTTTTAACACCAAAAAAAGAGAACATCTTCTACGTTGGGTTTCTGTGCCATGCTCAAGTACAGATTAATGGTGTTTTTTTTTAGTTACCGACATGCACCTACAGGGCAAACACACACACACCTGAGAAGATTTTAATTAAGCCTGAAGATTAGCTCTCCGTTTCATCACTATTTACACTCTGAGTCATGATCATAAACTAACTAAACAGTCAGCAGAACACAGCTGTCTGCTGCTCCACCTAATCAGATAAAAGTATATCTTCTGTGTCATCGATACTTTGGTAACGTCATTATTTTTGGGGGAAATTGGAGTCCAATTTCTTTGAAGTAATGAAAAAACAAGAATTGCTTTCAAAAAATGAACTGCAACTCAAGCTAAAGGTGTCCCAGGAGTCCCTGATATTAATAATTCCTCCACATAACTCAAGAGGTAATCACCTATTTCCACAACATCTTTGCGCTATCACACCAAGACTTGGTATTGATGGGTTTGTCATTCGTCTGACCGCCTCATCTGGTACAACCAGTTGTTACTGGCAGGTGTTCTTGGCGGTGTTTGGTTCAGTTTACCGGACAAAAGTTCAAATACAGTAGTAAAGAAAAAAAACAAAATACCAGCATGTTGAGACATTGTCAACACGACAAAGTCCAGCTCTTATTTCCATCGTGGTCCCTGATCTTCCGTCAGACAGTCCATGGTGGACGACAATCGTCAATCACGCCATGCCACATATCACGATTTAATATGACAATAAAATAATACATTTTATATTTTTAAATCCAGATATTTATAAAGATGGACGTGTCTTAAGGGCTTGCACCTCCTCGATAGCACCACCATCGATGAACGAGACCTTAGCCAGGGTTAGCTACCCTAGCTCTTTTAAAGGTATTAGGGCCATTAGACTGATCACATGCGAACTTTTAAACAAATTAAACTGAAAGCAGAAACTTAAGAAAATTAAGCATAGTATTAGAGCTTGAAGGCAACCATCTCCAAAGGCAGAGTGGCTAATATGTATAGATCATTAGCCTACGTACACCTACTGCTCCACCGAGCTTGCGTGGGAACTAGAAATCACAAGTCCTCTAAATGTGTAAGATGTAACGTATACGTTAGTATACAAGTTTGTGAAGAGATTATATTTTATAAAATTTAAGACAATTTTTCTGGTACGTTTGTAGGAGCAGTGGTTCTTTGTTACATCTGCAAAATCTTTGGTCTGATTTAGTTTCAGTCATGAATAAAATCATTTTTATTATTGTCTAGGTTTCCATGTTGTCTGCTGGACCAAAAAATTTAAAGCCAATCGTTCATTTTCATTGTATCCGTCTGGGATGTCTCTTTGCAAAAATAATTTTCCTGACGAACAGGAAAGAGTTCAAACAATCTTGCATTGCACTAAATGGTTGGAGGATTTCCGTGATCTGTTCAACATGTAGAGCAACGAACCTGAGTGGCCACTGGTACATGGTTGTTAGAAGCTTGCAAGCATGAAAACACACCATGAAACAAAACCTTTGTATTGACATGTTGTAAGGGGAATGATTGTGAGCGGAGTCGGTGTCGTGCCAGAACAGGAGCTGGGCAAGCGGACAATGTAACCAGGCTAAACAGCCTCTATGGACATAATCAGACCAAAGACAACACTGATGGAGAAAGCTAAGGAGAGTTAATCTGGGACTGACTTTTAGTGGTTGGTGAGAGCTTGGTGAAATAAAAGGCTGAAAAACTGTTAGCAAAGTTGTCGATTCATTAGTTCTTTATCATAAGTAATATAATCATAACAAATACACGTGTACAGCTAAACATATTTACCACAGTGGGATTACACTCTGAAACTGGAGGTGCTAAAATGCAAAAACACCAATTCCTATGCAGTGTTGCTTTAATACCAAATGAACCGTTTCTTACTGAGATAGATAGATAGATGTTTATACAACAGCAGCATGGCTGGCTTTCCAGTAAAGGGGCAGCTTAATAGTTATGCACACACACACACACACACACACACACACCCACACACACACACACACACACACACACACACACACACACACACACACCACATATCTGGCATGCCTTGGCAGTGAGTTGAGCTAATCTCATCTCCACATTTTCCCTTAATGTCGTTCTTTCTTTCCAGGAGACACTTTGCTCTGTTGTTGTTGTTTTCTCTTTAATTGATCCACTTTTACTTTCTCTTCCTGTCCTCTGGTCACTTTTTTTCCTTTTTACGTGTGTGTGGAAAGCAAAAGGCGAAGTAGGAATAAACAGAGAAGCAGAAAAGTTATTGTTCAGACCTCAAATGGAAAGTTGTCTCAAGAGGTTTATCTGTTCCACTAACTAAACCTCAGCTAAATGTCACAAAGCTTTAAGAGGGAACACACAGTTTGTTAGAGCACCACAACAGGTGGAACCAAAGAAGAAGAAGACCCATTGTTCAGACTGTGTATACATTGAGCCATGATGGTATATACAGCCCAGTGTGTACACACACACACACTGTCTGACCAGCTGTGTGTCGACTGTCAACACACATACACACATACACATGCATGAAGCGCCCTATAATGGCTGCAGCAGGCTGTGTTCATGTCGAGTATCGGGCCAGAGTTTGCGGGAGTGTACCTCATCATATCATACACTCCCTGTTCTGTCGAAAGCTGTGTGTGTGTGTGTGTGCGTGTGTGTGTGTTATGTAATAATCTAATCGCTCTCAGCTGTGCCCGATTGGAAGAGGGGGCCTCCCTGAAGATTTAGAAGATTTGGTAACACACACACACACACACATGGACTGGAACAGAACCAAGGAGAATGAAAAATACTGCAAAATTCAGTCCAATAACAAACGTCACACACACACACACACACAAGGTCAAACACAGTTTAAGGAAATGTTCGAGAGACTGTCCTGTGTTGGAGACATCACAGCTTGGATACCTGCAACGTTAAATCATAGTTTCAGCTTCATAGTTCACAGTTAAACATTTTTTTAGGGGTTGTAAAACACTTAACAGACAGTTATTATCAGTTTTTACTCGCTGTTGCTTCTCTCATGTGAATTATTTGAAGATTTACCTCCGTGTTATTCACTCAAATAGAACAAATCAAGCTTTGGTTGACCTAATCATAAACCAAGGCAGGAATTCTCAATCTGGAGGATTACCGGAGATCCCAACCTACGTAAATCTGCTATTTCTGCCACTCAATATTTTGTTTATTTGGCTCATTTTGGTGTTTTTTTGCGTGTGAATTGTTGAATTAATTTCATATCTTAACCCAATGTAGGTACAATGTAAGATTCCGTAATTTCCGATTTCGTTGACTCAACACTCCTCGCTTAGGAGAAGCTACGGTGGCCATCACGTGACAAAGAGGTTTACATCGCAAGTAGCCTTTGGAGGCTTGGCTTTAGCAAACTGGTCTGCATGCTAATAAAAGCTAATATTAGCTATGTAAAGCTAATAAGCTAACGTCAATAACAAACAAGATGGAAAAGAGTGGACGTTGAGTGGACGTAGCTTCGTTTTAAAGTGTTTTAAGTTGGAATAAACCTGAATTATCCTTTAAAGGTATAACGTGTAAGATTCCATAATTTCTGATTGCGTTGGCTCAACACTCTGACAAAGAGGTTTACATTGCAACAATGAGTCTTGTGGAGGGTTGGCTTTAGCACATCTCAGCAATTAATTCGATTGCAAAGCCAACATAATGGACAGAATTAAGTAAGTAAAAAGTTTAAATAAATCAGAATTATCCTTTAAGGGTCCAGTGTGTCAAATGTATGCTGCTCTATTTACAGAATATGGCATACATGTAATATAATATGCATGATAACTTTGGATTCATTAGTGTATAATAAGAATTGTTGAGTCATATCTACAGACACAGCAGGTCCTCCAACACAGAGTCCACCATGTTTCTACAGTAGCCTCAAAGGGACAAACTAAACACTAACTCTAGATACTTTCGCATTTTTCGTGCATTTCGTGGCTACCGTAGTTTCTCCTTCATGCTAGGAGAAGGAAGGAGAAGGTGATCCAAGGGGGTTGCAATCAACAACTACAGAGTTCAGTTCCATCTTAGAGAGTTTTGAGTCAGTAATTGTAATAATACACAATAAGGTGTGCATATATTAGTAGATTGGGGTGCAGTAACTGCTCCAAATGTGCCGCCACATGGCTGGCCATCGTTCTAACACTCCATCTCTTGACATTTGCATGTCTATGAGCCCTTTGTGACCAAGTGTTGTTGTATTTTGGGCCCACATGTGTCAAACATGAGTGAAAAAGGTATTTCCCCATTGAAGAATCAATGAAGTCTTCCGATAAGATGCTGAATGTCACATTCGTTTCTGCAAAGACGTTGAGTTCATTCAGACATCAAATTGAAAGTGTTGCGCCATCACGTGTTTGCAGTTCTGAGAACTCGGCGTTGGTTGCGATATCAAGTGAAGGAATGGATCAGTTAAATGAGGAACTGAGCGGTGAGACGTTTGTTATTCAGGTCTGGTGTTAATTTTGGTTTTGAGGCAGGATGGAGGAAGTGTTATTTTAGATCCATTGTGCCCCCTTTCCTGTCCGGGTCAGAGGTCAAAGGAGGAAACAAAATGAAAGGAGAGGAGGAGAAAATAGAGAGAATAGGAGGAGACGAGTTTAGAGAAGGTGTTTGAGGAAGAGAGGTTATCTAACAAGAATAATATTAGTTTGTGCAGACAGAGGAGCTAATTTACACGCTACTTAAATCTTTACTAGCTGAGAAAATCAATCAATTATCAATATACAGTATCTGTTATCGACTAGTTGATTGATCAACAAATTGGTAAATCATTACATTTCCCACTTTTCCAGTGTTTTACTTGAAGTTTTGAAGAATTTATATACAAAACAAGAAGGAAAAGTGGCAAAATCCAGGCTAACTGTTTCCAGTCTTTATGCTAAGCTAAGCTAAGCTTGGCTAAGCGACTGCTGGCTCCAACGTCATGTTTAGCATACAGATATATGTGTGTGGTGTCAATCTTCTCGTCTAACTCTCAGGAAAAAAGTCTCCAAGTTATCCAAAGTGTTACCTTGAAGTATGGATGATGGGATGATGAAGTTTATGCCCTTCACGTACTGGTGGCAGTTGAATTAAAAGTTAACATCCTACACTGATCAGTGGTCAGTTGGTCTCCTACCTGTAATGGTGCAACCTAAACTCAGAGTTAAGAACTTTACGAGGACTTTAAAGATTATTTTGGGGGATTTTTTAACTTTTATTTTGATAGCGATAGCTGAGAAGTGACAGGAAGGTAGAGCCTCATGTTGGAATCAAACCCTGGGTCACTGCGGCAAAGCCTGAGTCTTTTGTACACGGTTGAGTCACTTTACGAAGACTTTATACGCAATCTCAGCAATGCTGGTGCAACTCAGTCCTGTTCCATGAATTAGAAGACAGAAAAATATTTTCATACATAGTTGCTGCCACCCTGCTGCTTTTATTTGTCCAGCAGCCTGAAGACGACGGATCATCAAACAAAGTGAGGGGAGAGGGGGTGGACAGACAAAAAAACACACACATCTCCTACCGGCATTTCCTGTTCAGCTATTTCCTCTTCCTGTCAGTGTTTGGAGAGAAAACGGGTGGGTGGAGGGAGAGTTGGGGAAGCGGTGGCGGTGGTGGTGGTGGCGGCAGTGGTGGGGAGGCTCTACAGTATTTAATTGCTGTGTACTTTGATCACAGAGGCATGCCTTTGGAGTCACGTTGGTTCTGTTGAGTAACACAATCTAACGGGGATCGGAAGAGATGGATTTGGATGGTAGGACCGGGACCGGTGGAAACTCACTGGGAAAAACACACGTACACACTCTGTAAAAACAGACTGTTGCAACCACAGCTGCCAGCTTTTTACTGTAAAAACAACAGTACAATAAATACAGTATATCTTTATCCTATATTACGGTAAAAGCAAGTTACTGTTGAGTTTTTTAAGTATTTTAAAACATCTGTAGATTTTATGGTGAAAAACTGCCAAACAACGAATATACCAAAATCTGCCGTTAAATTTTACGGTGTTTTACTGTCATGGTTTGGCAGTTTTTTACCATAAAATCTATAGACATTTCTATAGTGCATGGAGTTTTTAACCACATAAACAGAAGCACAAAGCAAAAATCCTTTAGTTTCTTCATCAGTTCTGTCCTTTCAGGTAGTTATTAATACTCTGATTAATACTCTGATTCCTTGAAAACACTGAGATCATATCATGTTGGCCAAATAGAGAATGTGTGTCTGTGTGTGCACATGCTGTTATCGAATTACAACCCTCTGTCATGCTCTGCTTCACACCTTTAAATAATCATGACGTGTCTTTCGCACACTACCTACACACTAACACTAACCCCACAAACACACACACACATACACACACACAGATGGTGAGTCATGGCTGAAATATGAGGTGTCATCCCATGGATCCCTTGTGGGATGCTCAGTGCATGATGGGAACAACCTGAGAGAGTGTCAAACATTTAGCGATTGCATGAGAGAGAAAGTGTGTGTGTGTGTGTGTGTGTGTGTGTGTGTGTGTGTGTGTGTGTGTGTTTGTGTGATGTGTAGTTAACATTCATGTGCACTGGTGTGTAAAACTTCCGACATGGGAGAGAGACACCAGAGTTAGTCTGAAAGTTGGAGAGCGAGAGCGAGAGAGAGGAACATGGAGGAAATATCACGTGTACAATCATGTAACTTTGTAATCAACAATCTGTACATTTATTTTGCAAAAGACTAAAAGTCTTAAGCCACATTCGAGAGACTGTAATTACATATACTGTATAATACACTGTCAATTTTCTATTCATAGAGTTCCACTTAATGATCTAAAGATAGAAAGTCTGTCCTGCTAGAAGAAAGCTTATGTAAGGTCCAACAAACTTTCTGAAATTGGAATGGTTCATCATCTTTGGAGAATCAATGCGCTATGTATATTTAATTTATTAAAGCAACAGTGCATAGAAATGTAAGCTCAGCTCAGTAAGAAATGGTTCATTTGGTATTAAAGCAACATTGCATAGGAATTGGTGTTTTTGCATCTTAGTGCCCTCAGAGTATTACACACGTGTATTTGTTCTGATTACATTACTTATGCCAAAGCCAAACATCAACAAGGTCAACAACACAAGACAGAGCAGCCAGCTAATATTACTTACTAGTCCAACAGCAGTCAGCCCAGCTCGGCGTCTGTCTTTCAGCCTTTTATTTCACCGACCACTAAAAGTCAGTCCCAGATTTACTCTTTATGCTCACTCACTGTCTCCTTTTCTCTTCTTAGCTTCCTCCGTTCCAGCTCGGTTGCATTGCCAGCTTGCCCAGCTCCAGTTCTGGCACGACACAGGTCCCGCTCCAGTCAGTTTGGTGGTCCAAAACACCTGTCGTACAAACACTAACACTACCCCCGGTGCCCAGCTAACAAACTGAGCTAACATAAGTAACATCAGTAATCTTAGTTGTTGTCATTATGTAATCATCATTTGCTCTTTTCAGGCGTGGAAGAGGCGTTGGTTCGTGCTGCGAAGTGGACGGCTGTGCGGGGAGCCGGACGTCCTGCAGTACTACAAGAACCCACAGTCCCGCCGACCAATCAGGACCATCAACCTGAACTTGTGTGAACAGGTAAACAGACACAGCGCCATGTCGTTGGACGACTGAAAGTCTAGCAGCTTGGCGTTATGAGCCCAAATTTTATTTTTATTTAATGTCACTGGAGGAATGTGGCAGGATTTGTATGTTGTTTCACTTTCATTTGGCATTTTTCAATAAATTCTGTCTTCTGTTGGTATGCTCTTCTCCTTCAGGTGGATGCTGGCCTGTCGTTCACAAAGAAGGAGCTGGAGAGCAGCTTTGTTTTCGACCTGAGGACGGAGGAGAGGACCTGGTACCTGGTGGCTGAGTCTGAGGAGGACATGAACCGCTGGGTTTCCTCCATCTGCCTGCTCTGTGGCTTCAACCCGACCGATGACGGTAAGGCGGAGAGAGGGAGGGAATCAAAATATTCTTTGCACCACTTTCTGACTTTGCATTTGAAAAATGGATAGATGTGTGGGCTGTGGCTGAGTCAGTGTGAAAACTAGTGGGAGGAGAGAAGTGAAAGAGAACATGCAGAAAGAAAGATGGACAAAAATGGCAAGATTATGTGTGCGTGTTTATCTACAGTTCCAGAGAGACCTCCTGTTTCTGGTTCGTCCTCCGTCACAGCGACCCCAACCAGTGCTGCCATCACCACGGTAGCAGGGTCCGTCCCACCACCCTATGATCCAGTGAGTGTGCGAAACCTGGAGCACGACAGCAACACAGAAGAAGATTACCTTTGGCTGTCGCACTGCCAGAGTCACATCAGGTAAACACACCAAAAGCAAAGCAAATACAGGAAACAAGACTTCATTTTGGGACGTGAAAGTTGATCCATGACTTTAGAAACTTGGTTTAAAACACACCCATGATCTGAAGAATACCACTGTGGTAAATATGGACAGCTGTACACGTGTATTTGTTATGATTATAATACTTATAATACTAAAAAAAAACTAGCGAGACGACAACTTTGCTCCGGTTCTGACACGATAATCCAATCAACATTCCCCCACGCCTCTGGCATGTAAACCTCCTCTTCTTCCCAGTGGTCTGAAACGCCTGTGGTACAAATACTAACACTCCCCCGGTGCTCTGAGCTCAAGGTCGTTGCAGCCTGGCTAACAAACTGAGCTAACAGCAGCTACAGTTTGCAGCCGGAGGACATCAGAGGGAAAACCAGAAAACATTTTCTCCATAAAATATGATCCAGTCTCACCAAAATCAGTGAAATAGTTGGTGGTATGTGACTCATACTTCTTGTGGGTGATCTTAACCGGAGCACAAAGTTACATAGTGCGAAAACAAACGTACGAGTTTAGTTTTAAATCTTACGTTTGAATAAAACACACAAATTATACATAAATTTTGACTTTTCCACTCTGGTTCAGGCTAAAGAAAACCAGCTGAAGCCAAATCAACCAGACTTGCAGTCGGAGTTGCAGGTTCAGACGTGTTGAATTTAAGGACGGGGATTAAAGGGTTTATCTAAGCCTCGATCACACCCACGGATTTCTGAAAGGGTTCACTTGAAACCTTCATGAAACGGTTAATCAGAAGAGAATAAAAGTTTTCTTCTTACTTGAAAGGATTTGTCTTGTATTTTTTTTGGAAACTATCCTGATTTAACTCTTATTTTGCTGTCTCCAGGCCTTTAGGTTCTTCCACCTCTCTTGATACCGACTACAACGACAACCTCTACCCTCCTCCCTCCGCCACCTCCTCCTCTTCTTCCTCTTCCTCATCTCCTTCCCTCCTTCCCAACGGCCTCCCAGTGCCATCCTCCTCCTCCTCTTCCTCCGGGTTTAGGACAGGCCCCTGGGCATCTTCCCCCATGACAGGCCCTTTCAGCCAGTCTCTGGACACCAGCATGACCTTTGACTTCCAGAAACGAGCCAACAGACCTCGATTTCACCCGTCTCCTCATCCCAGGAAGCACTCCCTGGATTTCCACCTGCGACCTGTGCCGTTACCTCTCAGGGACGACCCACAGTCTGCTGTGCATCAATCACAGACCACCAGTGGTTACCAGATCCCCCGTGCGGTGTCCACGCCGCAGCAACGTCAACCCCATCGCCCATCCTCTACCCCAAGCGTGGACTCTCCAACCCAGGCGGAGCTTCACGCTTCCACTCCAACTCCTCCTCCACGACCCCCGAAACCCCCGACCATCGCAGCCCAGGGAGAGGGCTCAGCTGTGGGCACGCTACCCCGATCCAGCTCAGAGCCAGAGAGGAAGGATGGATGTGTGGAGGGTGGAGGTCTGCCAAGGAGTAACACTATCGCTACACTGGGACGCTCACAAACAGGTAAATCTTTCATTAAAGGTTCTTTGAAAATAATAGTTTTGGGAACAAAATCACTCCACCCAGCCAAGAAATAGTCCCACACGTCACTGTAAAACCACAATGGGATGTTTTTACAACATGGTTTCTGTGTGGATTAAACAAACGTATTAATTAGTGCGCTTTAGAGGTTCAGGTAGGTAGATCTGCCTGATTTATGCACCCAAAAAAGACAGCAGCCTGATAAATAAGCAGATTTTTTGTTGTTTGTTCATTTAATCAATGCAAAGATCTCAAATTTTAAATGAAAATATTGGTACTTGTCATGTAACTGAATAGAAATATTCCATATTTAGTTGGGAAATCCCTGCAGGAAGCTGCATCGTCACTGTTTAAGAGTTTAAAGCTGTTACCTCAGAGGAGAGCAAAGAGCACTTGACCTTATTGTTGCAGAACCGGCAGAATTAGCCGATTATATCCCCGCAGCTGAAACAATTAAGCGCCTGTTTGTTTGGGACATTATTCGATTGGAATTAGTTTCATTAATAAGACGAGAACTTTGACCCACAAGAGGACAAAGAGGTTTTTTCAGCCAGTTCTTTGTTTGCAGCCTGGACGATTGAAAAATACACTGCATTGTTCAAAAAGAGACAATACTCTGTTGATATGCTGTCTCAATATTCACACATGCACACAGCACAAGTCTTAAAGGTCCAGTGTAGAAGATTTAGCAGGCTCTATTTACAAAATGAGGCAGAAATAGAAATATATATATAGTGTGTAATCACCTGAAAATAAGAATTGTGATGTTTTTGATACCTTAAAATTAGATTTTTAAATCTACAGATGCCGCAGGTTCTTTTCTATTTGGTCAGCAATGTTGAACCACCATTTTTCTAGCCCAGAACAAACAAGAAACAAATAAAACATGTTTTTCTGTGGCCACTGTAGTTTGTGCGTCCTGCTTGGAAGAGAAGGGGTGAGGCGAGGCCACTAAATTGTACACCGTGGTCCTTTAAAGCTGGACAAATGTTCTGTCAATGCTTAATATGCAAATAATTTTCCATGTGGAATATGTAACATTTAAAGGCAGTTAGCTTAGCATAAAGACTGGACGCAGAGGGAAACAGCTAGCCTGGACTTTTACAAACAAGAAAAACAACATGTTAATTTGTTAGCTGTAGACGTGGTAGTAGGCACATATCTGAACTGTCTTATTTGCTGTCTTTATGCTAAGCTAACCGCCTATTTCCAGCTCTTTAAAGCACAGACATGAGACTGCTAGCGATGTGTTCCACAAACTCTCTGCAATAAAAGCATGTTTTCCAAAAAATTCTCTTTGTTTCAGGTTCTGACTCTTATATCCATCGGCCTCGGTCTGAGAGAGCGAGCATGTTTGAGTTCAGCGAGAGCTTCAACAGTTACTTTGTAAGTTAAAACTTTAAAATACAATATTATGTAACATAATTCCTGTTCTTTCATCAATTTATTTTATCACTTTTATCTCTGTATCATGTCTTTCTCTCTCTCAGTTTAATAAAGGCATGGTACCTCTGGGCAGTGTTTGCTCTGAAGATGATGATGTGGATGAAAACTATGTTCCCATGAGCGCTGCCACCACCGAACCTCCTGTTGCACCAAGGTTAGTCAGAAGATACAATAATATATATGATATGATAGTTTTAACCACCTCCAACCAGCATTTCAGTTTCTGTTTTCTTCTTCTCTTCTTCCAGGGTGCATCCTGACCCCTCGGTCCAACTCCAGGATGGCAACTACGTCCCCATGACCCCCGTCACCCCTTCCCTTCCTCATCATCCAACCCCTGCCACAGGTGACTTGGCGTCCTTGGGGAGACAAGTCCCACCACCTGCCCACATGGGTTTTCGTAACTCCCCCTTGACTCCAGTCACTCCCCTCACCCCACCACTCCGGAGGAATACCACGAACACTGCTGGCGGAGCAGAGGTCGAAGCCATGCCCCCTCCAATCCACCGCAACCTGAAACCGCAACGCAAAGGTGGGTAGGAGCTGATGTGGAATTTAAAGCTAACCTTGTGTCACCATGAAAAGAAGCTTGTCTGATGTTTAATCCCTTTTTTCTCCTGTATCACTTCCAAAAAGAACATAAATACCTTTCTAGGGTTAAAGTTTAACAAAAAGGTTGCAACATTTCGTAGAAATTGGTATTTTGGGGGATTTAATGCCCAGCTTCGGTTCTTACACAACATCAGCATTCAAGCATCTTCTAATTGGAGGAAAACCTCCAAAGGAAGGTAGCACGAGCCATAATCAGATGTCAGAACCACCTCAGGTGGTTCTTTTCGACACGAAGGAGCAGCGCCTCTACTGCGAGCTCCCTCCAGACGACCGCTTGTATCCGCAATTGCATTCTTTCCATCACTGCTCAAAGCTCATGGCCGTAGATGAGGGTTGGAATGTAAATGGACTAGTAAATCGAAAGCTTTGTTTTCTGGTTCAGCTCCCTGCAAAGGTCCGGTACAATGCCCACATTGCTGCTGACGCAGATACTAAAGATACTATCTCCCAACTCAAAGTGATTTCTGTTATTCTGGTTTGCAGAAGAATGTCAGTTCTAGATGTTAACATTCCCAATGATTTTGTTGTTGTGGTGGTGCAGCCTGGTTGATGCTTTCTGCTGTCTAATGTTGCATGTCACTGCAGGAGTTTTTGGCGGTCAGCCTGCAGAGAGAACAGACGTCCAGACCGCTGGAGACTCGACACACAAATCAAGAGGTATGACCTACTAACTGTGCTGAAATGGATAGGTGTGCCGCAACTTTCAATGCTAGAGACTAGAGTTTGTGTCTCATCCTAGACTTGCAATTAACCCTACCGATAATTTATTTACCATAGCCAAGATCTTTCCTGAACCCTCTGGGGTACAAGCAATCGCCTACTATTGGCAAAGCAATATATATATCATAATATATCATACTTTATTCAATGTCTTCGAGGTAAGAACCAACTAAAATGGATAGGTGGGCCCAAAGATTCTTTGATTAGCTCCAAGATTTTGAAAGTAGCTTGATAGGTGTTTGTTTTTGGCAGATTGATACACTCTCGTTTCCCACCAGTTCTTTATTCTCTACCACAATTCCTGTTTTTCAGACGTGGCAAAACACATTTCTGTCTTTGTTTGTGCACTTAAAGTCTGAAATGTCTGCCATCAAGACGGTTTCTGTTCCTGAAACAGTTTCTTCTCTCACTTTCTCTCTCTCAGTTAGCCATAACTCACTCCTCTCTTGTTTCCCTTCAGCCTCTTTTAGTTTTAATTATTTACCTGCTCCCACTTTGCTCAACTGCAAGGCTGCAAGGTCAAGGCAGCCATACTGCTCCACATATAGAGCTGCAGCTTATGGAAAATGTAACATTAAATATTACTTAAGGTTTACGGTTAGGGGAGCTGATTCTGCAACACTTGACGCTGCTTCTTCATTTGAGATTTTACTTCCTTTGGTTTTAAGACATAAAAAGCAGCATTGGCTTTTTATTTTTCACTCTCTTTATCTTATTGTACACAAGTAAAATTCAGATATAAGACACCTTCATGCATACATACAACATGTATGCGTCTCAGTTGCTGTATCATATACGTCCGACCTCTGTGTCCAAAGTTATTTATTCATCATCTTCACTGTTGTGCTCCTGTCGACCCTCCCAAGTGTCTAGCACCAGTGGCTAATAACAAATCAGATCTGTTACTCTATGTGAGAGGTCAGTGCAGACTCTCTCTAAACACCACTTGATCTACCAAACTAAAAGTCTGTCTAAAATAGGTCATAAAAACAAGAATTCCCACTCCTTGTCGGCTTTAAAGTATGCTTAACATGCTCTGGTCCTCAATCAGACTGGAGAAAACGTCCTTATTTCTGCAGTTAACTGCATTTCAACAAGAACTAAAAGGTTAAATGTCTTTCTCTCTCTCCCTTCCAGTGAAACCAGCTCCTCTGGACATCACTCCAGTGCCGCAGGACTGGCAGGAAGTCCCACCCCCTGTACGCTCGCCTGTCACACGAACCTTCACGCGAGAGTAAGTCTGTGGCTTTATTGTTCTGTTTGCAGCGTCAACAGAAAACTGCAAAAACACGTCAATATTTAATGTGTACTATAGTGAGAGAGGCAGGATGTGAGAGTGTCTGAGCAGGTACATTTAACTGCTGCACTCTGCTGCCACCTTGTGGATTTGAAGACGAACTGCAGGGTGTTGGGTACTATTAACCCGAGTAGATGTAATAGACAGTGGTGGAAACAAACTAAGTACAATTGCATTTAAGCATGCAACAAATCATGGATAATTTACACATAATTGTTCACACACACACATATGACCTACATGTCTACTGCAGTGTTTCAACATATACAACTATTATCTCTTATTCTCATGTCAACTTGATGTTTTTTGTGCTTGCGTGTGCAGTCCATCCAGTCGTCGGACAGTCAGGCCGACTTCTGCTCACAGCTCGTCCCCGTCCTCCGATTCCGACGAACCCGATGAGAACTATGTCGCCATGACGACCTCCAACCTCAGTTTCAGCGCCGGGGAGCAGGTAAAACATTTTTTCCTTACCTTATCCTTCATGCTTCCCTTCCTTCGCTACATCCTTCTTCCTATCTATCATCTTCCCTTTCATCTATCCTTGCTTCATTTCTTCCCTCCTTTCTGTTCATATTCACAATTATGTTCATATTTTGACTTTAGCACTTCTTTCCTCTCTTCCTTTCAGTCTCTTTCTTCTTCACTCTTCCCAGTGCTGTAGCACTCGAGATCAGTCCAAAGGCCTCGGTCTCGTCTCAGTCTTAGACAAAGACAATTCAGGATTTTATTTCAAGACCGGTTGAGACCACAACTGCTGGGATATCACTTAATTGTCTGATTTATTTGTTGACTGTCTGCGAGGAGACATCAGCCAAATCTTTTCGGAACAAAATTTGGCTTCCTAAACCACAAAGAGTTCATCTGCAAAACAGCATCTGAAAGAACACACAGCAGGTTGTAAATACTGCAAGGCGACACTTGGTGACCTAATGTAGCAACCACGCTTCTTGGTCATAACTTGGTCTCAACCCCTTAAAGTCTTGGTCTTGTCTGGGTCTCGATACACTCTGATTTTGGTCATGATTTGGTCTTGACCACAGCACTGACTCTTCCTTCCTTGCTGTCTTCCTCTGCGCTTAACTAAACTTTGTATGCATGTGTGTGTCTCTACCTATAGTATCTAAGGCTAATGCTGCACCGGGCATCAGAGGGCGGCTTCACCAGCCCGATGCTACGGCGAGCCATCGGCGACAAACAGGTGGAGTACCTGGACCTCGACCTCCACACTGGCCGATCGACACCAACAAAACAGGTAACACCAATCTCTCTTTCTCTACGTCATTTATGTGATTTGGTAGAAATTGGTAGATAGAAAGGATCATTCATGTCTGGTAGAGGATCGGCCACTAGATGGCGCCAAGTCAACACTTTCCTCATGTGCAAATATGTGTGAAGCATTGTGAATGTGTATGTTCTATTGATAAGCACCACATCAACTTGGATCAATCAATAGATTGATGTAACATTTACATTTTTTTTCACCATAAGCAGAAACGCTGCACAGCGGGAGGTGGAATCGGCGGCAACACGCCAGCTGGAGCCGGCGAGGGGCGTGCGCGTGGTGGGCGGACACGCGTGGACTACGTGGTGGTGGATCCAAAAAGGACCAAGGCCCTGAGGAACACCAGAGAAGCATGGCATGATGGGAGGATGTCCACGGAGAAGGAGAAGTGCTAGAAGTGCATGAAAACACACACACAAACGCCTACTGTTTGAAGAAGCTTCTTAACCAACACTGAGAAAAGTAATTCACGTGTTCTGTACGTCCTAAAATGTTCATGCTCAGCTCGTCAACACAATTCCTAGTCGAGGTAATCTTATTGTGTGCTGTGAGGAGAGTTTTTGTGTATAGAAATTGTTGGTCAGTTGGTGATACAAAGAGAAATGATACGTGACAAGACATGCATCAACAGTATGGTTAACTCAATTCTACACCAACATGTTATCAGGTAACGTTAGCCTCACTTCAACTCCACCGACTAAGTTTTAAGTTAACCAACTTGATCGCCTTCACAGGTTTGATACCTGTCAGCGTAAATCCAACAGCATCAAACCAATCATCAGCTAAGAATTCTGTTATCTTCTTTAATCACGTGATGTAGCAAAAATGACGTCGGACTGTGCGACCAATCAGAGGTTCTGATGACTAACGAATCGGAACGACGCGATTGTTTTAACAGCTGTGTCAAATCATTTCCATCCATGCAACGGATGTAACGTTACTGCTGAATAATTTCATAATGATTTATTTCTGTGAGGAGAAAATGTGATTGTAGTCGTGACTGTTGAACAGCGAATAAATGAATAAACACTACAAATCACTCTTGTTTGTTTCTTCTTTTATGTCAGCTTCTTCGACTTTGGCGCCACCCAGTGGTTAAAATGATAATGTATGAATATCAGGCAACTGCAGCAAACTAAGACTGTTCATTCCTCTACAAACAAAAAAAAAAAACTGTAATAATTTTAAATTTGATGCAGTAACGAATAAAATGCGATGACTTGATGAAATATGCCCCCTCAAAAAAGCATTGGTGGGACGTAGCTAAGTACATTAAAGGTCCAGTGTGTAGAATTTAGCTGCATCTAGTGGTCTAATTGCATGCTGCATTTGTTGCATTTATTAATGTACTCCAGCCTGTTTTCCTCTTAAAATGTAACAGACTGTTGCTAGATTTGACAAACTAGGGGCCCCCAAACAGCCAGAAACGGCCCTGTATGTCTGCCACCCCCGCAAAGAAAGTTCAAGCAGTCAGTCTGTTGCAGGACTGTTTTAGGAGTATTTGTAAGTATTTGTTACTTCCTCTATTTGGTTTGGATTGTGGTTTTAGTTTTTGTATTCAGACCACTCCCAGGCGTTGTTTATATATTTTTGATATGTTGTTTGTTTGCTCTCGTATAATTTGAAGCCTTTGGGATCTTCTCGTAAATGAATTGCTCTCAGCAGGGAGGTGCTGGTCGGATGACATGTTGTAAAAAAAAAATGCTAAAAATGAAAGAAACACACGCTGGAGAAAACATTTTTCTTGCCTTTTAAACTTGATCTCACTTGAAAGCAACACTCACCACCAAACCAAATATTACAGTTCAGAGTTTCTGAGAACAAAAACGGGTTCTGATCTGACCAAAACAAACTCCTCGTGGTCTGGATGAGACGTGAGCTGTCTGGGCATGTTCACGTCTGCCTCCCTTTCTTCTTTGATTCTCTCTCTATCTGCCTCCTTCACTTGTTCTGTCACTTGACAGACACAAAGATAGCCACTCATTCACACACGCATTCATTTGAGTGGTACTGCAGTGCGGCGGCATTCCACAACAGTGATTATCTACAATCCCAATCATTTCAGAGAGTGTGGGAAAACTTCAAGCCATGGGGGAAAATTCAGCAAATGCCCATAAGGAGTGTCTGAAGCAGGGGGGAAAAAAACGTTTAAGAAGTTAAAGAAATTCACCAAAAAAGGAAGAAGCGACTGTCGACTTTAAACTCCACCCCTACAAAAAATCAACTTGAAGATTATGTCTGAATAAATGTGTGCGTTTGTGCAGCTTTAATCGCTATCTGAGGAGGTATGATTACGAAACAGGCACATTTTTTGAAGATGTAACTTATTTCTTTGTTGGGAAAAGGAATCCTGTAATGTAGCTATGATTGTAAAGGAATATTTCTGTGTGTGTTAAAGCTACATTTACACAAAGTTGGCAGGACCTGTTACCCCCAAAGTCCACCGGGCGCGCAGCGTTGCGTGTGCGCCGCGGTCGCCGCAGTGATACGCGGCCGTTCTAGCCAGTGGATTTTCAAATTAAAATACCCTGTGTAAACTGCTGGTCGTAAAAAACGTAAAAAAAAGCGTAACTAATTAACTATGTAATCACATTTACACATGTAGAAGCATATTTAGAAGCACATAAACCAGGAAAATGACCAAATCTGAGCAAGTAAACAAAGTCTGGTGGGCTAAACGCTTCTGAAACGCTCATGGTGGGGGTTAAAGTCGCATGCAGGACGGACCAAAACAGCGTTGCAGCGGCGACGTGATGGAGACGTGTCCGGTGGGGTTTCAGGGTTATTCTGACTTGGACCTGTTCAAGCACTATTCCAAGATTCCAAGCTCTGTAGTCACGTCATTTAAATAGCCTAAATTAGCTGCTTTTGCTGTGTAACGTATTTGGAAACTAACTATAGCTGCTTTTGAATGGCAGTGTAGCCTTTGTAGCCATTTTGCCAAACCTTTGTCAACACAAGAAGTTTTCAGGCACTTATTTATGGAGCTATTTGTCTGACTCAGTTGCTCGTAAATTGCCCGAGTGACATGATGTGACACATGAATGGGGCTGGAATCTGGATGTGGTTAGCCTAGCTTAGCCTGGCTTAACCACAAGTTGTAATTTTTACATGACTGTGCACGGATTAAACAAATGTGTGTTAATTAGAGAGTTTAAGAGGTGTTCGTCTCCATATTTTTAAACTTTGGAGAGAGCCAGACTTGTGTTTACACTTGCTTTCTGTTTTTATGCTAAGCTAGGCTAATAACACCCAGCCACTCCAGCTCCATACTTCTCCATACACACAGACATGAGATTTGTATTGATATTCTGATGTTATGCTCTGAAAGAAAGTGAATATGTGTATTTCCCAATATGTTTGTAGACTACTCTGTATTTTTACAACAGATCATTCTTTTTTACCACAAGGCCCAAAAATAAGAATTTATGAAAACATGCATTTAAAAAAATGGCAGTAAGTTTGGTTCAATTCTGAGAGTTTCTAACTGCTTGTTTAAATGTTTCTTTATATGGCGGTCAGACAAGCAGACTGGTACGACTCCTTCGTAGGGTTTTGAAACGTGTGGGACGTGATAGCAAATGTTGATGTTGGCCTGTAACTGTAGTAGTTCATACAGCAGGTCTGCAGAGCTTCAGCGTGGATGAATGAAGGCTTTGAGAATATTTGCATTCATCCGGAAAAATGAGAGAAATAATTGTACCAGACACCAGGTTCAGCCGTTTGTGTAGATAGATATTGATTTATGTGCTATGAAAGAATTTATTCAGGCATTAAAATGATCAAATCAGAGACAGAGGGGTTAAAATACAGATGTGAACATGATGAAGTAACAATACCACATGGTAAAAATACTTACTTTCAGCAAAATGTACTTATATCCAAAATAAAAGCACATATTATGCAAGAGTTAAATTATAATGTATTGTGTTGTTGTATTGTTTATCACTGCTTGAAATTTACGGTTGTAGCTTGTGAAATTGGAGTTACAGTCGTGGACGAAGTATTTAGACTTAGACTTTATTGTCATTCAGCTGTACATTCACAATGCACATTTGAGCGAAATTTTATTGCATAGGCACAGAATAAAAACAGAAGACAAGGTAATAACAGTATAAATATAAAGTATATGAAATATAAAATAGAATAAAATATAAAAAGAAACAGAAACAGAATAAAATTGTGACTTTTTCACAGAACTGTAGCAGCTTATGTAGCAGCAGGATGTATTGTACAGTGAAATAGACAATATAAATAGTGCAAATAGAGAATCAGAGCTTTTAATCAAGTAAAAGTAGCAGTAACACAGTGTAAAAATATTTTACAAGTGAAAGTACAGCATTTAAAATCTTATTTAAGTAAAAATACAGTGTTATTCCACTGAAATATACTTAAAGTACCAAAAGTAAATGTATCCAGTATGCAAATTGTGTAATTTCTGGATTATTAACTGATAATGAAGTAATGAGTGACTAATGTTGCAGCCAGTAAAGGTGAAGAGAATTTAAAGTACTTTATATACTACTCCATATCTTTATTTATTCTAATTTCTAACAATATTTCAATATTTGTTGACTTATATTTTGATTTAACAATCTAAATCTGCAAAGTAACTAGTTACTAAAGCTTCCAGATAAATGTAGTGGAGTAAAAATGTAGTTGAGTAGAAGTATTAGGCACATTTCAGAACTACTTTTAACTCATTTATATACTGTTGGAAAGTACAGTAATAAGTGCGTTATTTCTGTGTAGTTTTGCTGTAACAGCCTTCTAAATATGATTGTTAGACCACTAAAATTGTCATTGTTTTGGAGGGTCGGTGACAAAGTGGCGGCTGATGCTGTTATTTGGCTGCCCTGATGTTATAATACAATACAGCGGTTGTTGCGCTGTAGCCCCTCCCCCCCTATATGTTCGCTTCTCATTGGACACATTCGGCAAGAGCCTCTCTGCTATTGGTGGAGCTCTCTGTCAATCACACGTCGCCGTTCGAATAGTGGGCGGGGCCTCCTGAACCACTATTCCCAAAGTTTCCCTCAAAAGTTTTGTACGTGCGTCAAGTTAGCCGACGTAACCGGAAATACACGTGGTTTAGATATCAAAATAAAAGCATTGTAGCTATTTTTGTGGGGGAATTAGCGCCTCATTTTTTGCTTATATTAAAAATAAGAAAGGTGATAATAATTTGAACAGATATCGAGCGAGATTACAACTTTAAAACGAGCTAACGGCTACTTTTCAACAAGTTTAACCGCCTTGACCGGAAGTTGCAACCGCCATAACTTCTCCGAGCTTAACCGTTAACTCAAACTTTCCTCTCCCCCCCCCTCCCTCTCTCTCTCTCGTCCACTCACTCCTTGCTTCCTTCCACTCACTCCTTCATCCATCCATCCTTCCGCTCGTTGTTGTTGTTGTAGCGCGGTGATGGAGAAGCCGAGGCACCGCTACCGGCACCGCTAGCACGAAACACAGACCAGGCTACCGAGAACGAGTTAAAGAAGTTAAAACTCAGCGGTGAGGAGGATGGAAACGGTTGAGCAGCTCGTCTCCTTCCACCATATTCAGGTCCAGTTGAGCGGGGGCGCGCCTTGGGGGTTCACGCTGAAAGGAGGGCTCGAGCACGGCGAGCCGCTCATCATCACCAAGGTAAGAAGACCAACTGACACTAATGACACTAAACTCACATTTACACCACCTAAAACTGCCCAAAAGTGTCTTTAAACTACTTTGAGTGAGTGTATTCTGCGCTGTGTTACATTTAACATGATATTTTCTATATTTTTCTGTATATATTTAGAGTTTTTTGGTCTATATTTGTGTTGTATCGGGCCGGCTGTGGCTCAGGAGGTAGAGCGGGGTCGTCCACTAATCAGATGATTGGAGGTTCGATCCCCCGGCTCCCCCAGTCTGCATGTCGAAGTGTCCTTGGGGCAAGATACTGAACCCCAAATTGCAGCTAAATCACTAAATGTAAATGTAAAAGTGTCTTTAAAGTACTTTGAGTGGCTTTATTCTTAATATTTCTGTGTATATTTAGAGTTTTGGGTCTATATTTGTGTTGTATCACACTCAAATAGACTTTAGGAGTTGTGTTTCGTAAGGATGCGGTTGCTGCAACACTCCCAGCTCCACCAAAAACAGCAATTGTGGTTAGTCTGTCATTCATATGTGCTTTTTTCAGTCTAGTTTAAACTTTTCAACCCTCAATGCAGAGAGTCTTTTTCTGCAGAGAATAAAAAGTTATTGTCCCAAAAAGCTGAAGCAAATACCCGGAGGGGGGAGGCCTGTTGATGTTAGTCAGCTGTCTTATGAATGAAAAAAGGCACCATGCAATGTGATGGCAGAGGTTTGGGGTTCTCGATTCTGGAGGTCAAGGGGGTGCTAAAGGATCCACCCTGCCCAGGTGCTGACGGACGACTAAACCCGCCTCAGATGCCTCAGTTTGGGGCAGAAATGCGGAAACGTGGTGCCTAAAACTTTTGATTTGCGTTGACACCATCGTGCGTGGAGTGTGGTCTTCTTTTCTGAGATTTCAGGTGTGTATTCAGGAGGGGAGTGTGTGTGTTCAGGACGTTTGGACGTGACCTCGTCCTGTGCGATAAACTCGTAGGAGGGGGAGGCCAACGTTTTCCTCTTCTCACGGGGGATTCGAGCCGCGGGCGGTGAGCTGCTGGAAATAAGGAGGGTGTCTTTGAATTACTGCAAGTAATTATTGGTGTGTGTTCTGCTGGGGGTGGTCTCCGTGTGTGTGTGTGTGTGTGTGTGTGTTCAGTCCAGTGCATAAGTAGGCCGTCTGACATGCAGCCTCTCCCTCTCTTTCTGTCTCTTGCCCACTCTGTTGAAAAGTCGGCAGTGGCGGTGGTGTAAATGTTGGCCGGTGTGCTTCTATCTTCACCACAGCACCACAGCGGGGAATGGAAAAGCCTGGCTCAGTCATCTGGAAACACACACACACACACACACACACACACACACACACACACACACACACTAATTCACACACAGTAACACAGCCCCTGGGAAAATGTGACTGGGACTGCTAAAGGAGATAAAAATCAAACTGGGCTCTATGGCTGTTTTGTGTCCAGTGGCTAGTTAAAACACACACACACACACACACACACACACACACACTGAAACACTTTGAAACACACACACACACACACACACAATAAAGTAGCCCAGGCGCTGAGCGCTGGACGGGGGAACTGTGGTGCAGCAAAGTGTTTAAAGTGTTTAATGATTAAGTGTTAAGTCCTTGAAGGAAAGACGAGAAAGATGGGAACATACAGAGAGAAGGTAAAGTCGAGGTGTGTGTGTGTGTGTGTGAGTGTGTGTGTGTGTGTGTGTGTGAAATATATGTGAGTGTATGTGTTTTAGGTTTAGCGAGGGCCGGAGAGAGTTTCCATCGGCCTGCACACAGAGGTTTACTGTGTCTGTATGGACCACAGCTGAATACAGTCTTAATCCTCTCACTTCCGAGAGAGAGAGAGAGAGGGACGAGTAAACGTGTGTGTGTGTGTGTGTGTGTGTGTGTGTGAAGCAGTGAAAGATGCACAGAGCGAGAGAGATGTAGGAATCATCTGCATGAACTCTTTGAACCTTTACGCACATTCAGACTCTCGTAGTCGCTCCGACACCAGCAAGTCAGAGCTGCAATGATGCGTTAACGAGTTGTCAACGGCCACTATGTTTGTAATCAATGAATCGTCTTTGAGTCCAAAGCTTCTTAAATGTGAATATTTTCTAGTTTCTTTAGTCCTTTGTGACAGTAAACTGACTCTCTTTGTGTTGTGGCCAAATCAGGACATCATCTCGAGCTTTGGGAAACATTTTTCACCATTTTCTACCATTTTATGGTCCAAAAAAGGAATTAATTAATTGAGAAAATGACGGACAGTTTAATCAATCATGAAAGTAACTTACTTTATGGCACCCGAAAGCACAGTTTCTTCTCTAAAAGCATCTATTCATGCACTTCTCACTTAGAAAAACACAGATTTTATGACTTTGTTTCTACAATTCATGCACCACTTGTTCAGATTTATGTCAATCTTAACTCATGGTTCACTCACTAGCTGAAGTTAGACCACAATTATTTAGAGAATCGATGAATAATTTGAGGTTTATCTGGTTTATCTGGGTCGTGGTGGTAGCAGGCTCATTGTCCATACATACTAACTCCAGTTCTTCCAGGGGGAATCCGAAGCATTCCCAGATTGGTTTATAATCCCTCCAGCGGGTTCTGCGCCTACCCGGGGTCGCCTCACTTAATCAAAAAATGGTTAAAAGTTGACGATAAATGAGTTGACTTCTCACAGCAGGTTTAAAGAGATGGTTAAAGTGAAGTTTGGGAGGGTTTAGTTGAAAGTCTGTCTGCTGTTGGGGCAGTCGTGGAGTATGAGAGTGCATAAAAATGTGCCAGTTGCCCTCTCAGGATGTCCATGTTTTAAGGATTGTGTGTTCGTGGCCCTTTGAGAGCATGTACGCCGCTGGAGGGGGGGAAGGGTGGCTTCCCGAGTCTGAGACAGCAGAGAGGGATATAAGCCATTTGGTCAACATTCCACCAGGAGCATAACAAATTACCACCGTGGGGTGTGTGTGTGGGTTCATACACGAGTGTGTGCGATGGCTGTACACATAATTTTCAGACTTGAATACTTGTGATCAGCTGTGTGATGACACTGTGGGGTAAAGGTTTTAATCTGCTCCACATAGTTAGCCAGTCAGTCATTAGCTTTGCTGGTCAGTAATTCAGTGAGTCAGTATATCAGCCTGTCGGCACCTTTGTTAGCCGGTCGGTCAAGGTTTAGGCATGCTTTGGTGAAAATCCATTTAAAGGCTGTTGTGTTGGCCTAGAAACAAGTCGAATTACACGCTTCATATCTTTATACTTTACGTTTTTATTTAATTTATTGCACATTTTCTGGAAACGTTTAAATTCTCGGCTTTCTCTTTGTCTGCTGTACTTGTTTGACAAATACAACACTGCCCCCTGGCGCTCTTACAGCTTTCTTGGCACTACACTGCATTTTACAATATGACGGCAGGTTCAACGCTTAAAATTCACAGTCATTTTTAGAAACAGTGAGTTTTTATTTCAGACGGAAATAGATAAAACAGCTGTAGCTATCTTGCTAATCAACTTTAGCTCCATGAGTTGGTTAAAACTTTTTCTGCGGCTCACTTTTAACGTTTCCACCAGACTTACATAAAATCAAGAACCCTGCAGTCATGAATATGCCTTTCATGGCTACATACAGAGTTTAATTCTAACTTCGCACCATGTAATGATGCTAATGCTACTGCCTTACCAAGCTAAATGCAAAAACAAACTACATATGTAGTCAAAATATTGTTAAGTTGACATTTAGTTTGCCAAATAACACTTTTGTGCCATTGAAATGTATAAACTTATTAGTACGATGAATGTAAAGTTACAATAAAGCACCAAACCAAACGGTTAACGACACGGCTAGCAAGCGAGCCAGCTAGTAGAAAGATAGCCACAGCTATATATATATATACATATATATAAACTACAGCGAACTCACATCTTTATAATTTAGTTTGTTATCCCACATGAGTAAGGCAGTTTAATTCAGTCATGGAGAGTAAAAGTGAAATTAGTCGTGCTACAAAGGTAACTAGTCCAATGTTAGCTTAGCAGAAAAGCACAACGGCAGATTTTGACTCTAACTCGCTGTTTGGTGTGGTCATGCTACTTTTCTTCTCAGTTATATAAATGTATTAAGGTGGAAATTAGCATATTATTTCAATTTCAAGGAAATTATTGTCATTATTATAAGAATAACTAACTTCTAACATGGCAGCCTTTAGACGTCTACGAGAAAAATACAAAATAAGTTAGTTGACACAGCATCTCAGGTAAACTTGAAAGCCACTAACGTTACCCTGAAAGCTGAATTTGAATGTATATGCTAATGATAGACTGCTACTCTTAGCAGCTTATGTTAGAGCAGACAAACACAGTTTAATCCATTCCTTACATTTCTGCTTGTGTACTTTGGACTTTTACAGACTTAAGATACTCTCCCCAACAACAAAAGATTAGTCAAGTTGAATAACGGTAGATTATATTGAATAAAAATACAAAAATACAAACAAACATGAACTTTATGTGCGAGCTTGTTGATCCGTGGACATGCCTGGGCTCCAGACTAAAAGACTTAAAGCCGTGTTTTGGTGTAATATATCATTTAAAGCTCCAGCAGTCGTCATTCCCATGTGTTTTCTGACAGTTTTTATGCCCTTTGGTGTCTTTTGTCAAATGTGGTCGTGATGACTAAGTGGTGAGTTCCTTCCATTGTTGTATCTGACAGAGCAGCTGCTGCTGAGCTGTCAACTCACTTTCATATGTGGCTTTTATGATCCGCGGTGAGATCTGCTGTGCACGGACACGTTCCTGTCTCCTCGACAGTTTTTAGCTGCCCTGTAATCCTTCGCTTTAAGGCGGCGTTCCCATGGGACAATTTGGCAACCAAAAAATCAAAAAATGTGGATCGTTCTTTGCCTAAAAACCTCAGAAACGACATTGTTAAAAGTCATTGCCTGATGAAATTTGTTGTGTTGCAATAAGGTGATGCCCTTTTGAATACTGATTATTTAAGAATCAATTGAGGTTGCTTTGATGGATCCCAGTTGCTCGTGTGAACTGTCTGGACTCTTTGTTTTTCCCACCAGACCTCTGCAGACCAGACATGCCTGCTATCTAAATGAACATCAGACTCTGCATGTTGTACCAGAGTCTGTCTGAGTGGACTGAAGCAGAGCCTCATTGACGTGCAGCCTACATCATCTTCAGACATAACGAAGTTGATGTAACCCACAGTTTGTCTGTTGTTGTTCTAGATGTCATGGATAAAAGGAAAACTACATCTTCTACCTTACAATTCAAAACTTTATCTCTGAGATTCAAACCAATCACCCGAGGAAACAGTTCCAGTCTTTTAGCCGACCATTAGCATTGCCACTTTTGGCAATCCATTTGTCTTTGTGGTCCACATGTTCTACAAAACTGGATTCATCACCCTTTTCTCCTCTCTGTGAACCCACCAACAATCAGCCAACAATCATCTCTAAGATGTTCAACCACTGAAACCAACAGCGCACTGCTGACCCGTGACGGGGGGTAACTTTGGGAAAACTTCTTTTATTGTGTTTGAGTTGGGAGCCCAGAAAGGAAATGTGTGTTGAGCTGTGGATGAACTGAGAAAAAAGATCAGATTGGGGGTGAATAAACTTTGGAGGATTGATTTTGGCATTTTTGGCACTGTTGGAGGGTATCCTTGAATTTTGGGGTATTTCTTGGATTTTCCAAAAGGTAGGTCATGACAAACTTATTGTGTGAATGTGGTTGCTGACCCGTGACGGGGGGTAACTTTGGGAAAACTTCTTTTATTGTGTTTGAGTTGGGAGCCCAGAGAGGAAATGTGTGTTGAACTGTGGATGAACTGAGAAAAAAGATTGGACTGGGGTGAATGAACTGTGGGGGATTGATTTTGGCATTTTCGGCACTTTATCTTTGAATTTTGGGGTATTTCTTGGATTTTCCAAAAGATATACCAAAGGTAGGTCATGATGTACTTCTTGCTTGGATGGGGATGCAAACTTTATAGTGCTTAGTTGGCAGTAAATCTTTCTGATGTGAGGCTGAATTTCTCTTGAAGTTGAACAGCAGTTGTCATCAGAAACAGGATTTGGTCACAGCACGTCAACTTCTTTCAGTAGTTATCTCGTCTTAGATTTGGATCTAGCAGATCATTGGACTTTTTGTCTCGAGTCTTCAACTCACAAGAATTCGATGAATTTATCACGATACAAAAACTCTGGAAGATCCCTTAAAACGATGACCAGTCCTCACCTCAAACTTTCAAACTAAGTTGTTCAATGTGCGACGCAGTATTTTTAAATATCTTGTTGCACAAGTTCACCTCAACTAAACCCAAACTGACAACTGCTCCTTGTGGGTATGAGGGTTGGATGTTGGTTGGAGTTTCGTGTTTTCTATTAGTGGCCAAAAGGGATTTTTCTTCTTCTTCTTCTTCTTCTTCTTCTTCTTCTTCTTTTGTCGGAAATCAAGCCATGTTTCTAGCGGGGAGCGTTCCAGCAGAGTGTTTGAAAACACTGCGAGCAGTCTGGAATTTGATTCGGCCAGAACAGGCAACAAAGATAGAGACGATAATCTTCCTCTCTCGCTCATTCCTGCTGTTGACGGTAACAGAAATCCAGGGATTTTACAAAAGAATGTTTTGACATGTGGTCGAAGGTATGCAACCAAATGTCCTGGGTTGGTAAACAGTGTGTGTGTGTGTGTGTGTGTGTGTGTGTTACTCTCTACATTCCAGTTTAAGGTAGCCTGCAGTAGCAATCTGCTCTGCGGGGGGTAGATGAGGATGCCATCAGATAGAGATGCTATTGTCTCTACTGTGTGTGTGTGTGTGTGTGTGTGTGTGTGTTTCCATGTCCTCTGCCCTGACTTGCTTCGCTAACTGTCCTAACTAATCCAAAACACATGTGCAGCAAGCATAGTGCACAATAGAGCATATTGATGATGACCGTGTGTTCGTGTTTCCAGTGAATTATGTCGAGTTTTGCATTAAGAACGGGATGGAAAAGGAAAACTCACTTTAGTTTTTAGAATTATTTAATCATATCAAGTCATTTGTGAAGCAGAAAAGGACAGATATTCACTGGGTGCTGCTTCTTAAATGTGAATATTTGCATTTTTTGTAGTCTTCTGAGAGAAATATGAATATTTTGGGGTTTTTGGGTCGTTCAGACAAAACAAAGAGTTGATATAAGTCACAATGGGATGGTTATTGTTTAGTATTTTAATTAAAGAAGAAAATAATGCAGATTTGTGAATAAAGACAGCAATTTTTAGAAAAATATTTGTCATTAAAAAGTTTACGTGCCGCATGGACTAAATATTTTGATGTACAGGGAACTGTCGGCTTAAACAACGAGCTTTCAGAGTGCGTACAAGCGCCGCAACTAAGGGTACATCCAGACAGGAAAATGCAGGTTTTTCCATTCATTTGAGTGGGGGAAGTTGGTTTTGGCTGTGGCGGTGTGTACGGCAAGGGTGTTCACCAAAAAACGCAACAACATGTGGCGGAGAAGTTGAGCTAGATCCAATTTTTGGAAAACAAAACGCAGCCCGACGTGACGCCACCAATCAGACGATCAGATGTCAAACCTCCACAGTCAGCCAGAAATGTCTCTGAAACTGAGACTATCTAAACTCTGATACTCTACCTGTTGTGTTCTGGTTTTGTTTATTTCATGAACCCAGCTTCTGAATCTGAGTCTGACTCGCAATTTACGCTGCAAAATATTGACACGAAGAAGTTTCATTTGGTTTGTGTCCGATGGTTTAAGTCGTGGTTGAGCGACATAGACAGTGGATGAGAGTGAGGGAGCGCCGGGCCTCGATAAAGCCGGTTAATCAGAGAAATAAAAAGTTATAGTTTCGCAGCAGTACTGAATGTGTTATTTGTCTTCAGTTTATCGATCATTTAGTCTATAAATGTCAGAAAACCATCCAACACAGTGTCCAAGAGCTGAAGAAGCATCTTTAAATTGTCCGTTTTGTCCAACCAACCATCTAAAATACACAAAATGAGTTGAGTTTACAATGAAATAAAGCAGCAAATCCTCATATTGGAGAAGCCGGAACCAAAAGAATGTTTGACATCTCTGCTTAATAACTGACATAAAATGATTTATCATCATCATTCTTGTATTTTCTGTAGATCTTTTAACACTTCTGGACACTTGCTCTCTGCACATGAAGGATAAAGTCTCCTGTTATACTGCTTTATCTTTATGGGTATAATCAGAGCTCGTGGATAAATGAAGTTACAGGCAGGAGTGTGTGTGTGTGTGTGTGTGTGTGTGTGTGTGTGTGTGTGTGTGTGTGTTTGGGCGGGGTTGGAATGTCTCTATCTCTGATCTGTGGAGCCTTTAGCTGTTTCTTTTGGGCTACGTCTGGAGGCACACACACACACACACACACACTAAAATAACAGCCTCTCTTTGTGTAGGTACATCAGTACGCTGACCCTCAAACACACACATTGTTATTATTGCAGTGTGTGTTTGTGTGTGTCACGGAAAAAGGAGGCGAGGAGAAGACATTAAAGATACATTGAATTGTGTGTGTGTGTGTGTGTGTGTGTGTGTGTGTGTGTGTGTGTGTGTGTCGGGGGTGTAGAAGTTGACCTCAGGTTGCTGCAGTTGTTATTGTTTTTGTCCGGCGCTCTACATTTCTTACCGTCTCTCAGCGGGGGGTAAACACACCTCGGCTCGCCCGTGTGTTTTTTTTTTCCTCACATTTCACCAAAATTGCATCTGGATGTGACGGAGAACAGTTTTTCAAACCCCCGTCGGGTTTTGTGTTCTGCTGATTCGCACATTTAACCCGGGTTTCCCCCCCCCCACACACACACACACACACACACACACACTCACACACTCAGACTCACAGTTAGTGGAGGTGGGTGGTGAGCAGAGGACAGTTAACACTGTGAAAATCCTCCACTTCAAGTAAAAGTCCTGCCTCCACTCTCCTGTTTGTGTCCACCTCAGTCCTTAAACTATCAGTACCAAGTCTGTCCTACATGTTTCCACGGAGCACATCGACCCAATCAAATCTAATTTACTATTTTAGATTAAATCCAGACTAATCTGACACTGACTCTGTTCAGAGAGCTCGTCGCCTGTGCTTGAATCAAAAGTCAAGACGTTATTTATCCAAAGCGATCCTCCTTCTGCCTGTCCTACGTACATGATGTAACAAAACATCTTTCCATTGGTCGATAAGATTTGAGCAACTCGTATGTTTGTGTCTAAAAATGTGAGTTTTTATGAGAAACCAGCCCGTTTTCAGCCAATAACATAGACAGTATAAAACATGGACACGGTTTCCGTTATGTCACACAGTGTGGTGTCCATCTTGGCAGTCCTGCTTCTGCCGCCTCCCGGCTAATCTGAAAAACGGCGTGGATCGTGGGTGGAGCTGAGGCGAGGGGGCCGAATGACGCCTGGTTGCTCAAACAAGCCACCTTTAATGTCACCCACCTGTCAGTGAAGGCGTTCCAAGCCAGTGCCTAAAAACTGCAGTTCCTTGTGACGTGTTTCGGGCTGTGCTGTAGCCGCCGGAGATGTTGAAGCGGAAGCGGAGAATACGTGGCTGTTTTATTTTTTTACAGAGACAATCACAGCAGAGCAGATCAAGGTGGGCGGAAAATCAGTCACCAATACTTTCAAGTAAATCAAGGAAAAATGAGCAACTCTGAGCGAGTCTGGCGAGCATGATAGCTCGTTTAATGTCACCTGTTCTTGTGGTACATCGTCTATAAAACACAGACTGTTCTCCAGAGCTGGAGTAACATCTACAGACTTCAACGTATTCATCATGTTCTTTTAATCCCGACTTGTTTCTGGTTTCGGTTCCTCTTCAGAACATTTTCCACCGACCACACTGCAGCCATTACATTTAACGCTTCGACATTAGACGCAGTTTCCGAGCTATTATGTCGGATTAAGAGTGTGTGTGTGTGTGTGTGTTTTTTCTGTGCGTCTGTGTTTATATGTTTACAGTTTATTGCAATGCAGCCATGCCCCAAACCAAAAGAATGTACCACACACACACATTCCACCATGCAATGTGGTCCACTCTTCTCTCGTGGCTACCCTGGCAAGTCCGCTCCAGTTTGAGGTCTGAGATGACACAAAACTCTCTTTGTTTACTGGATCCTCCGTCGCCGTCCTCCTCGTCCTCGTCTTTGTCGTCCCTCCCGTCTGCGCTCGGCGGCGTCTCACGGAAACGCCCTCGTCTTTTTTCGTCCGTCAGGCGACGCAGGTTTCTCAGGATGGGGAACTTTAAGCGAGTCACGTCTTCCCTCACGTTCACTCCCGTCGACGGATGAATGGAACTTTTGAGAGATGGACGGACGGGAACCAGAGTTTGTGGGTGCAGGGAGGTGGGGGACGGTGGGTGTGTTGCATTCCTGTTGGTCGGGAGTTATGAGAAGTTCGCCCAAATTGTTTATTCATCTTTTTGGGTTTGAGCGGATGGATTTGGGTTCTGATCAAAGCCGCTGATAATCAATATTCAACGTCTCTTGTGCCATAAATATGAGGGATTTAGTGTCTTCATCTGATTTATGTCGTTTTCTAACGAAAGAATGCCTCTGAAATAGCGTTTTTGACCGCTGTGGGGTGAAGTCTAGACTAATTAAATACTTTAAATGTGAATAACTCTTAATGACCGGAAGGCCAACCCGCACTGGGATAAATATACGATCTTAAAATGATTTAAAAAAAACAAAAAAACAGAAAGAAAATGTGTTAAAAATCTTCTTTTATGAGCTGTCGTTGGAGTCGGCGAGAAGATAGAGCTTGACTACAGTTTTCTAGTTTTTAATAAAACCCCCATCCAGATAAAATCAATCTCACAGGTTGGAGGTGAACGAGTAGGAGAGGTGGTGGTGGCGGTGGGGACGGATGGGGAGCTGGAAACGTAGGAAAGATGGATGAAGTGGGACAGACGGGAGGGATAGAAATGTGAGGAGGAGGGAGGAAGACGGAGGATTAAGGAGAGTAAAAAGGTGAATGAAGAGATAAGACCGAGACAGGATGCATGGAAATATGGGGAAAGTGGTGTGATGATTCGATTAAAATAGAAACGGGCGGGAGCGGAGGTTGTCTTTAGCTTCTTTAGTTGGATGATAGATGGGTGGACGGGGAATAGATTCAAAGATAGAGGAGGTAGAGAAAGGGCAGCCAGGTTTCAGATTTCTGGAAACAGCTCTCAGATTGATGCTTTCCTGTCTTTTGGTGTTGTCTTTGAACACATCGCTAGCTGCGTTGACTGAATCTGAAACTCCGATTCTCTTCACGGAAATGTAATTTGTTTCGAGCCCTAACTCAGCGACAAGGCCAAAGGTTTCTCGTGGAGTCTTCTCAAACAAAAGGTTTGTCCCCGAAACACATTAAAGTCTAACAAACATGTTGAACACATTTCCTTTCTCACAAAACAAACGCAAATTTCTTCAATTTTAGAGTAGAAATGCCAACAATTCAAAAATAAAGTTGAAATATCGCCAAAAACCTTTGTACGATTTGGGGGGAAAAGTTGGCTTATCAATCAAAACGTGCAATCGAAACAGACTTAGCGGATAAATCATGGCGTACTTGAAGAATGTGACCAAACATCCGCTGAAGTTTCCACTCCACAGATGAAAAATCGCAGGAGACGATATTTAATACGTTTGAGAACCCGGACAAATTAAACTTTATTTTCCGTAACTGAACACAAAATTAAGAAGAAGCTGAAGCTCCCTGGTCTGGTTGCAAAACATGGTTGGAAACTTGACTATTGTCTTTTGACGAGATGCAAACAAGTTGAGCAACTGCTCTCAAGAATATTACTCCATAACACTCCTAGTGATCAAAAACTCCACGTTACCTTTAAAGTTTGTTAAATGTTTTATTTAATCAGAGTTCCTCAGGGCGGCGTGGACGAGGTTTGGACCAAAGCCACAAACTGTCATCACGTTTTGATTCAAACGTTTCAAAGTGTCGCTGAAAGAAGAAACAAAACGGCATCTTCTCACGTGAACAAACTATTCTTAGCACCGCTCATATGAAGAAACAAACAAAGGTTAATAATGCTAACAGTAAATCCTTCCTTCCAAAGGTGGTCGTCTTAATTAGAGCTCATAAATCTCATAACTCTGCGGCGCTGTGGCTTCTCCAATCTGTCTCCAGCTGTTAAATTAATTGTTGATTGTCGCCACTCTTGGATGAACACTAATGACTTTTTAATTGTTAGTTAATGATTGTTTTTTTATCTAAACAGGAGGACATAGAAAAGCGCTGATTGACTCACAGCTGGAAATATGTGAACAGTTTGTGGGATTATATTTTAGCAATGCAACATTTGATGCATTTTCATCCCTGGATGTTACCGCCAATCAAAAAATAAACTGTTTTTCCTCAAGGAACTTGATGTAACTCTTATCGAAGTTTTTGGCCGTTTTCTGCCTTGACTCTCATAAAAATACTTGAATAGAAGAAAAAAAAAATCCAAAGAGAAAGAGTTTGAAAGCTGGCGAAGCAGCTTTGATCTGACAGAAAGTTAAAAAATCGACACAATGTGCTCCCTCTGTGTCGCTCATAAACACACAAACCAGTCATGAAACCACAGTGGAGACAGAGCGAGGGGGGTTTTTAGTGGAGAGGGCAAGGTCATTTAGTGCACATTAAGGAGTTAATGTTTCACCCCTATTTAAGTGTGTGTGTGCATGTGTGTGTGTGTGAGAGAGAGATAAAGGGGACACACACACACGCACACACACGTATGACGTTGATGGATCAATCCGGTCCGTCTCGGGTCCCACCAGGCCGCTGACCTTTTAGCCTTTTGCTATTGTCTGCCCTGGTCACCGGATCTAATGGCTTCCATACTCCACCAGAAACACCCAGCCAGGGTGTGTGTGTGTTAGTGTGTGTGTTAGTGCGTGTGTGGACAGTTTATATTTCAACTGTCACACACCGTAGAAGAACATCATGATGCATTGTTACGTGTACTTTAAAGGAAAATTCAGAGAATGGACGTCGTAGCCGCGACGTCACCCACAGGTTTCTGGAGAGCCGTTCTGAAGCTCAAAATCTGTGGCTCTGGCAGCCGCCATGTTTGTAGTCCTGACTCTTCCGCCTCCTGGCTAATCACTTTCATATGTGGCCCTAAATCTGAGGGACCCAAATAAGAACTGAAAAGACCGGGCTGCTGTTGACATAAATCTGAGTACAAATTTAGATTTGACACACTTGTGCCTGCAGTGTGAACGTAGCTTGAGTTGATAAATGTGGTTTAGTGTCCAGTCGTAGCAAAAGGTTCTGATCTTAAAAGTTGATTTGTGTCCGTAGCCCCCAAAAACTTCTTGAAGTATTGTTTGTAGCTTTTAGTTTGTCGTCCGTTTCCTCTAAAAACAGATGAACTGCATGAGAATATCACACTGACAGAAAGTGTGCATTGTTTCTTTTGACTGTCACTTAAGTGTGCGAGTGAGGTTAAGTGTCGCTGTTTGAGTGTCAGGCTTATTGGGGAGGGATTAGAAAGACCCAGTTGTGTGTATGGGAGCGTGGGGGGTTGTTGTGGTGGATTATGGGAGTCGGGAGTGTGTAGTTTTATGACGTATTGATCTGAAGGTTAAGGTTCGAAAGGTTGGTGTTTCTTCAGTGCTCCGTCGCTGAGGGTTCTGAGTAGCGGAGCTTTGATGTGGTCGACAGCTCAGAGTCTCTAACGAGGGGCTTGTTTTCGGAGATTAAGTGAGATTTTAACGGTATTACCGGAGTTTGAGGTGGTAAGAACGTCTTTGGTGTAAAGCAGTCGGGGTTCTGCACTGGATTTCACCTGTCAATCAAACTTTGTGGGTGGCTGGGTGACGACTATTTTCTTTGAATTTTCTGGAAATTTCATGAAATTAAGTGTGCATGTTTGAGAGGCCAACAGCATTAAAAATGATATAGAGCACCAAATCTTCCTTTCTTTATGTGCTCTTACATCAAGACACTTAAACATATAACGCATCCGGCATGTTTGTTGCTTTTCCAGCTGTTTATTTCTAATATGTCGTCACTTTTATGCGTCTTTCTCAATTTATGCGGCGCCTGAGTTGCCGGACTGTGTATTTTTTTTTTGTCTGCGTGTGTTCGAGCCAAGCGCAAAACAAGTATTGGTACATTTCTTTTCTTGGCACCTCTTCAAGCAAGAGAGTTTTGAGTGGTGGGTGGTGGGGGGGCTTTTTAATATGAATTTAAAATATTTAGTCTCGTCCCGTCCTGGGAGTGCAGCTAATAAAAATATACGAGCAAGGAGACCCACCAGAAAGTGGCCGCAAGACATTTTAAATGATTGCTGGAAATATTCTGGATTAAAAACAAACACTAGAAACCATTGAGTCTGCTGTTTAGATATATATAGGTTTGTATATAAGAGAGGAGTGCTGAACGTCAACTGGACACAACATGAGCCATACAGAAAGAAAGGAAGCGCCTAAGTATGGGTTCCAATGTAAGAATTTAAGACTAAGACCAAGTAGTTATTTTATTTTATTGCTGCTATGAATCTGTCTCAGTCTACCAACCAAGCAACTAACCCACTAATCAGCCAGCCAACCAACCAACCAACCAACTCACCCACCAACCAACCAACCAATCAACCAACCAACCAACCAACCCACCCACCAAACAACTAACCAACTCACCCACCAACCAACCAACCAACCAACCAACCCACCCACCCAACCAACCAACCAACCAACCAACCAACCAACCAACCGCCCTGATGGCCGTCCCCAATGATCCGGGTTCCAGGAAGTTTTTCCTTGCCACCATCGCCAAGTGCTTGCTCATGGTGGGAATTGTTGTGCCATAAATATTGTAAAGACTACAGTCTAGACCTGCTCTATATGGAAAGTGTCATGAGGTAACTTTCAAAGATTAGAAGATAAGATTTCAACTATAATCTCCAGAATTACTGTGGTCAGACTGTACAGGAAGGTAAAAATTTGGTTCTCGGTTCTGTTTGCAAATTGTTTCTGGCACAAGTGTTCCTCATTTTTGTCATTTCAAAAGTCCGTCCAACCTGCACAATACATCTTTTTATTGGCGCTGAAATTCATTATGTAACTGTCCAGATTGCTATCAGTGCTGTTTTATTAACAGGAGGTCACCGAGTGTGACAGTACTACACAAATGCAATGCCCCCAAAAAAACTTCATAAACACAGTTACAAGGTCTTAAAAAGGAAAAAATAAGAGCAGAAGGTGAAGACAGAAAAATAACCTTCATTTTCATTTAATGACACAAAACACTACCCTACAAAAAGAAGTGAGCAGTAACTACAGACGTTTTCAGACTGGACGGCAACTTTTTTAGGTGTGTTTTCTAGAGAAAACACATTTCAGAGACTCAGTTTGTCCAAAAATGTAGTTTGCCTTCGACAATAATTTCAAATATTTCACACAGGATGGTTAAAGTATGAAGTGTGTGTGTGTGTTTTGAAGGCTGTGAGGAGGCCACAGGTCCATCTCCGTGAAGGGAAGTCTGTCCAAACTGTGTGTGTGTGTGTGTGTGTGTGTGTGTGTGTTGAAGTGGGATGAAGCCTCGAGAGGCAAACAGATCGGGGGAATGTAAAAACACGGAGAGGCCTTCCTCCTCTGGTTAAAACAAAACGCTCAGTGTTAACCTGAGAGAGAGAGATGACTTATGTTCACGAGCGAGCCAGTGTTTACTCACATGATGGTGTCGATCCATGTGACCGAACCACACGACGTGTCTGTGGTTTCATGTTTGAAATTCAGGATGTCAGTGATGAACAGACGGCTGGTCGATCACAAATAATCAATCAGACGTACAGCCTTAATAGTCTGTGTGTTAGTTTCCTTTCTTTCTCCTTCATTTCTGTCCTTTCCTTAACTCTCTTCTCTCCTAACTCTCTAAATTGTCTTGTCATCTCTCCTTTCCTTCCCTTCCTTTTCCTTCCACCTCTTCCCCTTTTCCTCCATCCTTTTCTTTTCATTCCTTTCCTCTCACTTCATCTCCTTCCTCCCTTTTGCCTTTTCTTTTCTTTTCATTCCCCTCCTCTCCTCTCCTCTCCTTTTTTTTTTCTTTCCTTTCCTTGCATGTCCTTCCTTTCCTCCCCTTTCTGTTCCTCCCATCACTTTCCTTTCCTTTCCTTTCCTTTCCTTTCTCCTCATCTCCTTTCTGTTCATCCCATCTCTTTTCCTCCTTCCTTTCCTTTCTTTCCCTTTCTCTGTTTCTTCTCCTCTTATCACCTCATCTTCCATCATTCCTTTTCTCTCATATCACCTCCTTCGTTCCTCTCCTCATCTTCCATCATTCCTTTCCTCTCACCTCCTTCATTCCTTTCCTTTTGTCTTCTTTCCTTTCCCCTCATCTCCTTTCTTTACCCCCTTTCTGTACATCCCATCTCTTTCCCTGTCTTTGTTTCTTCTCCTCTTCTCTCCTCATCTTCCATCATTCCTTTCCTCTCATTTCACCTCCTTCATTCCTTACCTTTTCCTTTCCTTTCCTTTCCTTTCCTTTCCCACTCTTGTATTGAATGTGATCACACTGTATCAGTGACCGGAGGTCTTCACCTTCCTAAGAGGCCACGCCGCTGCAGCTTCACCCCGCTGTGTCTCCTCCGTCTGGGGGCATCGTCGTCTTGTTTGCTCCCTTTAATGATTTCAGGGAAAAAGGCCGTTTAAGGACAACACACACCGGTTGCAACATCAGGGATCAGTGAAGTAAGACGGCGGTACACACACACACACACACACACACACACACATCGAGCTGATGGTGCTTTTGGTGTGAGCGTGGGAGCTCTTTTCTTTTTCCATCCCTGCCGCTCCCCTCCTCCCGCCCTGATAAAGAAGGCCTTGTGTGAGCGTGGGTGTGAGGAAGGGAGGAGAAGCTCACAAGGCTCAGACTGGAGGGCAGAGGTTGACGGATGATGTGTGTGTGTGTGTGTGTGTGTGTGTGTGTGTGTGTGTGTGTGTGTTCCTGAGAGCTTATAAGAAAGCTTATTTGTCATGTACGTATATGCGTGGTTCGCTCAACTCTTTGGTGTCTCGTCACGGAGAATCGAACCTCGCCAACAACTAAAAGTCAGTCCTGGATTTACTCCATCAACCCTCTACCATGTTCCCAGAAGCTGCTGATCCCCTTCACATTGTCCGCTCTCCTGGCTCTGATTCTGGCACGACACCGGCTCTGCTCCCCATCAGCATTCCCTCTCGACCCAGGCCTGAAGACCTCCTCTTCCTCACAGCAGTCCAAGGCTCCTTTCCTAGTGGTGTAAAATACCAACACTCCCCCTCTCGAAGGAGCTCCCGGAACTAAGAACTAATCTTACCAGCTTACTTTAGCAACAAGTAAAGCTTCCCGTCCATCAGGAAACTCTGTAAATCACAGAGAGTTGAGGCGTAGTAGCCGGAGGGGGAACCGGAAAACATTTTCTCCATAAAATATGATCCAGTTTCACCCCAAAAAATATGTGATTTAGTGTTGTAAAATGAACTTGTGCACTCTTCTTGACCTGGAGCACAAAGTAACAGATGTACAGGACGCTAAGTTTGAATGACAGAGACACAATTTACCTGATTACAAGTCAGTGTGGATGTTAGATAATGTTGCTGCCTCCAACATCAGGAACAAACTTCCAACCTCTACTTCCAAGTCCTTAAAGTACATGGCAATGACAACTCTTGTCAGTCACTTCACTGATTCCTACTGGGATTATCTCTGCCTCAACTGGACATGGAAGTGTGTCTGAAAACATCTATGAGGCAACTTTTGAATGCACAGTCAGTGTTTTCTAAAGACATCCAATGAAGTTTCAAAGATCTCGACCAAAGTTTTGGTGATCAACGCAATGTGCAAGGCGTTACCTTCCACGGTTGACTTCCTTTCTTAGATTTGATGGCTTGAAAATGTTTCCCACAACTTTTCCTTAATATATCTGCGTCTTTGTTTCCTCTTTGGATGTGGTAACATACCCCAAAGTACCCATTTATTCCTCCAATGACCGTGTAAAACTATATTACCCAACGGGGTATTTCTTGTTCAGTGACCTACATAGCTCATTGACCTACGTAGTCAAGTCAGGTCAGTTTTATTCATTCATTTAGTCTCAGAGGACAATCTGAACAGCATACAACAAGAAAATCCCACAATATATTAATAAAGAATGTGAAACTTCCCGTGGACTACGCTGGGAATTGAATCACAGTCTGGAACTGGTGGCGACTTCTCTTCCAGTCCTTAACGTTATGCGGTAATTTGTGTATTCGCAGTCCTTGACCTCATTCTGTAGAGTAGGTCAAACACCGAGTGACTCAGCCTTTGCGACTATAAGCAGCCCTGTACCAACAGTGGAAATTAAGGTGAACTCAAAGACTATCAAAACAGGAAATGTGGTCGAAAACCTGAAGGCTCTACCTTCAGAGCTCCAAAAAAAAAAAGAACTGGCAGCGTCAAAACCTTCAGCTCCTGAGCCATGTTTCCATGTCGCAAGCTGCTGTTTCTGGATTTAATTTCTCAGTTGAGACCTCATGTTTGCAGACAATAGCTGGAGCATGACGCTGGTGTGCAGCAGGGGGTCCTGGGAGATTCTCCCTCCCCCGAGAGTCTTTGTCCTGAGGGGGTCCACCAAGATCCGAGATGGGGGGGTTCCTGCAAGGTCTCAGAGCATGTGTTGACCTGTCAGGTTTGATGGCTCTATTTAGAGTCCTGACACGCCGAGCTAATGTTGCTTATCATTGTCTCCTGGATAATATAATGACCCTGCAGGTTTATGTTCGGGTGCATGGCTCTGAATACTCATGAGCGGAAGAGAAGCCAATCATCGTGGGGTTTCTAAACCCTAAAAATGCACCATGGAGCCATAGTTCATGTCTCACATTGACGTTTTTATGTGCGCAGGCTTATATTTTCGACTTTTTATCAAGAACCAGATATTTTCTAAAGCAGGTGTTTGTCTTCTGTCCTGAAGATTCAGCTGGGAGGTTTTTTATTTTGCATCCAAGCCACAGAGGTGAATGAATGGGAGCCAGAGACCCCCCCTGAAAAAACAGCTCTACTGTCTTTATATGTCTGAATTTAAAAATATTCAAATGTTTAGCTGCTGAAATCAACTTATTTAGTCTTACAGAACTGTAGTTCATCAAACGTCCACTTGAGGCTGGCTCCAGAAGTGAGTCAGTCTCCATAAGTCCCCATGTTAAAATGTCCAACTTCACAGCAGAAATAAACATGTTTACAGCCTGGTACAAAAAACAGTTTTGGTCTCTATAGCTAATTTCCCCGTTCATGACAACTGTACTGAGGGTGAATTTATATAGAACTCACCTGTTCAGATTATATTAAGACTTAAAGTTATGCAGAATTAACAGTGTGGACACTTTGATTGACAGGTAGGTGTCGTTACAGGTGGCTTGTTTGAGCAACCAGGCGTCATTCAGCCCGCCTCAAGTCCACCCCAAACCACGTCTTTTGATTAGCCGGGTGGCGTAAGGGGCAGGACTGCCAACATGGCGGCCACAGCAACCACACGCTGAGCTTCTAAGACACTACGTCCATGTTTTATACTGTCTATGGTTACTAGTGTTACTAGTTTTCCGCTCCTTTGTCCAACCTCAAGCTGGGTTGTGACAAATCGGAGGCTCGTCTGAGTCCTCAAACCAACAAAAACAACCTAGAAACACGATGGAAATGTGGCACTCAAGTTCGTTTCAAGTATTAAATTTTGTCTGCTGCAATTTTTCATCTGTGGAGCGGAAACATCAGTGAATGTTGAGGTCACATTCTTCATTGATTCATTTGATTGATAAGCAAACTCTTCCACCCAAATCATAATAACTCTTCACATTTGAGAAGCTGAAACCGGAGATCGTCTGAGTTGTTTGTGCTTGATAAATCTTTAAAGGATTAACTGGCTGTTAATGCTGGCACGTCACATGACGGCACCTGTTCTAACGAAGACATAAACGCAGGTTTAAAGTGTAAAAACAGCTCCAGGATCAGTCGTTTGTGAACTCATGCGGTTCAGTTTGCAGTACTGAACGAGTTGCGCACTCAGCAACATGTGCCGTCCTTCAAACAAAGAAAAGTCGTAAATAAACTGGCGAAAAAAAGGCTGAAGCGGCAGAAAACAACTCCGCCGATGCCAGCTTATCAATAATGATTGATTATTCATCCCCGCCTGGCTCCGTGTGACTGCTTTATAATGAATAAACCTCGTTCCAGCTGTTCCTGAGTCAGTTTCAAAGCTCAGTTTCACTCCAGTCTGAACTACATGACTGTGCAGTGTGTGTGTGTGTGTGTGTGTGTGTGTGTGTGTGCCATGCTGCTGTGGGATGTCCAGACAGGGTGAGGTCACCTCAGGCAGTGGGTAGATGGAGAAGAATGCCCTCTCTGTGTGCTCAAACACACACACACACACACACACACACACACACACACACACGTCAGACACACCCTTTTATTTTTAGAATCGAGGGGTGATCTCATGGTGTGTGTGTGTGTGTGTGTGTGTGTGTGTGTGTGTGTGTGCGCAGTGGCAAGGTGCCCGCCATTATACCCTGAAAAAAAAACAAAAAAACGGGAATCCCCCGCGCTGGTCACAGGTTGTCATCGCTAAACGATCACCTGACGGCATCAAACAACGGCGTCTTTATCGGCAAACTGAAACGTCATTAACAACGTGTGTGTGTGTGTGTGTGTGTGTGTGTGTGTGTGTGTGCAGCTCTGACATATCTTGCACCAAAGGTCTTTACACAAACATATCTGTGTGTGTGTGTGTGTGTGTCTAGGCGGCGTCTAAACACGTACATCGAAGACCTCACATTACCAAAAAAGAGCCGAGACAGAGAAAATTAGTAGCTCTCTCTCTCTCTGGATAACACAGCTGTACGAAAGTCTGGAAGCAAACAGTGTGTGTATACATGTGTAGACACAAAGCCATAACACACACACACACACACACACACACACACACCACACAAGGAGAAGATGCTCTGGTTAAGGAAAAGTTGCGTCATGAAGATGCTGACGAGAACGAAAGAAAGAAAGTGAAGGAAACTGTTTGTTTACAGGAGGATGTACGAGGATTGGAGTGAGGCCTCGGAAAGTTATTTACAAAGATCGGAATCGATGTGTCATGACACACACACACACACACACACACACACACACACACACACACACACACACACACACAGAAGGATGCCCCGCCGTCTTTGTTGTTTTTAATCTGATCTCATCTTCACGGAGTCGCTGTCACAGTTTGCCTCGACGTGATAAATAAACACGACAGTAAATGATAATTCTCTCTGGAGTATCTCTATCTGGATCGGCTCATTTGGTGTTTAAATGTTGGTTTCGTGCTGCGTTGCGTCTCGATTGAACGCTTCTTAAAGAGGTTGTAAACACGAGCTCAGGTTTAAAATGCAAAGACTGCGTCACAGTCAGCTCATGTAAAGGAAAAAAAAATAGTTTCCAGAGTGTCGAGGAGATTATAGAAACACAGCTGGATCTCTCACAGCTGGAGAACGACGTAACTGGGTTTCATTTTGGGTTTTTAACCACTGACAGTGTAAAGAATGGACGGCGTGTCCGTGACGTCACCCACAGGTTTGTGCAGAGTGGTTTTGCCGTCTGTAATCTCTGCCATCCGAGTGCTTGATGTTGGCCTGTGTGTTGGATTTAGTGCCATCTAGTGGTGAAGATGCAGAGTGCAAGGAAAACCGACCTATCTACCCACAAAGGCCTCAGCTGCAGCCACAGACCATGGACAGTATAAACATGGACGTCGTATCCGTGAACATGTTTATTTCTGCTGTGAAGTTGGACATTTTAACATGGGGACTTATGGAGACTGACTCACTTCTGGAGCCAGCCTCAAGTGGACGTTTGGGGAACTGCAGTTTTTGATACTTCAGTGGGGGTTTTTTTATGCTACGTCACCTGAAAACAAGAGTTTGTTGCATCTTTTATCACAAGGCATGCTGGGATAACCTTTAATGTTCATACTGTGATGTACAGTCAACATAACCTTCATATAAAATCATATAAAATCATATAAAATGACCTCGAGGGCGACGTCGTCGTGCAGCGTGTGAGCAAACTGTAAAACGCTGAAATGGAAAAGGTATGATGTCAACGCCTTCCTGTTAATGACTTCATCACACACACACACACACACACTCATCTGCCTGCTCTGCCCATAATAAACTCTCTCATTAACACACTCTTAATTATGACCCACATACCTGCTCGCTGCAGTTAAAGTATATAAAACACTCTTCCTTTCCTCATCTCCTTCCTCCCTTCTTCCCTCATCACCTTCCCCCTCATCTTCATCACTTTCCTTTCCTCCCTTCATTTTTATTGTGTCCCCTCGTTTCCTGCTCCCTTCACCCGTCACGTGCCGTCATCCCACCCTTCCTCCCTCCTCATACTTTCCATCTGATTTTCCTCACCTCCCCGTCGTCCCCTCCCTGCCTTTCCTCGCTCCATCCTCACCTCCTCTTCCTCTAAAGGCTACTCCCCTCCTCGTCTTCATCACCTTCCCATTCTCCTTGTCTTTTTTTCCTTTCCTTTCCTCTCCTCCTCTTCCTCTCCTCCCTCTCCATGGGAATATGACAGATTACTCTTTGGTACACGGTACACTGAGCCAAGCATTGAACTGTGTGTGTGTGTGTGTGTGTGTGTGTGTGTGTGTGTTTTAGTCTTTTTATTTATCTCTGTGGACTTCAGAGTATATTACATTGCTGGATAATGAGAGGTCATTTTATTGCTGTGTATTTGAGTTTCTTAACCATCCATGTTCTTGGGAACTGTGTGTGTGTGTGTGTGTGTGTGTGTGTGTGTGTGTGTGTGTGTGTGTGTCGCCGTGTTAAACATTCCAGCACTGAAGCAAATTTCTGCCTCTGGTTTGTTTTCATAATGAAAAACTCATTAGACACAAATGAACATAAACACTGTGTCAAATGCATTCAACTCATGCCTGAGGCTCTGTGTGTGTGCGTGTGTGTGTGTGTGTGTGTGTGTGCGTGTGTGCGTGTGTGTGTGTGTGTGTGTGAAAAGCTTCATTTTCACAGAGAGTAATCAGCAGTCGTTTCATAGGTGGAAAGAGAGAAACAACACGGTCGCGGTGTGATGTGCGCAATCTTTTAGTGGAGATTCAAAAGTCCAGGTCATGATTCAGCGTCTCCAGCAGAATGAAAACATGTCGTAGCAGCATTTTGTATTTTACGCCAGACGTTTGCTGACAGGTATCCAGAGAAATTACGCAACAAGACACGTCAAACTTACTCCTGGATCCCACCGGGCACGACTGCGAAGTATTCCAGCCTCCAAAGCTGTTCCAGACAATGACTGTTGTTGTAGCATGTTTCAGAGGCGTCGCTCCGCACACAGAAAAATTGATTATATTAACATAATCTAAATTTAAAATGACTGGAATCTGTCTTGAAATTGTGATATTAATGATATTGCAACATCACGCAGCAACACGACAACATGGCTGATAGCTGAAGTAACGTGGCCGCCGTCTCTGCAACCTAGAAAGTGGTTTAACAATAAAAAAAAGCAGAGACAACGCATCACATTACAAAGGCCACGTGTGTCTGTATGATTTGCTGATTCAGCTCTGGTGGAAGAAATTGATCAATCAGATCAAATCCGATCACGTTACACGCTGGAGAAAAAAGAAAACCGCGTGCATATTTGCAGATGATAAAAATTCAGGCTCAATTTTGACCACGTTTTAGCTAAAACCGTCTACCTCGAGCTCAAGTTACGTGCGTTATTTTTGTATAACGGCACACTGCTTTGTGCATTATTAAGTGTAAGCTAAAATCTCCTTTCTTTGCCACTTCACCAGCCTGTTCGGACGCAGATTAAAGTCTAAAATTAGAAGAAAAATGATGAATGGATCCGTCTCAGTCGTGACAACAGAGCTGACAGCAGTGTCAGTTCATCAGCCAGGTCTTGAACTGGATCCCAGTCCAACTAAACTGGTTTAAAAAATGAATGTCAACAGAGGCCAAAAACAGACCTGACTTCAGACGTCGTGATGAAGCTGCCCAGCTCAAACGTGGTTGACCGCTCCAGGGTTTTCCGTGTTTGGAGTGGTATTACAGCAGGATCGAATTTTCAAATATTAACCTTTTGAAGGCAGAACTCGTGACGGCATTAGTCCCCAGAGAACGTGGCAGAAAAGCACCAGTTGATATATGAAAGATCTCGGTTTATATTTGAGTTGGCTCACAGGGAAAAGTTCCCCGCTGCGTGTCTGTAAAACCCTAAAACCGTGAAATCAGACCTGTGTTTCCATGACATGCATTCCTTTGATTTTTGAATGAATGAATGAATGATGGCGGGAAGGAGGCGACGAGTCTGCTCTACATTTCCACACTCTGTAATCGGGAATTTGTTCCTTTATATACGCCCCTGAAGCGTCTTTAAACAGCATTTATACTCAGAGTTCATGGTGGAATTCATCTGGGTTTGATATCTGCATGGAATGGGGGTGTAATATCACCTAACTATAACCTGCCCAGCAACCCACAGGACGGACCATCGTCACTAAAACACAGAAATCATTAAATATTCCCCAAATTTTTGATTTCCTTATGAAATAAACTCTGTTGTTTCTTAACACTTGAACCAAACTTAATTCCTGGAGCAGCCACACTCTGAGCTTCTGAGACACTACGTCCATGTTTTATACTGTCTATCGTACTAGTGTGTGTTTTCCGCTCCTTTGTCCAACCTCGAGCCGGATTGTGACAAATCGGAGGCTCGTCTGAGTCCTCAAACCAACAAAAACAACCTAGAAACACGATGGAAATGTGGCACTCAACTAAATTTCGTCTGCAATTTTTCAGCTGAGGAGCGGAAACTTCAGTGAATGTTGAGGTCACATTCTTCATTGATTCATTTGATCACATTTGGTCACATTTGAGAAGCTGAAACCGGAGATCGTCTGAGTTGTTTGTGCTTGATAAATCTTTAAAGGATTAACTGGCTGTTAATGCTGGCACGTCACATGACGGCACCTGTTCTAACGAAGACATAAACGCAGGTTTAAAGTGTAAAAACAGCTCCAGGATCAGTCGTTTGTGAACTCATGCGGTTCAGTTTGCAGTGCAACATGTGCCGTCGTTCAAACAATGAAAAGTCGTAAATAAACTGGTGAAAAAAAGTCTGAAGCGGCAGAAAACAACTCCACCGATGCCAGCTTATCAATAATGATTGATTATTCATCCCCGCCTGGCTCCGTGTGACTGCTTTAATAATGAATAAACCTCGTTCCAGCTGTTATTCGGCCCACCTTAGGTCTGTCGATGATCCACGTCTTTGCCGATTTTTAGATTAGCGGGTAGGCGGAAGAGACAGGACTACCAACATGGCGTTGGCCACCAGCTTGTTTCTCCAGAAACCTATGGGTGAGGCGGGCTGAATGAAGCCTGGTTGCTCAAACAAGCCATCTGTAACAGCACCTACCTGTCAATTAAAGCGTCCACGCTCTTAATCCTGCATAACTTTAAGCCTTAATATAATTTGAACAGGTGAGTTGTATAAAAATTCACCTCAGTACAGTTGTCATGAACGGGGAAATTAGCTACAGAGACCAAAACTGTTTTTTGTACCAGGCTGTAAACATGTTTATTTCTGCTTTAACATGGGGACTTATGGAGACTGGCTCACTTCTGGAGCCAGCCTCAAGTGGACGTTTGAGGAACTGCATTGGCCAAACATGATGTGTTTTGAGTCGAGTTGCTGTACGATGTTGGAGTTTGTAAACATTATGTTGTCACAGTAGTTTTTATATGTTAGAGTAAAACCGCTGCAAAGTGACATAATACAAAATAGCTTTTCCTTTTTGAAAAATAATCACATCCACCACTAATTTCTCTACCATCATAGTTGGCCCTTGTCTTTTTCCTGTCTGTAGTCCAGTTCATCTGTCTGTGTGTGTTCCCGTCTCTCTCTCTTTCATCCTTTCTTCTTTCTGTTGATGTGATTTATGGCCGAACTCAAACCTCCACACCGCACTCGCACCGCACGCTCGTCAATGTTTCACCCCTCTGCAGCCTCAGAAAACGCACTGAAACATCCCAGCAATGCATTAACAACACTGGCCCTCACCACTGTGTGACCCCCCTCAAGTCAGCACACACTCACACTCACACACACTGTCTATTACAGAGGAATGTGATGGCTTTTCTGTGGGATGTGTGTTTCAGGCTGTTTTGGAGATGCTCTTTAGGGCGCCGTTGCCATGGGGACGGAGACAGTTTGACAGAAAATGTCTCCAAAAATGGGTTTTAAAGGAGCCGGCTTGGCAGCTCGGACGTATCCTCGAGTGACTTTATATTCTTGCGATTCTTAACGTGAATGTGCTTCTGTTCGCCGTCCAACTCTTTCAACGCTTTCATCTCTAACAAACAAATCCACGTCTTTGTCTCCAGATCGAGGATGGAGGGAAGGCCGCCCTGTGCGAGAAGCTGAAAGTCGGCGACGAGCTCATCAACATAAACGGGTCGGCCCTCTACGGCAGCAGACAGGAAGCGCTCATCCTCATCAAGGGATCGTACAGGATACTGAAGCTCACAGTCAGGAGGTAAACACTCGACACAACAACAAGTGCTCATACTCGAGCTTCATCGCTGACACGCACATGAGACATCTGCACGCACGCATAAATAGTTTCACCACTTCAAAGTGAACATTTGAGTGTCCATCCTCCAAAAACGGATGCGTGTTAGCCGCCCGTCGCTTCGTTCTTCTTCTTCTTCTTCTTCTTACCGACACTTAAGTTGGCGTTGACTCACCGAGGTGGGGAAGGAAGGTGAAGGAGGAGACGAGAAGTGAGGTGACTGAGCGTGCAAACACAGATAGAGAATGTTTCACAGGAAGTGACCTTTGACCTCAGGGGTGTCAGAAGGAAAGCTGGTGAACTGATGAACACGGGAGGGGATTGGATGTCTGCGGATTAAGTGTGTTAATCAATCATAGCATTTGAATCTCAACGTAAATAAGAACGTCTTTGTTTATTTTCCAGTATTTTCTAACCCTTAATCTCAATAATTGTGAAGTCATGCTTACTTTGCACTTCTTTGAACACAAAATCTGACAAGAACCAGACAAAAGTTGAAGCCAGCTGCACTGGGATCTTTAATTATTTACTACCAGGGCAACCCGCCAACTAAAAGTGTGTGAAAGTTAAAAACTCTTTGAGTTCTTGGACTGGAAATGTTTCTAAAAAAATGTTAAATACAGTCTCATATTTTTCTGAGAAGCTATGAACCATCAGATTATGACTTGTGGTAACTTTAGAAACTTTAACTTGGGCAAAGTCCAAATACGAACTTCACAAACGTGGATTTAAAGCTGCATTCGCTTTTTTTTGGGTCAACTTTGACATATCATCACTCCAAAGTTCGTAAAATTACAGCGAGCATATAGTGAAACTTGCCTATTTATTTATTTATATAACACAAATCAAAATTAACATTGTTTTGGAATTGTACTTTTAGCTTCTCAATGATTATATAAGTCCAGATAACTCTCTTTTAGCTCTATTTTTGGTCTCCACCACCTCCCAAGAGAAATAACAGGCTCTTTAACTGCTAAATATTCCAGTATTTTCACCAGCTGGTAGGTAACTTTGTCTGATGATCATTTAGTGCTTGGCAGGTAGTGTACAGTTAGTTTATCAGAGCTTTCTTTTTTTCTTAAATCCACCAAAAAATACGGCGTCAAAACTGCGAACCAAAACAGCTGAGAGACGCTAAAATGTCAGGTGGATTCGTCACCATTGGAGGCCTCTTTCACATTACACGCAGTCATTTGCTTCACTGTTGATGTCAAAAATATAATTATCAGCAGTTTTAATGTTTATTAACGCCATCCTGATACGAGTTGGTACAAGAGGAGAAACTGTTTCTGTACTCCTCTCAGCCCCGCGTTGGTATTTTGGCTTAGCAGAAGCAGAACTAATGGCAGTAATATTTCCACTCTGTGAACTGAAGTCAAGTTGGCGTCTTAAAGGGGGGTTCAGAGTGTAACCGTCCTGCAGATCTGAGGTCAGATGTGACGGCGTATCGGCTCAAGTTCGGATTATACGCTGATCTCGAGGAAACATTTTCAGTTTAGTACTTTCTTATCAGTCAGATGTTATTTTTATGTAACCAATCTGTGTTTAAAGACCTAAATATATCAAATTTACTTACTTATTTTAGCTGAATTTTCTTTTATATATTGGCTCCAACATTAGCAAGGGTTAGGGTTAGACAACAAGGCGCCGTATAGACAGCAACAAAACAAGAGATTCTTCAAGATACAACACAACCCACACTGAGCAACAGGAGACAACAGAGCATCAGTACAATAATGCAGCAGCAACAAACAACATTACGGCAACACAGAGTGACAAAACACAGTAAAAATATGATTTTCTTCATGTTGAGCTTGATAAATCACCAAAAATCAGCTTCATTTCACTTATTTCTGTATTAATCAATAACTCTACCCCCCCTTTGTACCTCGTGTTGTTGCCACTTAGTGGTTGTAAGTGGAATTGCAGCACATGTTCAAGAAGTTTGTAGTAAGTTTTGAATGTTTTACTTTCCAAAGAAAGAAACTTCACTTGTTTTCCTCGTGTTTTGTTATTTTTCTACCCTTCTGACATTTACGCTTCCCCTAATTCTCAACTGGACTCGGACTTTAAACCAATGTGGAAGATTTTTTACTGGTGTTCAAACTATGACCTTGTCTTCCTGGACAGCTTCAGACAGCTGTTTGGCAGCGACGCGCCTTGTTCTGGCTTTGAAACCAGATCAGCCGTCCAAGCAGTCACAACTTTGCTGAGTTTTCTCTGCTCCCGTTTCTGCAGCAGGCACACCCCTGTCTAATGCTGTTAGACACGCACATACAAACCAGAATTAAACACACACACACACATACAGTATACATGCACATTCACACAGAGTCAGACAGACAGACAGACAGACGGACGAATGTAGATGTCTTGAGGAATGCTGCTCCTTATGAGCATGCCATCCATTTAAACCCGCTGTGTGTGTGTGTGTCAGTGTCTGGTATGTACTGCATGTCTGACTCTTAGGGGCTTTCCCAACACAGTGTAAGTGTGTGTGTGTGCATCATTGTCCATATGTGCTCCACATGCAGCAGCAACAGTTGTTCCTCTCTGGTTATTCATTACTTTGAACATTTCCCCCTCAAAAAATAGTAAATTACAAGTTTGTATCTCTGAAGTCAGCGTTTCAGGGATACAAAAAGAGTCCAAAGCTGCAGGAAGACTGTAAATTTACAAGAATTATTTTGTTGATTTGATTGGACAAGAGTCGTTCCATGAGTGCTAATATAGAGAATAACGGCACTGAGACTGTTCATTACATGTATCACTCTGCTTCACAGGTGTCCAACGACCGTTACATTAACGTTATATTTAACAGTCATCATCTATCTTGGATTGTAACAAACTTTGCACCACAAAGATGAACGTATTTCTACAATGGGCAAACATTTACTGCTGTTAGAAACTGAACACAATCAGCTGATAATAAACTTAACAGTTACGTAAATGTTTCTGTAGCGTTAAAAAATAAACATATTAGCACTTTGACATTTTAACGATTCATTTCGTGTCCGTAAAAACACATCACTCTAGAAACACGAGATAACGGACGTCATATGTCGACAGTCTTCTTGTGAATTTGGCATCAATATAATCCATAAAGATAAACTGTATAACTGGTTTCCTGTTAGGTGCTGAAGAGAGCGCAGCTACTTTCCAATAATATTAAACATCAAGACAAGAATAAGACTGATATTTCCAACAAAGCGACTGTCAGCACACTCTTATTTCACCGGTTGCATACATGACACAAAGTAGATAACAAGCTAGTGTTGAGGAGCCAAATAAATTATTCTATAAACAAATCATCATCTGTTGTCACTTATTACTGTTTAGCAATAAATGACGCTTGTAGAACTGTTGTATAAAAGCAATATCACACTCGAGGGAGTGCTGTTATACTGAATATCAGCACGCTGTGATTAACTGTGCCGTGCTAATATTCAGTACAACATTACTCCCTTTCATCTGATTTTGGTTAATTATCTCTCGGCCTATAAAATATCAGAAAATAGTGGAAAATGGTTATTAATAATATTCAGTTTATTATAAAAGACAAAGAAACCAAACAAATATTTACATTTAAGAAGTAGCTATGATTCATTTTTTTAATTGCTGCTGATTAATCGACATTTGAGCTCTAAAATATAGTTAACATTGAGTATTTTTAGCCTTGTAGCATCATTTTTTTAAAACTATTCTCATGTGATCCTTCCAAATTTTGGCACCTGCAAAAATAAGACCATGTAAAGATCACATTCAACATCATAATTACCTTTTAATCTGTGTAACTTTGTGTGTTTTCATGTGGTTTGAGTGCGTACAGAGCCGTTATTTGTATTTTGGCAGGAGCTCGCTAACCACTGGCCACCCCGCACATGTATTAAACTCACTTTGACTGACAAGTTACTGACACTAATAGCCAATCTCGGCTTCAGTATTGGGGCGGGGACCCCTTTGCTCTTTAACCTCGACTCTTTGCCAATCACGTCACCCGCCTTCGCCAGCTGGGTTTTACTGATTACTGTAGGAACAAGGAACTCTCTGGAAGGTAGTGCTGCCAGACTACACATACACACATGTTGCTCGCTCAGGGATGATGAAATGCTCACATTTGCACACTTGGCTGTTCTTGTATAGTTTTAACAGTGGAAAAGGGCCCTTAGTCAAAAGCCAAAACTTGTTACCACCTCTTTGAATAACACAACGGGACTGTTGGTACGTAGATGGCATGTGAATAGTCTTTTTCTGACACAGTAGGTCATTATTAGGGCTGAAAAACCTGTTGTGTGTTTGACGTAGTTGTAATGTCACAAAGACAGAAATAACCTCTTTGGCATAAAACCTCCTGAATAACACAAAGTGCTTCTTTTCTTCTTCATTCATAATAACAACAGGCATCATCCTAAATGGTCGGCAAGCTAACAAGCTATTTAAAAAGTTGGCCTCCAAAACATTACAATTTTGTGGACTGAACTCTACTTGAGACAACGTTATCCTCATGAAACCCTGTTCAAAAACCCATTGGACGAAAAACAAGGCCACACATGCACTTCCCGTCCTACCTAAGTGAAGTAACAGCAACCACAGGAGTAATTAAGCCCTACAGATGAAGACAAAACAAAGTCCAGTCCTGGCAATAAGCGGTGTGTATGTATTTTTATGTTTCATTTTAAAAACTTGAGTTTTGAGTTGTGGCGTCTACCTGGATTGCGCTCGGTTTCAGTGACGTGGCTGACTGTGGAAGGGTCTGATCATCGGATTGACCCGTGATACCGTGGCCCAGACCGCCACAGCCTAAACGGACTACCCCTGTTCAAATGAATAGGAAAACCTGAGTTTCAGGTTCAGGTAAAACTGAGTCAGGGTACTGCTGACTCAGTTCAGGCTCACTGGAAACTGTCTGCTGCAATAAATTTAACTGAATCTTAATTAGTATCATTGGAAACACCTGCGTGGACCCTGCTATTTCATGTCAAAATAGCTGCTGTGAAAAAGGTCTGAAGTCCATTGTTGATGGTGCAGCGTTAAACCAGGTCAACCAGATTTTCTACTGAATACAGAGCAACATCAACTTTTGTACGTCTACAGATGCCAAACTGTACCACGTAGAGGTGATCTGTGGCATTGGCCTAACAATGACTGGTCATTAAGAGTTCCCCCTTGTGGCTAATCTCTAGTTTTTTCAAACATGTTTGAGTGTTTGCGAGCTACTTACAAACCCGTTTGATAAAGTTATTTGCATATTAAACAACTTGTGAAACTTAAAATGAGTTTAAAAGTGTTAGTAGATTGAAAAACAGCGGCTAGAAGGAGCTTTTTGTGCGGATTTGTTCATTACAAGGAAATCCAACTGAATCTGACCAGCAGGCATCAAAAATACCTTCATAGAAATAGCCAATCTTCTTGTTGTTGATGGTCGTGTTTGTTTTTCTAGGCCATATAGAGGCATTAGTATTAAATTGAGACCGTCTCATAGCTAAAATCTCCTTGTATACATTCAACAATAGCAATGTTTATAACAAAAATACAGTTTCCTCTTTCTTCTACCTGGTCTTCCAAGGTGGCCGCCTGCCAAACAGTTTTCAACATTCCTGCCAAGCCGTAGGGGCTCCATCCACCACGTATGTTTTTATGTGTGCGTGCATGTCTACATGTATTTTAATAAGTGTGAGAAACTTGCGTCTGTGCCTTTTCTGTTATTCTAAGCTCAATTAAATCTCACTTAACCTAAACTGAGACGGAGAGTAGCTACATGGATTTCTTATACCCAATACGCTTGTCTTGGAAACGTCAGGAAATTACACACTGATTGGGGTTCCCCCTGTACAGTATTTTACTGTTGGGGCATTTTGTGAATAAATGGGCTTTTTCAGCAGGCAGGGAAAAATGTACATATTGGATTTAATTATATGATGTAAATGCAGAGAAAGGAAAGGAAACGAGGAGTTGGCGAGGAGAGATGATGATTTGTTCAACTTTTGCAGCAAGGGTTGGAAAATTGTGCTTTTGTGCAACTTTTCTATGAAAGTCTGGCCGGGTAGCTTTGAAATGGAGGCTTGTATTGGCTTCATCAGTGGTTGTATTGTATCTGACAGGTTTCCATTACATTAATAAGGAGTTGTGTAACACCGGAAATGAAAAACATTTGACTTCTCGAAGGATGTTCAAACTTATGTCCCCCTTGTCTTGTCCAAACATTTTCACTCGCTGGCGTTAACTCTGCTTTTTGTTTAGCGGTAATTGTTTGAGCTTTTCCATCCTCCATCCCTCCACATCATTGTTCATTCTTTAAATAAAACATATTCAATTCAGACTTGCTTGCATTGTCCTGTACTGCTGAAAGAAGAGCAAGCCTGCAGGCTAAATTTGGCAAACCACAGGAATTTACTGGCCTGCCCAGCAGTTGAGTGGAAGGATAAGACAGCAGTGTTTTAGTTTTATTCCAGGAGTGATGCTTTATAGACATTTTAACAAGCTAAGTGATGGTGAAAAGGACCCACACTGCTGTTTACTAGTGTTTTATTTTCCTCCTAATTAAGCCGTCCATTATCTTAAAGAACGCGGTGTACTCGAAGTGTACAAAAAACAGCAAAAGACATAAATAAAAGATCATTTAGAAGAAGTATGACACTTCACTGGTTTTTGGTTAAAGGACTTAATTACTCAGAAACTCCTCAGATAATAAAAACTTGTATTTCTCATGATTATGGTCACTTTGATACAGATTTCATATCATTTACTTGTATCATTTAGGGCTGCAAGTGCAGATTATTGTCAGTCTTAATTAATTGATTGTTTAGCCTCTACGAAATTGTGACAAATGTCTGTCCAAGGAGTCCCCAAAAAGAACTCTTATAGTCTTATAATAACTTGTTTTGTTTGTCCAACAATCCAGAACTGTCCAAAGACATAAAAGCAATAAATCCTCACATTTTAGAAGCAATTTTTTTTTGTCATTTTTTCTTCATAAACGCTTTAAAAAAAATGGTAAATTGACTGTGCTTATTTAGTGCCTGGAAACTTTCTAGTCTTCCGACCACTCAAGGCGCTTTTACACCACACATGGCTGCCATGCAACATAAAGCAAGACAAGCTGGGGTTCAGTATCTTGCCCAATGACACTGAACCACGGATCTTCTAATTAGTGGATGACCTGCTCTACTTCCTTCTTCAATGCCAAAAATGGTTATTCAATCATCACTATACAGTGCCTGTTGTTGATTACTTTCTAAATTAGTTGATTTCACTGTGAAAGGTCCCATATTTAATCTATAAGAAGATATATAAGAAACAAGGTTGTTTCCCCTGTTTCCAGTGTTTATGCTAAGCTAACCTAACTGACTGCTGGTTCCAGCATCATGTTTAGCATACAGACAATGACACAAGTCCCTAAGGCCAAAAATATTCAAACTGGTACCCAACAGTTATCTTGACTAGTGCATTTAGAATACCCAACTGTGGTCACCAAAGGTGGTCACCATCTCGATAAAGCTTTACATCTCCTCTCTTGCTTTTTATCTAAATATTAATATATTAATATTAACCCTTAATATTAACAAGCCTCTCCTCTAATTGGCCGACTGAGTGACGCAAGGTCAGCCCAAACATGGGATGTGCGCATTTCACAGTGGATTGAGTATTTTGGTACTTAAACAGTTTTTATATAGAACCTGCTTTAGACGTGCTTTATAATACAAAAAAAATGGAAATCTTGCTTTCTACAATATGGAACCTTTAATATGTATAATATACAATCTTACCACGAGGTTCAAATTTCCATTTTTCTGAGCACTTTAACGTCTACAGTTCAGTGAAAACTGGGAAAAAAGTCTGTCTGCTGAGGAAGCTCATGTGATATGATCTGAAGCTCCAGAATTACCGGTTACTAAGGACACATTGTGGTGTGGTTGTTTTGTCAACTGCTGTTTCCACGGTAAAGAACCGACCACAAATATGACTGTTGAGGTCAGTTATGACAACATATGTACGTGAAATACTACACTCACATATAAAAGACACATTTAAAGTGTGTAAATTATGTTTTAGGTCCATATAAAAGTGCATGTTTATATAGAAAACATGTTCTTACTCTACTTTGTTGTGTGCAGGGTACTAAAATGTGCAACAGAGTTGTAAATTTGACATTTATGACTTTATTTTTGCACAGCATAACATGCCATGACATGTTTACTGTATTTACGGCATCATTTCGAGTGTTCAGATGTTGAGTTAGGAACTCCGACGCACGTTTTTTTTTGTTAAAACCAGAATAGTCATGTGACCTTTAAGCCCTCCTGTGCCACCGCCACCTAAAACAGCCGGAGTATTTTTGTCTCTTTACATCTTTTGGGGTGCTTTTAACTGACTGATGATTTTTCCAATACATTTCTGGAAGGGAAAGAATGTAGGGGATGTTTTGTTGGCTTGACCTGGAAATGTTTCTTCTATAGTACTTCCTGTTTTCAACGACCTTTTGTTAGATCCAACTGTACTGTGTGTGTGTGTGTGTGTCAGTTTTGTCTCAGTGGGCAGCCATGGAAGAGGCAGGAGGACATTCTTCAACTTTTGCATCATTTCCTGTTCTTTCCAAAGTTTCCGTCCTGCCCCCTCTTTTTTGTACTTCCTGTCCACCTTGGACTTAATGTGTTGCTGAAATTGTGTGTTTATGTTTGTGTGAAAAGAAGCAGCTTTAATGGGAAGTGGACAAAGACCAAACACTTTATTTATGGCTGCTGATGGAACGGGAAACGGCTCCTTTAGATGCAGGTGTGCTTGTATATGGGGGCTGCATGCATTTATACTGTATGGACAGGACATTTCTGAATGGGAAATGGTTAATAAACATGGTCTGCTCATGTTTTTATCGACTTAGCTTGTCAGTGTTAGTTTCTACTGAAGGAAACCAAGTACACAAGCGCTAAAACAACATTTAAATTCAAGATTTTGGGAAATATTTACTGTTTTCCGCGAGGGGGTCATGTTCTGGATTATTTCTTGGCCAGGATCAGTTTCCAGGCATCCAGGGGCGACTTCAGGAAGTTACTGTTGTTGGCCAAGAAATAGTACGTCAGACAAACCCCTATAAAATGGTGAATTATTGTCTTTCTTTAACAGATTAAACAAACGAGATATGATGTGTTGATTTGTGAGCTTTAGAGGTGTTCATAGTGGGTTTTTATGTTATGTTGTTAGAGTGGAAACAAGGAGAAACAGCTTCTCCATCCAAAAGTGATGAAATCCTCCTACAGGCTAGCTGTTCCCCCCCGCCGTGTCCAGCCTTTATGCTAAGCTAAGCTAACCAGCTGCTGGCTCCAACTTCATGTTTAGCGTACAGATACACGTGTGTGGTATCAATCTTCGCATATAACTCTTGGCAACAAAGTCAACAAGTGTCCAAAATGTTTCCTTTGAGTAGCAGTCGTTGAAGCTTCACTTTGTGATTTAAGCTAACGAGACACGAGTGTATCTTATTATTTTGGGGCATTTCTCGGCAATTAAGTCTTTCAATGGGCAAAAAGATTGAACTGGTACCCAACGATTATCTTGTCTAAAATACCCAGCTGTGGTCACCAAAGCTCGAGAGTCTTTAATGTGAAAATGGGATTAGAAACAAAAAGAAGCATTGTCTTTAGAACAATTGAATGAAAGTCAGATTCGGGCCTTTTCGTCACATAAATTTTGGGCTCGGTCATTTTTTAAATATAACTGTCTGGTTGTACCAGTCTTCTATGTCCATGCATTGTTGTGAGTGTTGTAAGTAGACTGGCAATACCCAGTGGGAAGAATAGTAACTTGAAATGACACCCTTGGATTGGGTCTCAAAATTGGTAGTTTCTTAAAGTTGTAACTTTTAGAGGCCTGTTGCACCCGATTAATTCAAACCAACCAGTTTTATTCCTCTAAATATACAAATTCAGCCTGTTAGCATTCGCCAACCAAACTCACCTTCTACCCATTTAAAAAAAAAAAAAAAACGCAGCTGTTTTGTTTTATTTTTGTGATATCATACTTTTCATGTCACTTCCTACAAACAGTCTGGAAGGAAATCTCTCTCAAATACAGAAGTAAATCAAAACAAAAGCCGGGGGAAAGAAAACCTGTCAAGTTTATAGGGCAACATAGCAGGAAATGTCCCACAGAGTTACGTGGCAGCACGAAACGCTCCCAACGACGAAGCGGCGGAGCGAACATAAGGAAATTAAAATGATAATTACAAGCGAGGCTGATATCATGTTTGATGTTCTGACAGGGTAAACATGACTTTATGACAAAGCTCTTTCATGCTGGCTCACTCTGTCATCTCTGCTACACATTAACTAAACATTTATCTTGATGCCTGAAGGTTTGACGGGGATGAAAGGATGGAAACGAGGGAAAGTAGGTGAAAGAGAAAAGAGTTGGTGGAACTTGAGGTAAAATAAAAACAATGTATATGTTTTGACGCGTTCTGTTCCGCGTTCATCCTCAGATTCAGATTTATTGACTCATGTTTGTGGAGTACAAACAACATTTACGGCATGCATCAATAGCACATGACAGGAATGAGATGGAACATAATGTGACCTACAGCTGCTCGGACAAGCGCATCACTCACTGAGCTACTGATCATTGCCACATTGTCAGATGTTTTTGAACAAATGTGAGGCAATGAATCGGTCATAGTTTAGTACAATAACTTAATATTTTATATCTGCAGTGATCGAAATACAAATCACAAACATCAGGATTTTGGACGGATGGTTTGTCAAAGAAAGCTCCGATCAACTGACTTTACTAATGGCAAAAATATTTAGTTTGTACTCGATTGAATACAGGTCTTAAAGGGCTTCTAAATCATTATATATTGGCAAATTTGACTTTTTGTTTGCTGCCAAACAATAGACAGCCAAATTTTGAGAATATCTCGTGAACATAGTGAAGCATTTAGCAGCTAAAAAGCCAGATACATCCCTCAGGAGTTGGTGGAGACCCAAAGCGGAGCTAATAGGAGACTTAACTTGATGCCAGATGGACACAAACAGGACTCCAGAACATGTTAGCCATAAACCATTAACGATAATATGACAATGTTGTGTTTATTGTTGTGTTTCTGTTGCCCCAAAGCGATCAAAAAGAATCAGTCGAATTGAAAACAAACTAATTTGATACATGGTAAAAAATAAGCGCAGGCACATTGTTCCAATAGAAATGTTGTTCTGGTGACTCAACATGTCGAGGCCTGTATCTTTGGACTCTCTATCCACTTAATACGGCCAAAAACATAGAAAAATGTGTTCATAACCTCAAGCGTCGAAAGCATTGAAGCATTGATAGCTGGCACTGAATGTCTGCTTACATATAATAGATGCAATTATCCAGTTTTAGACTGTAATGTATTCAGACAAGTTCCTGTAAGGCTGATTGTGTTTGAGAAAGTACATTTTATCAAGTATTTTACTTGAGAATCTTGAAGTACTTGTACTTTACTTGGGTATTTCCATTTTATTGTACTAAAAGCCCCAAAATAGGTGTTTTCACTTATTTTGGCAACTCGGCTTATAACTCAGGTTAGTGTCATGCAGAGCTATGATGGGACTTACATGAGGTAAAGTATGAACTATTAAGAGCAACGAAGTTGTAACTTGTGTGGTGAAGAGTGGACCTTTAAACTAACCAGCAGTTCAACCAGTTAGCTCAACCACAGCAGCTACTTAACCCACTGTCTCATTTTAAAGTAACAAAAACACAATTATTCTTATTTTCAGGTATTTTCATTATACACGAAGGCAAACAGAGATCTAACACATAATCTTACACACCGGACCTTTAAGTACAGAGTACTTCTTTCATCACGGTGGTAATTAGACAATACTCAACATTAGAGACATTTGAGTCTTATTTTGGTGAATGAAAGAGCATGAGAGTGTCAAAAACTTCTCAAAGTAAGCCACTGAATGAAATATTGTTTCGGTATTGAGACTAAGGTATCATATTGGCACTAGTATTGATAATTTTCCAACAATATTAAACCCTAGTCACATATTTGTTCAACCTCAGTCCATTCCAATCATCATTTTCAGATCAAACCTATTTAAAATCTTCTTCTTCTTCTCTCTCGCTTGTCAGTGCCGAGCGGTGCTGACTGCTTCAGCAGCGCTACGCAATTTCATAGTTTGTTTGTTCTCGTTCATTTGAAACATTTGTGTTTTCATCCTTTTCCTGGAAGAGTTCGTCCTCCGACGCTGCTCCTCGATCTTCTCTGTCTAAACGCTGGGTCGTTCTTTTAGTTTAGTTTTTCTTGTTTCAGACTGGACCCAAACTACACGCTACATACATACATGCACACACACACACACACACACACGCATGTACTTGTCATATGATTGTTTGGAATTTTACCCAGACAGATTGATGGGCACACACACACACACACATCCCGTTGTTTAGATTTTTGTATCGCTGGGTCCCTGGAGACCGGGGCAAGACTGAGGTCTGCGGTGCCAAGAACCATGAAACACAATAGTCTGCCCCCCATCACTCCTTCCCAAACTGAACAATAGACATTCCTGACATTCCTTAAGACCTCTTCCTCACTTCACACACACACACACCATGCTGGGTCTGATTAGTAAATGACTTTGGTTGTGACGCCGTTAAGGATGAATTATTGAACATTGTGGACAGAAAAGTATGAAAGTATTCGTGTTTAATTCAGTGAACAGGACGAACAGAAATGGGGTGCAGAGATGTGAGTTTATGAGGTTGGTGGTTCGTTGGGTTGGGTTGGTTTAAAAAAAAGTCAGTGCATGTAAGAATAGCGGCTCTCTCCGTCGTCATCGTCTCTCCTCGCTAAATATGCTACCTTGATGGAAATCTGTATCTACTCACAAAGGCACTAAAAACTAATTTAGCTCTTCAAGGAAAAGCTGCCCATGGGCACCGTTTGGATTTAATAATCTCCTGCAGAGGAGGGAGCTTGACATGACTCGACAGTCTTTCTTAATGACTGAAATATGCACAAAAGAGTCACAATAGTGGACTATGTTGGGGTTTTTTTCTTTGATATTGACCAACTTGGTCGCAACAGAAAATACAATATTGACATATTATTACCCAATAAAGCAGATTTGGCTAACATGTTATCAAACATTGGCCTATGTAGACATTCTGCATTGATCTAGATTCTTGTTTCTGCGCACTAAATAATTATAAGTCCAATAGTCACTCTCTGTTTAGCTCTATTTTGGTCTCCACCAGCCTAACTTTGTCTTTCCATCATTTCCCGAGTACAGTGAGAGTTTTTAGAGCTCTATTGCTAAAAAATAGCTGCTTGCTGTTTCTGAAAACACTGCTTTCGAGAGTCATGAGCCAAAACAGTGAAGTAAAGGTTTGTAAAACCAAGACAATGAGCTGAACGATGCTAAAACGCTCCGTAGAGAATCATGAAACTGAAATTAATCATAAAACTTAACAGCAACAGTTGTGCTAATTGATTAGTTGCCATATAAAAGTAGAGTGTTAAGAGTTCCACATTTCCTTTCATTCATTTTCTGACATTTCTAAAAGTTTAATCAGTTAATCTGCAGCAGATTAATCGATAAAGAAAAGTTGCAGGTCAATCACAGTGTGTGTGTGTGTGTGTGTGTGTGTTTAAGTATGAGTATATGTGTGTGTGTGTGTGTGTGTGAGCATCTGTGTGGCTGAGTTTGTCCTCTACGCGTGTGGTCTGCTACAGTTTATCTGTCTCCTCTGGCCTGGTTTTTATTAACTGGCCCATTAAACTGCGACTCCATGATACATGACACTGGCCTGACTCCACACACACACACACACACACACTCACACTATAACACACACACAGTGGTCGTCTCAGACACACACAAATTCCTTGAGGCCAACTTGCACACACACACATGTTAAAAAGATGTTTCTGTGTTATGGAAGAAGAACCAGGACATTATGTGTCATCATACTAAATCATTGGTGTTGAGAGAGAGAGAGAATATTCTCTTTAACCATGTAACCTCGCTCACCCCCCTCCACGTTGGTATTTAATCAGTTTGTTTGTATGTTTCCAGCGCTGCCACTTCAACTACTTTCAGTGACGCAACTCCTGTCCTTCTTAGACTCGTTACTTTCAACTGACACTTCATATTTCAGCTTTTTTACTCCCTTTAGCTCATTAAACTTATGTCAATACCATAATTTCAGCGTCTCAATTGACGCTTCAACTACTTTCAGTGATTCAACTCTTTTTCCTACTTTTACACTTGTTTCTTGCAACTGACACATCTCAATTCACAGCTTACACTTTAATTGCCACTTCACCTTCTTTCGTTACTTAACTCTTGTCCTGCTTACGCTTAAACAGACACTTCAACTCCTTTCACCGCTTTCATTTTGATTTACATTTCAGCGTTATTGAGTTCTTGAGTTTTAACTGACGATCAAACGTCTGTCAGTACCATCATTTTAGTTGCCTCTACAGTTTCATTTGCCACTTCAACTACTTTCAGTTATTCAACTCAACCTTTCTTTCTGTCTGACACTTGTTACTTACAACTGACACTTCTCATTTCAGCGCTTATCACTCCAGTTAACTGCCAGTTGACCTTCTTTTATTACTGATTTACGCCTGTCCTGCTTACACTTTATCAGACACTTCAACTCCTTTCAGCACTTTTGTTTTAATTCACATTTCAGTTGCCTCTACAGTTTCTTGCAGTGCTTTTGTTACCACTTCAACTGCTTTCAGTGATTCAACTTTAAATACTACGTGAACTCCCGTAACTTCAGCTATTTCTGCCATTCAAATACGTTTCATAAGTCTCCCAGGAATCAGTCATTTAAGTGTCAAGTTACAACATTTTAACTACTGCTACAGAACATTTACACACATACTGACGTTCTTTGTTAATTAAATTTGATGCGTGTAAGTTTTTGGGAACATTTTTGAAAAAACTCTCTCACACACACACACACACACACACACACACACACACACACACACACACAGGGGATCGAGCAGTAACAAATAGCGCATTGTGCTGCAGATGCTAAAGTGGACTTCACCCTTCCTGCCACCGACCTCTGGTATGAGCCGAGTCTCGCTGCACTGATTACCTGTCTGTGAGAAAGAGAGTACTACATGTAACATACAGTGTCCGTCTGAGCAGTAAATGGATGTCTACGAGTGTGTGTCACTCAGAAATCCATCATCGAGGGTGATGAGGGCACATGAGGCAAACAAACGGGAGTCTGATTGCAAACACACTCACACAAAACAGAGCTCAGACACATAAAGCAAACAAATAAGGCCTGATTGCAGGCGAACACAAAAGCACAGAGGGGGGAGGAGGTTGAGGTTGTTTGGGCTTTCCAGCATAGTTAACCCCTCACCTCTTTTGAAGGGAAGACAGGGAATGTAAGGAATCCGCTCACATGCGTGTATATAACTCACACATCTTGGCGGAGTCTGCAGGAGATATAAGTCTCCAGGAAATCCTTTGAAGCCCGCCGAGGGCCTCGCGTTATTAAGTGTCTGCCGTTGTGCGGTCGGTTAAACTTCAACGCGGTGAATGTCGGACGCTCGCACCTCTCCCGTGTTTGCTCAGCGAGGTTCAAGTCTGGTCAAAAAACAAATGGGGGGGGAATAGTGACACAGAAAAATGTCACATGTAGATTTTATCAGCTGTAGCTAATGAGTGTTAAATCAACCAGACGGTCATAGTACAAAACTTGGCTGTTGTTAAATGTAGATTAATCATTCATGTTCGGCCAAAACTGTTAAAAATATTTGTTTGCTTTTGTTTTTATTACTTTAAGTGGACAAGTATGTATGCAAGAGCAGCAAATCTACAAAATTTATATCAGAAATGACACTTTAATTGACATATTCCAATGTTTGATGTGTCTGTTACCTTGAGCTCCAGGAGCTAATGGGTAATAATCTTTCGCTGTTTTCTGAACTTTTATAGACTAAAAGAAATTATGGATGAATTCAACAAAATAAGTAAAGTAACAGAGTTATAACTCTTCTTATTTTCTCATTTTGTATAGTTTCTATAATATTAATTTGAATGTTATATCCATCCATCCATCCATCCTTCATCATTTTATTTACTTTTTGCTCAGTGTTCGTGAAACTGACCCAAGGAAGAACCCGTTACATATTGGAGTGCATCTGAATCACGAAGTGAAACACATTGTTTATCTCGTAATTATGGCACCTGTCAGTGGGTGGGATATATTAGGCAGCAAGTGGACATTTTGTCCTCAAAGTTGAGGAAAAGGACAAGCAAGAGGGCCAGATTGTGATGTCTAGACAACTGGGTCATCTCCAAAACTGCAGCTCTTTTGGGGTGTTCCCAGTCTGCAGTGTTCAGTGCCTATTAGAAGTGGTCCAAGGAAAGAAAAGTGGTGAACTGGTGACAAGGTCAAGGCTCATTGATGCATGTTGGGAAGAAGGCAAGCCGACAGAGGCAGTGTGATGCTTTGGGGAAATGTTCTGCTGGGAAACGTTGGGTCCTGCCAATCATGTGGATGTTACTTTGACACCTACCCAAGCAACCTTTCATGGAAACAGTATTCCCTCATGGCTTCTTTCAGCAGGATAATGGGCCCTGTTACAAAGCAAACATGGTTCAGGAATAGTTTGAGGAACACAACAATGAGTTTGAGGTATTCACTTGGCCTCCAAATTCACCAGATCTCAATCCAGTCAAGCATCTGTGGGATGTTCTGGACAAACAAATCCGATCCATGTTGGCCTACCTCGCAACTTTCAGGACTTAAAGGATCTGCTGCTAACGTATTGGTGCCAGATACCACAGCACACCTTCAGAGGTCTAGAGAGTCCATGCCTCCACGGGTAAGGGATGTTTTGGCGGCAAAAGGGGGACCTACACAATATTAGGCAGGTTATGGCTGATCGGTGTATGTTGTAGGTACCAAAGACTGACCAAAGCAAGAGAAAACAGTTCTATTGTTGGAAATTTGACACAGTTCTGGCTCTCCTATCCTTTAATCTTTGCGAGTGACTCAAGCAGCAGTGTTACTTCAATCAGTAGCAGAAAACCATAATTCATTGATAATAACCCTGTAACAGAAGTCTGTGCTAAAAGAAATACATGTCAGATAAGGAGAGTGATAAAGTTCCAGTGTTTTCTGCCTCTCTCCTGTTCATCTATCACCCCTACTCATTGTTTTTTGTCTTCAATTATTCCTCCTGTATTCTTCTGCAGACTTCCCATCATCTCTTACATTCCCCTTCTTTCACCACATTTTGTTTTTCTCGCCTCAGCCAAACTGAAAAAGTCTCCTCGTCCGTCCAACAGTCTGCTTTCTTTGCACTTTTCAATCTCTTTTTCATGCTCTGCAAACACAAGTGCACGCTAACACACACACATGCACACACAAGGAGGAAGTACCTCTTGCATTTTTTTTCCCCCCCCTCCGTCAAACAATAACAGCGTGGAACTCTGGGTATTATTTTAGCAGCCGTCCACCACTTTATCTGCCCTCCACAATACTTCCTCTCGCACTGACTCACACATCCTGCCCTGAGAGGGGGCGAGAGAGGCAGCGAGAGAATGAGATGAAGAGAGAGAGAGAGAGAGAGAGAGAGAGAGAGAGAGAGAGAGAGAGAGAGAGGGGTGGGAGAGAGAGAGAGAGAGAGAGAGAGAGAGGGGGGTGGGAGAGAGAGGGAGAGAGAGAGAGAGAGAGAGGGGGGTGGGAGAGAGAGGGAGAGAGAAATGCAGAGTGCAGGAGGGAGGAATAGCCATGTTTTGTCTTCCAGCGAGAGGAGCGAGGGAGGAGGAAGAGAGGAAAAGGAGGGAGAGGGGATGTGAGGATCATCGGTTGGTTTTTCCCTCTTGGTCAGAACCTGCCAGCCACTTTACTCCTTCGGATGGACATCAGCTCTTGGACACTTTTCACCAAGTCTCAGGCGTTACGGACACGACCTGGTTCTCTTACCAGACCTCTACCGGCTTGAGGACAATGAAAAGATATTTTTATAAGGTGGCGATTCTTCTCTAAAAAAACCTATTCGGAGAATTTTAGAGAAGTTGTTTGAAGACTTCCGAAGTAGACGCTCGACTCTTAGAACTCTGGGTATCAGGGATGTTGGGATCGGTTTGACAGTGGATGCTTCAGCCTGTGGACACTGGTAGGTTTGAAACTCTTGCATCTGACAGTCCGCATCAGCAGTACTTTATTTTCTTACCAATGAGGACAGATCTGAAGTTTGCATCCTTGTCTTTTGGCTCCTTGAGTCAACAGTAGTCATGCTTTAATCTTCTCAAGGAAAGGTTGTTGAGCACACAATGCACCCTAATACACAAACATTTCATCAGTGCCTTGTTCTTAATCCGTCCTCTCCTCTCGAAGTCGTTGAACAGTTTCTGTCTTTATCAGTGAGACTGTGTAGAGTCCAAATCTATTTGTCTGGCTGCCTGTCTGGCATTCGTTCTGTACTGTATTGAGACTGTGTGTGTGACTCAGATTATGCGCGTTGACCTTTGCGGTATCAGTCAGCTGTTGCAGTTTCTGACCATAAAGTGGGACATTCCAGCAGATCCTTTCATAGAGGCTCATTCAGAGCTGCAAGACGGAGAATTCATAATTTCTCGGCCTTTGACTGCTGTCGAGTCTCACCAGCTCTTCTTCTTTGTTGATGTTTTTGTCTCCCTCTTTATTTCTTTTCCTTTTTTTTGTATTTACTTTAATAATTTCTCTGTTTAAGCTGCACAAAACCCAGAGAATATATTCCTATTCATGAATCAAAGCTTGTCATGTCAATCCTGATTGGATTTCCTGGTTGGTTGCGGTCACCACAACGGAGGTCGATTTACTCATTATCTCGGTTTCCACGTCAAGGACACGCTGTTACCTCTTGTATGCCAGCGAATTCTTGAAAAAGCATGATTCATGTGATTTCTATTTGTGTGTTGTCCCTAGCTGAGACAGGTAGCCAACTGGGTTACAGTGTCAGGCACAGGAAATGTGGATTCTTTGGATTATGTTATTACCAACCCGTACAGTTGATAGTGGCCTTGGTTCTATCTCAAACGGACAGTACCTTGGTATGTTTCCTGTGTCCTATAAAAGAAAGAGCCACAGACTTTATGGAGCCTCTATAACTGTCACTGAATACAACCCTGACAAAGACTTTGGAAGCTTTTTTAACACTTCACTCCCCAAGAAATTCAGTGTTTTTGTAGACAGTGTACAGGCTGCAAGGTTGCAGTGCATTTTCTGACGCAAGTCCTTGAGATAACGAAATGACTGCATCGTTTAGATTGAACCTAAGCAGTCCAGAGGAGGAACAAGCTCTGTTACATCGTGACCACTCTGTCTTCTTAGACAACATCCTTGATATTGAGCAGCTCACTGTCAAACTCACACAATACTCTCTGGATCTCTAAGACTTAAAGAAAATACATAAAACAACTTGTTATGCATGTTTTTGGTCATTTGTAGGTCAAAGGGCATCTAGATTAAAACCTTTCAATATGACGTTGTTAACATGCATAAATATATATTACAGTATATCTTATTTGTTGTTTTCATGTTTTATACTTTTAGAAATGACATAAAAATTGTATATTTTTTGGTTTTGGATGGAAAAAACAACTCAACTTGGAACTTCTGATAGACCTTTTTTCCATTATTTTTGACATTTTATAACAAACTATTTATCAATGAATGATTAATTATTAATGGAAATAATTTAGCATTGGTTGAAGATGTGGATTTGTCTGATGCTTTGTCATTCAATGAGTATTCCAACATGTAGTTGTAGTCATTGAAGCATTGGTGAGACTGAAGGTTTAGGTTTCTTAAACATCTAAGAATATTTCACTCTTTGGCCAAATGTAGCCTGGTTTTGACTCGGATATCTTTTGACCTCCAAACCACTAAATCATGCTTACTGGGATGAACAAATGCACGAGGCCAGCCTTTTCTTCTTTGAGAGGTAATTTTTAAGAAACCTCTACTCATTCTTCTGGTAACACAACCACTGGTGCACCACTAAAATGACCAGAACCGTGTGTAACAATAAATACTGCCTATTCTTAGACAAGATGTTGTCTTCTTTCACTCTCATACATCAGATTTTCACCTCCACAGCTATGATCCCATGTAGAAGATGCATGTTTAAATCCTCAAATTTGTGGGCTTCATGATTGTTGACCCCCCCTTTCAAGCACTGCTCTGAGCATTTTTGGGAAAAACAGCTATCGGTTATGTGGTTTGGAAGAACTTTCCTCTTGTCCCCCGCATGGCTACAAAACAGCACAGCAGCTTTCTATGTCACATTCTTAAGTTGCAAAACTGCACATTTGTCATCATTTTTTTTAGTTTTTTTTCGGTCTGTCATACACTCTCAGTTTGGCGTCACATTGTTTGTTTTGATTTTCACAGTCATCAATCTCTGAAAGCTAAACTTGGAGAAATGAGGAGTTGGGGGGTCTGCTAATGTTTGTAATAGGTTCGATAATGGTATTTTGTCTGGTCGAGTTTGGATAGTTCCCACACATATTCATGCACACACACATGCAGACAGAAACACACACAGGGCTCTACATAAACTTTCTCAGGGGATAATTTAAGGACATTGTCAGCGGACTCGAACAATCACTGGGCTCAGATAGAAATCCTTCTTAAGGAGCCCAGCACCAGGAAACAAGAGTGTTTATTTTGGAAACTGGTCCTCCTGCTCCTGCTTTATCATAAACAATAATACTCAGAAATGGTCCTTTCCTTTCCTTTCCCTCGTGGTACCAGGATCCGCATTCCTCTCCCAAAACTGTACCTCCAAATGTTTCTCTGAATAGTCTCATTTTACATGTTTGCACTTTCAGTTCGAGAATCTGAAGCAAAGACAAGTTTAGCAGACTCTTGGCGGGGATCAGAACTTTTCATGAAAGTTGAACATTCTGCCTAGTCAGCTGTTATTTAGGTTGTTTTCAGAGCTGTTCTCGAGTCGCCAAGTCAACAGAGTCATGTCAAGTCAGTTCCAACTTTGGTTTGAGTTATGTCAAGTCAATCAAGATAAGCCCAAGTTAAGTCTCAGCTTATCTCAAACAACTCAAATGAATCAGTTTCCAGTCAGAAAAGAGTCTCGTCAAAGTTCAAGTCAATTAGGACAAGTCCAAGTCAGGTTTGAGACCAGTCAAGTGTCATATACAATAAGAACATCAAAGTCAAGTTCAAATCTTGTCAAAACTCACGTCAGTTGAGCCAATCAAGCCCAGTCAAGACAAGTTTAAGTCAGGTGAAACAAGTCTCAAGTCAGGTATGAGTCTTACTAGGTTCCAAGTAATCAAGACAAGTCGAGGTCTAAGTCGGTGAAAAAAGGTCCAATAAAGTATCAACTCTCAACAAGACACGTCCAAGTCAAGTTTGAGTCTTGACCAATCTTAATTGAGACAAGTCCAAGACAAGTCTCAAGTCAGGTATGAGTCTTGTTAGGTTTCAAGTAATCAAGACAAACAAGTCCAATGAAGTATCAAGTCTCACTGAGACAAGTCCAGGTCACCTTTGAGTGTTGATCAATCTTAATCAAGACAGGTCCAGACAAGTCCCAACTCAAGTCAATGTCAAGTTTAATCAAGTCAGCAAATTTCATAGTTTTCTAGCTCTTTTTTAGACACTCTTACTGTTTCTCTTTCTGTCTTCTGCACACACACACAGTCTGCAGGGGGCTGAATTGAATCTGGCCAGCATATGGGATCGGAAGTCTGTATATGGGAATTAGCGAATATCATGGGATACAGTGGAATGTCTGGCTTCAGATCAGACTGGAGATTGTACTGTTTCAGATGAGTTTTTAATGGCAGCGCAATAGAAGGCCAAACAGCTCTTGAGGAAGCCGTTTCCACAGAGTTCAGGTTGGCACGGTATTCACGCTGTAAGTTTTATGTGAGCCCTGATCTTCCGAGACACTTACAACTGCGGTTGCAAATAAGAATATCATCGTATCCATCTTGTCTGGGTAAATCAAAGTATCTGGATGAAAAGAAAATAGATTAAAAGGATCCTGTAGTCAAACAAGAGGTGGTTGCAGAATGGAAAAAGGAAATCACATTAGCCGTCAGTGGGAAAAGAACGACAAGCTTCATTTATCTGTTTTTTTTTTTATTTATATAGTTGGACTGAAAGAGTTCATGCAGCAAATAAAACACCAGCAGCCTCTTTATTCTTTATATTTGAGCAAAATACAAAGGTTTACCTCCAGATGTAACTGTACTCAACTGCTGTCAGGGCCAACGAACTATAAATCTCTGAAAATATCTAGTTTAATGATGACCAACAAACAAAAATACTAGAAGAAGAAGTTGTAGAAGAATCTCTTAATATGGTCAGAAGCACATAGACACATTAGCAACAGAAATAAACTCCCTCATCCAGCCAAAAATATTTCCAATGATGTTTTGTTTCTCATTTATATCAATGAGGTTAAACTGGATTTCACAAACACCTCTTTGAATAATACAATAAAATTATACAGCATAATAACTACAGCCTCTAAAGTCAGAGGTGTTTATTTATGTTGAACGTTACCGCTGTGAAACAATCAGGAAATAACCTTTTATTTCACAGATTAACCGGCTTTATCGATGCCGGCGCTCGCTCACTCTCATTCACTGTCTATGTCGCTGAACCACTGCTTGCTCTCTCTCTCAAACCATTGGACACAAACCAAATTAAACTTCTTCGTGCCACTATTTTGCAGTGCAAATTGTAAAATCCATGAATCCACCTTTGATCGCGCTTAGTTTCAGTGATATTTCAGGCTGACTGCGCAGCAGTTTGACCAGTCTGATTGGCAGCTACAACATGAAGTCAAGTGTTTTTTTCCGGGCACCCATTGCGGCCCACACCGGCACAGTCAAAACGAACTACACCCACTCAAATGAATGGTCTGAATGCAGCCTAATATGGCTAAGAAAAACATTGTGACCATCATGAAGACCGTATTGCACAACTGTAGTTGTTTTAGCTCGGTATACTTAATACTGTACTTTCTTTCTGTTGAAGCAAATCATGCCAGAAGTGCATTTTTGAGCATTATCACCTTTATTTAAGAGTTTATAGTCAAAACAGTGACGAGTGGTGTTCAAAGACAAAGTTAAGCTGCATTTTCAGAGCTGAATTTTAAAAGAAAATAAATCTAAACGTGTTTTTAATCTGACTTGTTTATACGTCACGGTTTGTTGCCGCCCTTCATCCTCACCTGACGTCCTCCCGTTTCCTCTCCACAGGCGCAGCGTTCCTCTCATCAGGCCTCACTCCTGGCACCTGGCAAAGCTATCGGAGCCGCCGCCGCCGCTCCCTCCCCCTCCCCCTCCTCCGTCTCCTCCTCCACCGCCCTGCCTCCCCCCGGCCGACTCCCCTCCACTCCCTCCACCTCCACCTCTGTCTGCCATGCAGCTCCACCCCGGCCCTTTCACACTACCCTGGCACACAACTGACAACAGGTGAGTGGTATTGTATGGTTACCTCGAACGCAGGTGAAGTGGAAGAAGAAACAATTAGATCCGTCTAATAAAAAGCGTTAATACATCTTAATCATTTAATTACACTTCTTATTATAAGTTATATTTTAGGGTTATATCCTTCTGAGCCTTCTGAAGTATACCACTTCTTTTGTACTAGACTGTATAACACCAAAAACCTTCTGCTGTGGTTATGAAGTTGACCGCAATCTCGGTCAGCGGTAAACGTTGCAATAACCTCAGGTTCACGTTCAGACAATTCTCTCCCACACTTGGCACTTCCTTATTCCAGCTGATGACGTTGTTTCATTTTGACAAAAGGAAGTCTTTACGTGGCGTTTTTGTTACCGACTCGCGTCGTGTGAGTCACAGGAAAGACGAGATGGTGAGCTCTTGCTTTTTTTTTTTTTTTTTTTTTTTGGACCCATAACATCGCTGTGAAACTTCCAACTTTGTCACTCAGTTCACTGTAAAATGGATAACTTAACATCTGCAGACTACAGTAAAGGCAATAAAAATGAACAAGACCTTTAAGTGGAAGACAGGATGACGTTTTCTATCATGTCTTATTGATTATAGCGGAAGCGTGAACGCTTCACATACGTGTTCGTCGTAGCCTGCCAGTGAGTCACTGCAGGGGGGAGTTTTGGTCCCTGTGACTCGCCCCCCAAAAAAAGCCCTGCAGTCGACAGGAAATGGGTGACATCACCGTGTTCCTATGTCAACACTGCCCATGCAGGAAGCCCATTGGTCTATTTTTGCTTCTATTTAAACAGTGATAACCAATCAGACAGACAAACAAAGACCCGTTCTTTGTTGGTCAAATGTGTGTTTTTTGACAGCTTTTGTCGTACTTTCTGGGTTTCGGCTTGTTGTCGTTACTGTACATGTGCAGTGAGTAGAGCTAAAATGTGATTCAACGCATCTAAAAGGCCTAAAGTGGTTGAATGAAGCTGTTTATTGGTTTCCATGTGGTATCCCAACACGTCTTTGCATTTAGATTTAGTCTCCCTACAACCACAAAGCAGTCCACTATAACACTGATGAACTTTTATGGGTAAAATTAGACAAAAATAAACTTTTATTTTAGTAATTTTGCGCATAATTTGTTGCAAATAATTCGGAAGAGTTGCTGTTGCTGTGGCCTTCTTCATTTATATGTTTAGTTTTAGACAAATGTAATGTTTGCTGAACAAGTGAAAATTACAGGATACTGACGAAGAGCCAAGTCATATTGCTAATATTAGCTACAATATGCTACTGGTCACTAGTCCGAATGAGGCTGTATCAGCAAAATTTTTGTGTCTGACAGCTGTCGGAATGAAGGACTTGTTGCTGAAGGAGCTGTTTAAGGCCCCCACAGTCTCATTATGTGTTCAACTTTTCATTTCTAAGAGGAAGAATTGATTTCTTCTTTCAGATTCCAGGTTAGGTTATTATAGTGAAATGAAACTAAACGTCAAACGTCTTGAGAAAGAAACAAAAGCTAACTGGAACATTAGTGCGTACTTACAAAACTAAACCAAACTAAGAACATACATGAAGCGTCTTTACTTTTTAGTTTCTTCTTTTCCAGTTTGGTCAAATTTGTCAGCACAACAGTCATGCTGAGTCACTGGTGCAAACGTTCAGCTGCCTTCACAAAGTGTTGTGTTTGTATTGTCAGACCTGTTCTGAGCTTCTTAAATGTTTCCCGTGACAAAAAATACCCCCCAGATTATGAATAAAAAAAGAAAAGAAAACTGAAATTAAACATTTTTAAACAATCAACACGAACAAACTCTGGAAACTACCTGAAACTAAACTAAAAAAACAAAAACCATTGAACAATACGAAATTATAATAACTCTTGTTGATTCTACATAATGTCACTGAAAAGGTCTTTCCCCAAAACAATGCGGATATGGCTGTTGCATCGTATACTGCTAATTTAATTATCAACAATTCTGATTAATCAAGAGATCTTCAAGAGGGGTTAAGTCTGGGGCAACTGGACTTGGTTGTGGATCCATGAAGACGTTTCATCTTCAGTTCTGGTGGTGGGGAGATCCAGATGGATACTCGGATCTCCCCACCAGTCAGTCAGAACTGAAGAAGCCTCTTGGATCAGCTGTGAAACGTCTTCACGGACCAAGTCCGGTTGCCTCAGATTTAACTCTTCTCAAAGAAAGATGAACTGGACAACTGAGAACCTTCACGAACTTCCAGAAAATGGATCAAATGTCTTAGTATCTTCTGAGTAATCACTTAGACAGCTAATTGTTTCATCTCTGGATATTTTTATCTCACTGTGACACAATTGAAACAAAAGACTGAATCGACCAGTCAGGTTGAATAAGAAGAAGTACAGTAGTCTTTGTAATACAGTATGACCTCACAAAGCTGAAGGGAAAGAGGAAGTTACCATCGTCTGTATGTTGACTCACAGTAAAAATAGCCTTTGGGTCTTTGTTTGTCAGTTTCACGATACGTCATTACGCCTCGTACTGTTCTGCTTTTGATAAGAATCGGTGATATAATGCACCACTCTTAGGTTTAATAGTCCCACATGGATTAGATAGCAGTGTGTGAGGGTCTTTTATTCCCACAGTTTCTCCTGCCCAAACACACACACACACACACACACACACACACACACACACAACATCTGATGAGGAGGCAACTCCGGACAATGGCATGTGACTCCCAGAACATGTGGACAAAGAGAGGAAGACATTCAATAAACTGTGTTTGTGTGAAGGAAAGGGACATTTTGTACAGTCTGCATCTGTGGTGTGTGTGTGTGTGTGTGTGTGTGTTATTTTATATACTTTCTTATCGAAGCCTTAAAACAAAACATGTGAGAGTGTTTGAAGATAAAATACACCCGTATAGCTGAGGATATCAGCTGATAAAAAATGTGTGTGTCTCTATTACTGACACACACACACACACACACACCTCATCATGTACAGCATTGCTGCTTTTATCTGAGTCAAGCCCTCACATGTTCCACATGATTAGACACGAGTGACTGTCATTTCCTGTCCAGCTCCCGTCTCATTTCCTCTCTTCCTCTGCCCGTCACCCAGGTCAAATCTATACAGCAGCTTCTCGTTTCTCCATTCATCGGTCACTTCCTTTAAAGAAGATAATGAAACATTTTTTCCCACACTTTGTTCTTCCTTTGTCATGAATGACTGGGATAAGTTTTTGTTCTTAAAATTAAAATCACATGTACTTCACATTTACAAATGCTGCTTTCCAGGCAACCATTGTTTTCCATTTATTTCTGCGTGATATGAAAATCAAGTTAAACTGTTAGTCTGTACTCTTTATAGTAGTATTTAAAGAGACCAAACAGTTCCCACCATGAGCAGGAAAAACTTCCTTTTTACAGGCAAAAACCTCGAGCAGAATCTGGTGAATCGGTCGGCAGCAATTTGCGGCGAACGGTTGAGTTAACCTCCAAGTTCCCAGTACAGTACACATAGTAGGTTACACATGGCACTTTTATTATATGCCCAGTACTCCAGTACTATGCTGGGATATTACCATCCATCCATCCATCCATTTACCATAATCACTTATCACTTAGGTGGTTATGGTAAAGAGGTGGGGTGGCGATCCAATTTTTACTCTCAGAACCACAGTATATCACTTACTTACTTTATAGGTGCAGTTTCCCCCAAAACTTTGCAATTAATCATGTTACCAAAACCAACTTCCATATGGTGAATGTTTGGTGACCATGAAGGTCTGGAGTTCTCGGGGAAGTTGCCCACTGAAAATCCAGTCTGTGTAATGTCTGTTGGTGGTTGCAAAGTTAAAGTGCAGATAGTTTTGAACAATAATAAACATTTATAACAGCAGCAGTCGGATAAGTGACCCTTGTATTGTGCAAAAATGAATGGAAACCAATTGCGTTCTGTTTTCTGAAACACAGAAGCATCACTCGGACAGTAGGTGTGATATAAAGCAAACATGATTTGTAAGATGGGCTAAAGCGTTCAAAACCACATTCTGCAGACCACCTAAAAATTTGACAAGATGAGCATGAGAATTTATAATTCGATAAGAGTAGGTTGTGGCAAATACGAGAGGAACAAAACCCATCGGTTTTCAGATCTTTGCATGGGTCGTAAACCATAAATACCACAGAAACAGCCTGAAGTTGGTGTGCTGGTTGTTTGCCCGTACTGGTCTGAGATCAAAGCCCTTTAAAAATGTCTCTCCTCTGTAACCTCTCCTCTGTCTCCCTGGCAACTTTCCCTATTGTTTGAATAAGACAGCAATGAAATACAAAGTTTGAGTGTCCACTCTCTCTTCTTTATAGGAAAAAGAAAATACCACAATAAAATAAAAATGTCTGCAGACGTTTTTTGTTGAAGATTGGATTTCAACCAGGCACAAAAGCACGGGGTGCTCCTTCCCCCCTGGAGCTTGTACTAATAGCAATATGTGTGAAATGTATTTTTCTACCGCCTCTCTCTAAGCTCGTCTTATGCCGAAAACAACTCCCTGTCATTTTGTCTTATGTGGTTTTCTTCGAGTTGGGATTCTTGGGGATTTTTTTTCTTTGTCTTTCTTCTTTTTGTTTGAATTTTTGGGGATGTTTTTTGGCCTGTTATTAGACTGTTAGAAGTAGAAGGAAACACAAAGAGGACAGTAATGTGCAACAAAGGTTACAGACCAGGGATATTGTGGTTGCATTGGCGTGCAGGTCAGCCTCTTAGGCAACCACACTATTTGATGAATGTATTCCATTTATTGCATGCCTGTCTGTTGTGGAAGGAGGATTCCTTCCTCTGTTTCTCTTGAGGTTTTAAAGTTTATTCCTGAAGGGATCTTTGGGAGTCTTTACTTATCTGAATCAAGTGTCTGAGGATAGCGGGGGTGCCATATGTTGTACAGATTGTAAATCCCTTCTGAGGCACATTTGAGACAAACATCAAACATTAAACATCATGTCATGTTTTCAGTTTGTGATGTCAATTAAACTCGAATAAGTTCATTTCAGATGTTTTTCGAGAAGTGGCTATCGTTTTGGAATAAATCCACACTTGATGTAAAGGAGATGGGACAGGAAGAATCCACAAGAGGAAGAAAAGGAATGAAATAGGAAGCGAGGAATCAAGGGATGACTTAGAGATTTTGACTCCGGGCAGTGGGAGTTGATGAGGAGGAAATCCCTCTCCGTCTTAAGAGGCTTCCTCCGAGGGTCTTTAAAAACACATGGGGCTGCCGTGGATCTTCAGCTCAGGACTGATAGGAAACAGATTTCCCAGCTGTGCAGTTCAAAAGTTGGATTCCAGTACGATATACTGTGTCTCGGGGGAAAGCTACACACTTGCCACTTGAAAATTAAAGATGACCAGTTTGTCAATCGAGGAGTAACATCATACTATAAAGAAAGAGACATCACAAACGAGGACATGTAGTTTCTTTTCTGTTTTTTCAATGAATAGACTACAAAATATCAGTGAAGTAAAGTTCCCAAAGACCAAATTGACATGTGCTCATATTGTCTGAAAATGTCCCAAATGGATAATTGATGTCTGAAACACTTACGTTGATCTTCTTTGTCTCCATGTTTCTGCAGTGACTTATCCTTGCAGTGGGGTCAGCTGTCCAGACCTTACTCCTCCACTGACCGAAGCAGTTCCCTGGGCTCCATGGAGAGCTTGGACACACCAACACCCACAACACAGCCGTACTCCGACTCCCATAATTCACCCGTCGACCCCACCCTCTTCAACAACAAGAGAGACTCTGCCTACAGCTCCTTCTCCGCCAGCTCAAACACATCCGACTACGCGACGGTGCCGCTAAGGCCAGGTGAAGCCTGCTCCATGGATAACCTCCTCCAGAGCCTGGGGCCGGCTTGTAGAGGCTACCCCGGTGCTGATACCTCAAACCTCGGGAGCTCATCTGGCGAGGCCCCCGATGAGGCACAGCTTATTGTGCACAAGTCCAGGTCACTGACCAGGCCAAGACCAAGACCCGTCGAGGTAAAAGAGAGGCCTTCGTCCTGCTGTTATGAGGAGGAGCGGAGGGGTGGAGACTTTGAGATCATCAGAAATGGAGAAAGAGGAGCTGAGAGAAAGATGAACCCTCCTCAGCCTCCAACCAGGAAGGACAGTTTTAGGGCAACTCGGGGTCGCCCTAATGCCGCAAACAAACGTTGTGTTTCTGCTCCTATTGAAATTTGCAGTGTTTCTTGTTACTTTGATGAAAACAAGTCCTCTCTGAATGTTGAATCAGAAATCCATAATGGCTTCCCTGCACCAGAAGACAGTGACAAAAGCGGTAGTTTCAAAGAGGATACCTTAGACTCACACTATCTCCAAAGACATACCAAATGTGACACTAGTGCTAATAAAGACTGCAATTCAGCAACCACCTCAGAACACCTTTCCGACCCAGTAACAGCCTCCCTAATCCCCATCACCTCCTCTCATCCTGGCTCCTTACCTGCAGAATCCTCCATAGATGTTCAAGGTCAATCTCATACCAAGCACTCCTCCACGGGGCTTCACCGGCACAGTGCCCCCGAGAAGCTCCTCGCTACCCAACTTCAGTTATTGCAGTTTAACAGTGACAGCTCTTCATTGGAGCCTTACAATTCGTCAAACCCTCCTGAACGCTCTTTGTCCCCTTGTAGCAGCCAGTGGTCCCATTCATCACTCCAGCCCACGAGGGAAGACCAAGAAGCTTCTCACAACCACCTCAACGCCCCATCAAACAAATGGGGAGGCAGCCGTTGCTCAACCCCAGGATCTGTGTTCTTGGAAGGGGATGATGATGATAGAGTTTCAAATGATAGGCTAGAAGGGATGGGTGTAAATGGTGGGTGCCTCCCCCCAGTTGAGCATCATCACCCTTGGGGACGCTCTGTGAGCGTACCAGGAGACCCCACTGGATCTTCAGCCCAGGGAAGGTTGAGTGACCAGATACTAGAGAGAGATTTTGAGCCTCTCAGTGCTGCTGCCAGTGTAGACACCTTACTAGAGGATCATAGAGCAGTGGACAGAGAAAGAGGTGGAGGTAAAAAAGAGGATGTAGAAGGAGAGACGTACATGAAGAAGTCAAACTCGTCCAGGAACCATCGTCGGAATCGTCGGCGTAGCGAGCGATTTGCTACCAACCTCCGCAATGAGATCCAGAGGAAAAAGGCCCAGCTCCAGAGGAGCCGTGGCCCAGGAGGGCTGCTCTGTAGTGGGGAAACAGTCCAAGAGGAAGAGGGTCCGGACCTCAATGAGGAGGGGGAAGACTTAGACTTGCCTGCCCAGGAAAGGAGTACCAAAGTTGCATCTGCCTTACCTGTTAGTCCTCAAGATGCCAGCACCACAGCAACGACCGAGAAATCAAACACCTCAAGTGAATCAAACCATGACATCTTACAGACTCAGCCTCAGTCAATAACCTACACTGAAAACAACCTATCAAGGTCTGTCCAGATTCTGGACCCAGGAGTGCCCAACTTTGGTGTCGGCATCCGAGTTGTGGAGGAACCAGCTCCTGCTGGCAAAGCCCGACGCTGGCGTTGGACCCCCGAGCATAAACTTCAACCAGAACCTGAGCCAGACAGACGGTGTAGAGTCGTGGGTGAGAGGGTGTTGGGAGTCCCAGGGTCACGGCATGGAGTTTGTGCCTTTACCTCCTCATCCACCTCCTCATACAGTCGCTCCTCTTCCTGTTCTCGGATGGAGGAGTCAGATATCCTTCCATTTGCAGATAGAATGAAGTTTTTCGAGGAGACAAGCAAGGGTGTGTCTGGAATAAATGTCTCAAATCTGTCGAGTCGCAGGCAGAGGAAACCCCCACCCCATCCAGAGCTCCAGGGAGGGGAGCTTGGTCAGCACCCAACCCAAAGGAGATACTCGTACCAGGGAGGACTTCAGCAGGAAAGTGCCTTGCTTCCAAACAGTGTGGAGGCCAGGAGGCTGTCTGTGAGTAGCAGCAGCAGAGAGAGGCAGAAAGAGAAGGAGAGGGAACAAGCAAGAGAGAGGGAGGAGAGGGCAAGGCTGAGGGAAGAGAGGTTGAGGGAAAGGGAGAGGCAGCAGGAGAAGGAGAGACAGGAGAGGGAATTAGAAATGGAGAGGGCAAGGCTGAGGGAGATTCAGCAGGAGAGGGAACGAGAGGAGAGGATGAGACAGTGGGAGAGGGAAAGGGAGAGGGAGCTTGAGTTGGAGAGGGAAAAAGAGATGGAGAGGGCCCGAGAGAAGGAATGCCTCCAAAAAGAAAGAGAGAAGGAGCTCGAGAGAGAACGAGAGAAGGAAAGGGAAGAAGATGCCCAGCTCACATCACATCACGACTTTTATCAAAATCAAGACTTCCAACACAAGGACAACTTCCACAGCTTCCAGCCTCAGGCCTTCTCCCATAACCAAACCCAGAATCAAGTCCCGCGATCAGCTTTCTATCCAGTCAGCACCTCCTCCCAACCCCTGGAGAACCACCAACCTCTTCACCAGGGATACCCAGCGAGGAGCTACACACCTACAGAGGTAAGAGCCTTATACTCACATGCAAAACATATCAATGAACACGCAACAAGTGCACTGTGGTGGGTCTTGGGACGTTGTCTGTATGGTGCACACAGCATGAAAGACACACTGCATTTATATGGGTCATGAAGGAGTCAGGGGTTGCCAGGTTAGCTCTCAGTGGAGTCTATTGTGCTGGGATCTGGATTATAAACTTCACTTTGTCAGGTTTATAGACAAAAAAAGAGACAGAGAGTGAAATGTGGGCTAAAGGAGTGGGTGATAGTGATCTGGAGCCAGTTGAAGTATCGGTCAGTTCACTGAGAGGTGGGCCATGCTTGACGAACATGCTGTAGGTGTAGAGACCCCTAAATTTGAGCCTGTCCTGGTAAAAGTTGGTGATATGCGTGGGGGTTGAAGTGCTTCAACTGAAGTGCTTGTCAGTTTGTCTGAAACTCCCCCCCTGCACCTTTCTACGTCGGATTTTTATAACCAAAGTTTCTTGACCCCAAGGGTGCCCCTTCTTTAACATCTTGGGTTTCTTTATGAGCTCTCATTTTTGTCTGATACTGGACTTTCTATAGCAACATTCATGATTTTCCAAGGCACCAATCCTGTTGAGATATAAACATGTTAGCGGCTCTAATTGTATCCATTAACAAGTATGTTTACAAGCCTCAAAACTCTGATTTCCAGCAGCAGGCTTGCTAGGCTAAACAACAGCCTGCATGCCTGCAGCACTGAGACCAAGTAACGCCTTTTTTAGAGTGAAAGATAAACTTTGCAGCTCACTGAAATCAGACTGTGGTCTTGGACTTGAGCTGGGATGACCACTGGAGACTGAAAACTATCTTGGTTCTTTAAAACCAGCACCAGAAAGAGATCAAGTGGCCACACTTGGATGTCGGAGCTAAGTGGCCGTTCGGTCCAAGTGCTCTGTGGTTGAACGGTTGGTTTGAAGTTGAACCTGGCATCCTGCATGTGGTCTCAGTCTGAAGTTCTCATTTGAAATTCAGCAAATCATTGAAATAGCTCATGGAACTGAGGGAGATTGGGCAACAGCGGCGGACACTTGTGTCAGCGATAATATCAGCATTGGGTTACATCTTTACCGCAGAGTGTTTCGAAGGTTCTTGGAAGGGGGGTGCAGCCCCTCGTCTGAACTTTTGAAAGTCCTGTGAACTTCAACATATTAGTAACCTTATCGTTTGACGCTGAGAAGAGCTAAACTGACATTTGTTTTGGACTAAATTTACCTTTAGTTCAGCAGATATTTGGTTCAACCTCACGCTGTTTTTGTTGTTTCCGTGCGGTTTCGCCACGCTGAGGCCTCGGGGAAGCCTTCAAACCCGAGACGTCTTCAATGTTGGGATCTTTTTCAAAATTTAAGGTTGTTGGTTTGATGCCACGGCGATAACCCCAATCGTCGAATTCTTGTTTCAGCTGACGACGTCAAACAATCTTTAACAGATGTGCTGGACGGACTACAAGACTGTCATAAGACTTTCAGATGCACACACACTTGTGCATACATTCAAGAAATGTCTTGAAAACTCGCACATTTCCCATCTTTTTATGAAACAGGGAGTTCAGGTCCATTCATTACGTTGTGGTCTTTCATGTTCCTGTGTGTGTTTTGGACAGAGGAAGGTGGAACTGAATGTGAAAATATAAAAATGTAACCGACTGCTTTTATTAATACTCGTAATCTTTCACTCGGTGGACTTTCATTTGAGGAGCCCAGCTGTGTTTTCAGAAGCGTTGGGAAATAGTTCAGTTGAATTGTTGTTGGCAAAATTAGACTGTTTCAGATCAGATTATTTTTTAACATCCCACCTCATTATTTGAACACTAAATCTACACTTTGATGCAATTTGCCGTTTTCCCAAAGGACATTAACTTCATAAAGGTCGGCACAGGAGACGTTGCGTGCACAATGCTCATTATACTTAAAATGAAACACTTTCCGTAAGTTTCACGAGTATTTTAAGGTTCAGTTGAACCTTGACGAGAAACACTTGAACCAAACCGCCATCTGTGTGCTTCATGTGAGCATTTTATTCCCACCATGAGGAAGATTATACTGTATATCTGCAATATAAAATTACAAACACGTCTTAAATCAGCACAACTTCGAGGACAAATGCTCTGTGGAGGGTTGAAAGGATTAGACAAGACACAAGTCACCGCTCTCGGCTCAAAAATAATCCACTTTAATTCCAGCTATTCGCCAACAGAGGCCAAAATTTGAAGAATTTGAACGCAGAGGAGCCATCCAGGTACCTGTGGTACAGAGTTTATTATCACAAAGTTATCAGTTGTTACCATTTTACAGATTTTATGCTGTGTTGACAGCAAGCGACGGCCAAATATGCAAAATTCACGTCCCGCCGTTCCAAGAAAAATACCATCTGAATGTTCAGATTTACATTGTAGACGGTCAGAAAATATCTGCACCCCAACGGTGTGTTTATCCACGCCTCTATGTGTGTGTATCTTACTGGCTGCTGTATCTCTGACCTGTAATGACAGTGCAATGAGTTCGTTCAGCATTCCACCGGTGGGGTAATAAACTCAAGTCCGATGCATTGTACAGATGTATCCTGTATCGTAGACGTGATGAGCAAAGCCTTGTGTTGTTTCTTAGATCAAAGAGAAACTTCTCAGCTTATCAGTTTGTCTATTTGTCAGTCATGGTGAACTGGTTTCAGTCCTTGTGTTTTAAAATAATAAGATTGTAGTAACCTTGGGACTTTGGGATTTGTTTGAACACTCTGGACAAAAGTGGACTGGACTTTAAATTAAGTAAGTTTACAAAGAAGGACAAAACAAGCAAAATGCATAACTCAGAATGAGATAAAATGTAAATAAAGTCTAATTAAGTAAGAGAGACAAACTAAAACTGAAACAATAAATTGATTAATTGAGTTCTCGATTAATTGAATCAAAGTTTTCAAGCAAAAATGATAAAAATTCACCAGTTCCAGCCATTGACAGTATAACGAATGGACGTTGTATCCGTGACGTCACCCATATGTTTCTGAAGAGCTGTCATGGCCGTAACTTTAAGCCTTAATATAATTTGAACAGGTGAGTTCTATATAAATTCACCCTCAGTACAGTTGTCATGAACGGGGAAATTAGCTATAGAGACCAAAACTGTTTTTTGTACCAGGCTGTAAACATGTTTATTTCTGCTGTGAAGTTGGACATTTTAACATGGGGACTTATGGAGACTGACTCACTTCTGGAGCCAGCCTCAAGTGGACGTTTCAGGAACTGCAGTTTTTTGGCACTTCCACAGGTTGAACAATATGAACATTTGATGTATTTCTTAGTTTTTCATTGCCACTGTCGCCAAGTGTTTGCTCACGGTGGAAGTGTTGAGTCTCTCTAAATAATATTACAAAGAATACAGTCTAGATCAACTCTATTTGGAAAGTTTCATGAGATAATGTTATGATTTGTGCTATATAACTTAAATTTTATTGAATTAATCAAGAACAGAGTTGGTAGATTCGTTGATAATGCAGCCATAGAAGGAGATGGAGAACATGACCATAAAATCGAGCTTGCCAGGCTGGTTTTTGACATGAAAATTCAGCAGAAAATACCTCCACCCCCTATTTCATCTTATCATGATAACATGCCAGGGCGGGTAACACACCCACTTCCCTTCAGCAGGGACCTGTGCTCACCAACGCAAGATTGAAGCCTTCCTTCATTCCTTTGGTGTTATTAAACAGCTTTAAATGTCTTCCACAGAGGTATCCCGCCCGGCAACAGGAAACGGCCAAGCTGAACAGGAAGTACAGCCTGACTGAGAGGTGAGCCACTTCCCTTAGCAACCACGTAGCGCAAACACAAGACACGAACACTCATATAAACAAGCAACCGTTCGTTTCTGACTTTGATTATCTTCTATATGTGCGATTCTACCTATCTGACATCGCGGTGCAGACGCACACTTGCCCATATCTCCGTCTGATTGTCTCTAAGTGAGTCTCTGGAGGCTTTAGGTGGGGTCGGGCCATTGTGCACCAACATACGGAAATCCTACTCAGTCATGCCTGGCTGTGATTTGACTATAATGAGGTCTAAGTGTGCAGAGCAATCATCCATGCTTAGAAATGTGACCATAATGATATGTGGTCACATGGTGATTCCTGTACGTTCGGACGTAAGGGGGGCCATTTAGGACATGCATGGCTTGTACTCATATTTGACCTGAGACAGACACAGTTCAGCGAGTCAGGAATGCACAAAGGAAACATTTACTGTAATTTAACCACTTTCTCCGTCTGTTTTTTGTTTCGTAATGTGGATTTCTCAAGGAAGTTTCTCGAAGAAACTCGGCTGCACGTCCTTATTTATACTGAGAAACCTAGTTTATTTTACTAAGAGTGATGGTACACAAACAGTTTTCTTTATTTACAAGACAAGAAGCTAATGACACCTTGACAGTCCCAATAAAACAGCCGTTAGCTTTTTAATGCTAAACTGTTGAACTTTAATGTTAAATCAGGCATCAGGATGTTTATGGTACTTTGTTTTTGATTGTTGCTCATTTAGCCGTGAATATTTAAAGGTATAGTACAACACTGTCCCAGATTTCGAAGATCGATACGACTTTGGAGCTGGAGCCAGGATGTGGTGTGCTTAGCTTAGCTTAGCATAAAGATAGGAAGAGGAAGCAGCATGGCTCTATCCAGAGTGAAAAAAATATGAGCAGTCTTTATCTTTCCAACAAACAGAAATGTAAAAACTGTTTGGCTACAGTTCAGGTGCACCAATTGTTGCTTTAGAGCTTAGAGATTTATGCTAGGCTAGGCTAATCGTCTCTTGGCTCCAGCTCCAAACTTATCATGAGTGTGGTATTAAACTTCTCGTGTCACACTCTGGAAGAAATCAAACCCCTTCAAAGATTCATTACTCCTGTAAATAAACAATTAAAGCTATGAGTTTTGAATCATCTTGAGTTGTTATTTATTATTTTAAAGCTCAAAACTCTTGTATGAACTCTCATATTAACTCCGATCTTTGCACCACAGGGACTACCCAAGCTGGAGACGGGAGTCCAAACCTCCAGAGAGCGTTAATCAGTATCATCAGCACCCCCACCAGGGTCGATGGGGCCCCAGACAGGTTGACGATGACCGCAACGGATACATGTTCGCACCCCCGCCGGCTCCCCTCTCGCTCCGAGGCCGAGCCATGTCCGAAAACGACCTTCGCTTTGAGAGCAACCACCGCTGGGTGCCGTCGATCTCTATGGCGACCAGCCAGACCCTGAGCGAGCTGGAGGAAGGAGCTGGCGGCGTCCGGGCAAGAGAAGCTGCCAATGTTCCCATACCAAACAGGAAGAAGACGCCGCCTCCCCCGAGACCGCCGCCCCCGAAGTGGGAGCAATTCCATCGCAGGCGAGCGTCACACCATGCCCTGTTCACCTCCTCCTCCTCCTTCTCTTCTTCTTCTGCTGCTCCTCACTGCATCGACTACTCGACTCACTCCTCCTCGTACGCTCCTCTGATTGAAACGTCCAGACAGAGGTCCTACAGTCTCCCTCCGGAGAGGCAGGAAGTGTCGGAGGGCTGCCCACGCTGCAACTGCAGCCAAGCTCAGACCCAGGAACACCTCCACGCCACCTCCACCAATCAGAATCAGCCTCAGGTTCAGGAGTTGCCATTTGCCGTCGCTCCGCCCAGTCCTATGTTCTCCAGGCGGGCCTTCAGACCGGTGGCTCTACCCCAGAGAGAGAGGGACCCGAGGGGCACGTACAGTGGACAGCAGGAGAGGATGGAGGTGTTATCGTCTCTACCTCCACCTCCACCACTGCCGACAGAGAACAGCATGAGCAGGTGAGCCACAACGACGTCTCCTGAAGTGGTTACAGTGTGCTAACCATGCAAAATAATAGTAATTTTAATGAACTTCAATCAAAATAAATAAATAAAACAAAGGTAAATATGAATTTCTGCCCTTGGATAAATTTTTGTCGCTTTAACGCAACATAAACAAAAAAATTGTAGCTCAAAAGTGTGTTTTACCGGCCTCTTATGGTCGGGAAAGGGTGTTGCACCTGTAACCACACCCATCAATGACATCACAGTGTACTGACCACGCCCCTCAGTGCACTGTTATATCACTGCAGCAGTTAAAACAACTCAAAACCAACAAAAAACAATATTTTCAGCTGGTGTTTAGTAACTAAAACAAAAATGTAAAAATTAAGGTACCCAAAATTTGTCAAATTTGAGTCTTTAGTAACTTTAAAGTAAAAAATGTCCGAATGATGTGAAAGCAAGTGAAAAATCATCTTTAAAATATGAATAATGTTTATTTTCGTCTGCAGTTTGTCTGAGATGAACTTCAATCGCAGCCCCGACCAGGACAGAGTACCAGTGAAACCTCACAAACAGCAGTCCAACATGAGACCAGGAGCTGAGTGGGAGAGGACCCCGTCTCCCAGAATTCATAGCGACCCAACGCTTACACCTGTCTTGGAAAATGGAGGCGTTGGTGGTGGTTTACCTCCTGAGTCCTACTTCGCCATCGACTACGAGCAGCAGCAGCAGCAGCTGCGTATGAACAGAGGTTTTCAGAGCATCGACCCGGAGAAGATCCCCGAACCAGGAACAGAATCGGAGACGACCCTCAGCCCGAGTCCCGCGCACAGCCTGGACGTGGACCTGGACGTCCCCATGGAAACGGACATCGATGACTTCCAGGAGGACGAGGGACTTCCAGCGGAGGACGAGCCGATCACCAGCGAGCTGCCTTGCTTCGCGCTTCCCGTTACGGTCCTGGAGACGGACATCGACACTCTACCGGACTCCGAGGCGTCGCCGTCGGGCAGGATTCGGGCGGAGAGCGGCTCCGTGGAGCTGGAGGAGGAGCTGGAGGCCGGAGAGAGCAGCAGAGAGAGGCTGAGCCTGGAGGAGCTCTTCCCCCAGAGCAGCGAGGGAGAGTCGGGCACAGAGAGCTGGAGAGGAGCCTACCAAACCACGGAGCACAACACCGACAGCTTGGATAGGTAACGAGAGAGCGGCGGGGAATGTGTGTGTGTTTGTGTGTGTGTGCCTTAATTACACAGACCATTTGATTTGTACAGAACTGAACTGTTCATGTCACTAAGCTCATTCCCTCTTTCCCACAACCTTTCCAGAGCAACTCGCAACTGCAGCCAGACTTTGTGTTTCGTTTGTTGTTACAGACGCAGGTGCCAGATGGGTAATCGTTGCCACATATGACAGAAAGACAAGCGTTTAGATGATCACAGGAAAATCTACTTAAAAGTGACCTTTAACAGCTTTTTATTCCATCTACTGTCTCGGGAGTATTTGTAACATTTAAACGTCTTATTATTTTCTGATATTACACCACTGTGGCTCAGGTTTGGTTCAGGTTTAAGCACAAAAGCATCTTGGTTAGAGTTTGTTTGTGAGTCCTCACTCTGTAGATAATCTGTTAAATATCCACAGAGAGTCAAAATGTTACAAATAAACTAAATCTGTAGGCAAATTATCCACATAAAGTGCTTTTGCTGTCAATATATAGTATATTCTATCACAAAATCACATTTAAAACGAGTAAAAGTTACGTTTCCTGAAGAAAATTATGTGAAGTTTAAACTGAAGAAGGTTTGAATTGTCAGTTAAAGCCTAAACATTGAAAGGAGTCGAAGTGTTGAAGCGTCAGAGCTTAAAGTAATCATATGTTGGAGTTTAATGGCTGAAGGTGTTTAAAATTTGAGTTTAAACGCGTTAGTTAGGGTTAGTTGTCAGTTTAGGCACTGAAAATAGCTGAACTAACTAGTTAAGGGTAAAAAGCTGAAGGCAGTTGAAGTGTAATCGATGAAAGCAGCTGATGGTGTCGACTTATGAGGCCATAAAACGTCTTATTTGACTTGTAGGCACTGAAAGCAGAGAGTTGAGATGAAAGCAAAGAAGAAGGTTTGAATTGTCAGTGAAAACGTAAATACCGAAAGGAGCTGAAGTGTTGAGGCGTTGAAGCAGCTGTAATATGTTTAAAATTTAAGTTTAGACGTAAGAAGATGAAGGCAGTTGAAGCGTCAGTCAACTTCTAAGCTAATAAAACGTCATTTAACTTGTAAGTACCGAAAGCAGCTGAATCAGTTAAAGGGTTGGATGAGGACTGAAAGCAGCTGAACTGTTATTAGAGTTATGAATGAAAGTTTAACTGTCAGTTCAAGTGTAAACGGTGAAAGCGGTTAAATTTCAGTTGACAAAACGCTTCAAATGTGTAAAACAAAAACAGATTTTCATCTTTAAATCTGAATCTACTGTTTATATAATAATAATAAGAAGAATATAAACTTTATTTAGCACCTTTAAAAGTGAAAATTGTGAATTTATGAAGATTACAAAAACATAGAAAACAGTTTTATTAAGTTTACATTGAACTGACTGCAGTAAATATAAAGAGCAGCTCCTCGATAAATGTAATTATTTCATGATCTTCAGTTGTTTCTGTTCACGGCTGCAGTTTGAACTTGTTGAGATGTTTTCCACATGCTCCGTGTTTTTCTTTTTGTCCCGCTCAGCTCAGATAATTGACTGCATCGATTATTTATGTACTCTTCTAATCACCGTACTTTACGACGTCTGTTTTACTGCTTTACCTCTGTGTAAATAAAAAGATAAACTCTCCTCCTCCTCCTCCTCCTCCTCCTCCTCCTCCTCCCTCAGGCGGTCCGGTGCGAGCTCCAGCTGTTCGTCCTATTACAGCACGTCGGCCGCCAAAGCTCAGCTCCTGTCGCAGATGAAGGACTTCACGGACAACCGAGAGAGGGACGAGAACGACGAGCTCACCTACAAGGTAACGCGTCCCGCCGCTCGTTTCTCTAACGCCGTGATGACGTGAAGCTGACTGAGTCTCCCTCTGTTGTGCAGAAACAGCTGATGGAGAGCCTCCGCAAGAAGCTGGGAGTGTTGAGAGAAGCTCAGAGGGGACTGCAGGACGACATCAGGGCCAACGCACAGCTGGGAGAGGAGGTGTGGACGAACTTCATCCCGTCATTCAGTCATCCTTACTTTGGCTCATTCATCTCTTTGTGTGTTTTATTGTGTTTCTGCTTCATTATCTGCGACTAATAATTACTTTATTAGAGATAAACCAGCTAATATTTAAGTTTTTAAAGCTTCTTTTAGTGTTTTTTCATCTTAAAAATGACTTTCAATGATTTTATTATCTAAATTCAGACTTAATTATCTAAATTGTTGCTGATTACAGTTTTTATTTCACGTGTTCGGATGCATTAAGTCAACATTCTCAGCATCTTTGGCAGGTACTCGATGTTAAGAGGTGTTAAGGTGAGCTTAAATTCACCTCCACCTGTCTCTGTCCGTGTCCCCAGGTGGAGAACATGGTGGTGGCGGTGTGTAAGCCCAACGAGGTGGACAAGTTCCGCATGTTCATCGGCGACCTGGACAAAGTGGTCAGCCTGATGCTGTCGCTGTCCGGGAGGCTGCTGAGGGTGGAGACCACGCTGGACACGCTGGACGCGGAGACGGAGCACCACGAGAGGGTGAGGACACACGTGTTAAAACACACACGGCTCGTCTTTAAACAGTTTATATATATATATATACAGTATATATACTCATTCTCTGAAGTCATCGTCACCTCTTGCTGCCCTCCAGCTCCCCCTGCTGGAGAAGAAGCGTCAGCTCATGAGGCAGCTGTCCGAGGCTCAGGACCTGAAGGACCACGTGGACCGCAGAGAGCAGGCCGTCAGCCGGGTGCTGGGCCGCTGCCTCTCCCCCGAGCAGCACAGAGACTACAGGTACAGCTTCATGGATGTGTTCAGATATATAATTTAGAGACGTGACCCAGAAACACGCTTCAATCTTTTTGTTTTGTTTCCCTTCGTATAGCCACTTTGTGAAGATGAAGGCCGCCCTGCTGGTGGAGCAGAGGCAGCTGGAGGACAAGATCCGGCTGGGCGAGGAGCAGCTGAGGGGGCTGAGGGAGAGTCTGGGGCTGGGGCTGGGAATCGGTATGGGGATGTCGATAGGTTATGGACATTACTGAAGAATTAAAGAGACGAAGAAGCAGAAGATTCAAGACAAGTTTAAGGTTGGAAAGAGGTCAGGTCGTAAATACACGCGTCGATTTAGAGGTTTAGTTTGACATTTTTGGGAAACGCGCTCACCGCTTTTCCCGCCACAAAAGAAACCACTGTAATGTCTGTACACTGGCTCTGTCCAAAAAAAGTCATAAAAATCCGCCTGCCAGCGCCTCTAAAAACACTGTTCAACACGCTACACGTAGCTAAGCTTAAACCTCTCGTGTCCGCAACTCCCGAAATGTCAAACTATTCCGTTACGGATCAGAAGAGCTCAAACACCGTGAATGTTTAAAGGTGGGTGTAGAAAAGCTCGACTCCCAAACACCCCAACGAAGGCCGAAGATCGACAACGGGAGGCCAAAAAAAAAAAGGACCAAGAATGAAGAACACTGTTATCGGAGACGGAGACGTTACATCTCGAGCGTAAAAGTAGAAGAAGAAGCACATGTTTTTTCCGATATTGAAGCAAGCATTCAAACTGAGGTCGTCACGTCACTTTTCAACACTTAATATTCGAGAAAAGAACGTAAGATAACCACGTTTTGTCCGATACACGTACTGTAACACTACACTTTACTCTAACAGTATCACACTACGTTGCCAAAGACATTTTCTCTTGATGAATGTGTCACCGAGACGCTGCTTTTTGTGTGTTTTTTTGTATTTAAATCTCCCGGGTTCGGAGAATCAAAGGAGACTTTTTTTTTTTTTTTTTCGGTGCTTCACGCTAAGAAAACGCGTTCCCGTTACGCGTTTTTCCGATATTGCGGGACGCTGTTTTGCAGCATTATTAACTGCCTTATACGTGTCCGTGTTTGTATTCACCACCTAAATTCAGCATTACATATACTGTATTATCTACCGTAATATCATCATATCACTCTGTACTCCCGTTACTGTAATATGTGTGTGTGTGTGTGTGTGTGTGTATGTGTTTTACCGTGTGGTGTCTGAGACTCCACCGCCAACTCGTTAAACTGTCACATATTAACTGTTAATGTACAGAAGACACTTGTGTTTATAATGTATACGATGTGTATATAGTGATTTTTGATTTGTGAAGTGACTGACTGGAATTGGTTGTAAAAAATTGGTTGTAAAAGATGAAACGAGAAGACCGGAGAGAGTCGACGTTTACTGTATTTTTTTTTTTTTTAAGTTTTTCGTTAGCTTGTTCAAGTTTTTTGCCCTAAACTCTCGTTTTCTGTAAGTCCCAGTTGACGTTCTTTACCTGAGACTTTAAGAACACTTATTCACTTTATTCTCAAGAGTTAGGTGAGAAGTTTGAGACAACTTGAGTGTCTGTATGTTAAACATAAAGCTACAGCAAGCAGCCTGTTAGCTTAGCTTACCATGACGATTGAAAATAGGGGTTAAATAGTTAGCCTAGCTCTGTCCAAAGGTAGCAAAACCTGCCAACATCTCCTACCAGCACCTCTAAAGCTTGTTAATTAGCACACAATATTTTAATTCTTTAAAGTCAAACAAAAACCAAAGTGTTAAAACGACACAGAGGCAGACTAGCTCCTTTAGCGAGCATGTTTAAGCTAGGCAGGCTAGCTGCTTTAGATAGTCGAGATGTAACATGTTAATTATTGAACTTTTAAAGGAGATGGACATTGGAGCCAGGCTAACTATTTCCCTCCGTTTACAGTCTTCATGCTAAGCTAAGCTAACCTGGTGCTGGATTTAGCTTCATATTTAACGCGCAGACACGAGTGTGGTGTCAATTTTCTCAACTAAATCTCAGCAAGAGAGCAAAATAAGTGTATTTTTCCTTTAAAATCTGTTTTTTAGTGCCAAAAACTGTTTTTTTTTTCCCCCAGCTTGTGAAATATTAACTTTCCCGAAACTAACGATTTAAACAGTTAAAGTTAATTATCCACCATTAAACTTTAGATAACCTCTATCTACTGTCTGTTCTTAGGTGCCTTGACGGCTCGTAATATTTGATCTTTCTTGCCAAATTCTCCCGAGCTTTAAACTTTGAACAGGACAGTTCAGTCTGAGTAAATCAAACAAAAAAAAAGACATGAGAGGGATTTTTTTTAAATATATTTTGGCTGACTAGGCTGAAGTTAAGTGAAAACAGACACCTTTTATCAGTTTCTCTGGTTAACCTTTGACTTGTTCTGGTTAAAAAAGCAGCTTAAAGTTTATTAAAAGTTACAGTTTTACTAATTTCTTAAATGTTTCCTGCTGTGTTAACGCCCTGAATTTAAATTGTCCACATATATTTGCCCTGTTTTGTACATATGTTGCGTATTCTTGTACTATAACAGCTTTTTTTGTTGTTGTTGTTTTTGTAAACCGACTGGAAACTTAATGACTTGACGAGAGAGAAAAAGAAGTTGCTTGTTGGACCAGTAAGAGAGTATATTTCTTCTTTTTGGTGTTTTCATATGTAATTCTGATTTATTACAAACTTTTTTTTTTTTTGTAAAAAATGCATTGCAAATTTTGTAACTGCAAAAACACTCCTGTGAGGAAAAAGTACCATAAATAATAATAATAGTATTTTAAACTATCTTAACGTCTCCTGTTGTGATTTATATCCTCCTGGGTGAGCGGTCTCTTTATGCCGCTTTGGCGTCTGGTGTTGAGATATATTCCCTTCTGTTGTTTGAACGCGGTGGGACGGTTAAGTAAATACGGCTGAGGGCAAACGGAGGGTGACGGATGATGAGTGGAGTGCCGCAGACGGAGTTATTCAGCGGCTCTTTGCTGGAGCTGGAAAGATGGTGATGGAGAAACTCACATAAAGGAAGTGCTCGTGTCATTAAGGGGTGGAGGTGTGTGTTCAGCTCATTAAAGCTTATTGATGATGTTGCGGTTGCGGGAAGCGATCAGCGGGAGAGCCTCAAACCAGAGGTTTGGAAACCAACTAATCAAAACAGCAGCGGTGGACGGAGGCTGTGTGAATGTGACAGCAGTGAAAATGTGTTTATTTTTTACATTTAGAAGTTTTATATGTGGCTCTATGAACAAGACCATTGGAAAAAGTGGAAACCACAAAATAAAGTGCACAGATGTAGTAAAATAAAATGAAATAAAACAATAAAAACTTAGTAAAGTCAAAGTAAAACCACTGACCTAAACTAAAATAACAAAAAAAGTATCACTACTAACTTCAGTACCTTCAGAAACACCCTTTTACTCAATTGTATGGAAGCCCACACATGCCAAGAAATTATAAACTTGATCTGTTTTTTTCTTGTTAAATGTTCCTTCATTTATCTAAACCTGGAATATATTAATCATTTAAGGGCTGTTAAAATTATTATTATATGTAATTTTTTTAATTTTATTTTCGATTTGTCGATTTACAAAAAACAGCCAAAAGAGAAACATTTAAATGTTTTGAAGCACACAAACCAACAAAAAAAATGACCAAATCTGAGCAAGTAAACAAAGCCTGGTGGGCAAAACTCCTCTGAAACACGGACCAAAACAGTATCATGGCTGTGACGTGCCTGGTGGAGTTTTGGCGTAAGTGTTGAATGTTGAACCTTTAAGTTAAAACTTTGACTCTCGACTTGAATCCACTAGTTTACTGGGAGTTTGTTCTCTTTTTAATCCCACAGTTCAAAAATCTGCAGATGAGTTCGAATCTGAAACTTCAATTTCCCCTGTAAATGAACTTTGTTTTATTATCGTCTTCGGCACGAGTGAGCTTCCGTACAATGTGCCGCCACCAAAAGATGATTATTAATTGTTGGGAGGAACCTGGGGAGCTGCAAATATTTATTACTTCACAAGAAACTAAAATGTTTATAATGACCTGTTTTCAGTATGAGAAAAGTATTTTCTTTACATCCCACCTTAAAATAAGTTCACGTCCTCCTCTGGGGACGGAAGAACTCGCCGTGTTATGTTATTTTAGACGATAACGTACGTAGAGAGCATTGTTTTTTTAGTCAGTGGACATGTTCGCTGCTCTGTGGAGATAATAAAGAAACCAGCTGTTGTAAAAAAAAAAAAGTTTTTTGGGGTGAGGCGAGGGAGTGCATTCTTCTTCCTGACCCAGATCGAAGAACACGGGGGCTGACGGGAATGTAAGAAGAAAACGCGGGGGCGTGAACGAGCGTCGAAGACCATGAATGAGTGAAAAACGTTGGAAGCGATGGAAAGATTTATTTACCGTAATCTCAACGTCAAATAAAAATGCACTTGAATGAATGAGTTAATGTAAACAGGCACGGTAAAACAAGAGACGCCGTGGGAGGCAGGGTGGAGGAATGTTTATGTTGGGCTGCGAGTGGTGGAGGATGAGTGGGTGGTGTGCAGAGATGAATGAGACATCATGGAGAGTAATGTAAGAGAAGAGGTCGTAATAATTAATGAGACATAAAGACATAAACGAGGATATTGTAACGGCTTGTTGGTGCTGGAAGAAGTACTCAGATCTTAGTAGAAAGTTAAAGTATGTGTCAGTAAAAGTACTTATAGTGCCGTAAAATGTTCCCTGACAGTGTTTTACTACTCCACGTTGTATCCTGACGGAGGTTTCTTCCATTTTTTCCCGTTAAAAAGTGTTACCGTACCTGGATTGAGCGTCTAAGAACAGAGGTGAGGTGCAGTTCCTCAAACGTCCACTTGAGGCTGGCTCCAGAAGAAGGTCTCCATAAGTCCCCATGTTAAAATGTCCAACTTCACAGCAGAAATAAACATGTTTACAGCCTGGTACAAAAAACAGTTTTGGTCTCTATAGCTAATTTCCCCGTTCATGACAACTGTACTGAGGGTGAATTTTTATACAACTCACCTGTTCAGATTATATTAAGGCTTAAAGTTATGCAGGATTAAGAGCGTGGACGCTTTGATTGACAGGTAAGTTCTGCATTTAAATTTAAATATTTTAATTTAAAAAATTATTTACTGCACCTTGAATGAACTCAGATATTATTTACTCTAAATTCTGGGAAGAACTTGATAATAATCCGACCTGAACTTTTATTTTTAAGGGTGTGGGAGACTTAATGCTTCAGTTTATCTATTTAAAAATTAGTAACGGAGTAAACAGAACAATATTCCCTTCTGCACAGTACAAAGTACAAGCACCTCAAATTTGTACTGTATATGAGTAAATGTACTTTTTCATGGATGACCACAAGGTGTCTCCCTTTAACTGTTTATAATCCCATTTAAATCCTCCGTCCTGCTCAATAATAGCTCATATGAATTCAGACTTTCTGTGGTCTGAAGAAAAATCATGCAAATCACACACACAGAAAAATAAAGTAAAAAAAAGTTCAACACACAGTACAAAATCATCCTGTACTGCATATTTTCTCACATTTTATTGTCTTTGTACTTAAATAAAGTTTAATCTAATCTAAATTTACCACTTAAACATCTTTAATTTAATTTAATTTAACTGTTAAAGTCTGCGCTGTACATTAAAAATGTCTTGTGTTCCAAATTTTGGCTTATTCCAACTCCAATTCTCCAGTTTGTTTTCCTTAAATAACTAATAAACTAAATATGTATTTATTTTTATATATATTTTAATAATCCTCACCTGTTTATATACATGTAGCACATGTTATGTACATGCATGACTCAGCATTTTTTTTACTACTACTGATGATGAACTATTGAATATCGATGACCGACTCATCGAACTGCTCCACTGACCCAGTTGGAGAAGCGTCGATGGCGAAGCTCGTGACTCCATTGATCTTCCCTGGCGACGCTCGTGTAAAGGCAGCGGCGGTTAAACCGGAAGTGGAGCGATTTGACCTTCAAATTAAAACAACGTAATTTGACACTGTCAAAAAAAAAGGCGATTTCACGCAATTTACATTACAAGTGTAAATGTTATATAATGTAAAATTAAAATATGTTTAATCGTTGATGATAAAATAATAAAATGTGTCTTTTTTTAAGAGTTTGTACGTAGCTTAAACCGGAAGTTGTAGCTATTTCAGCTAGATTCACGCTAGCTTCTCCTTTTTTTTTTTTTTTTTTTAGTTTTAAGTGTCAAAAACAACAAACACAGCGAAACATTTTATTACATTTTATTATTTTACACACCCAATCAACATAACAGTCCACCGTGGCGTGTTTGAGCACACCTCCCGACCGTTAAAACGGCCGTTTTTAACGGACGGGGAATGACGCAGGATTTTCCGAGCGCTGCGGAGCTTTAAGTTTACACTGGCTACTGTTGACATAAGCAGCCTACGGTAAGAAGACGGAGACGGGGCAAATCCGAGTCACAAGACGACTTCTTCACGGAGCTTGGGCGGCTTTATTTTTCTCGCTCCCTCCACACAGGTAAAAGTTCAACACCTTTTTACAGGAAAAAACTCCCGCGTGAAGCGCGGTAACATGCAGAAAAAGAGCCCAACGGTTATATTTTGTCAGTTAAAGACGACTTGGGTCGCTCGCGCGTCACGTAACAACAAGGAGTAACGGCTAAACGCGCGTGCTAGGCTAATATAATCTGCTCGCGCACCGTCGGTTGGTCGGCCCACCGTCGTTGCTGCTGGTTTCAGCCTCTAACCATAGAGTCATATGGAGAATTAGAGGAGCGGAAATGATTGCGAAAACTTCCCTGTAACAGGAGATGCGCTGTCATTACCGTGTCTGTGATGAACCGGGTGATAGGACCGGGTGTCCCGCAGTCTTCTCGAGGCTGTTTTCTCCTCAGGAGCTCTGGCGACACTTCATGAAATAAGAGTCCGTGTCTTAGCTCTCTTTCTCGGGCGAGAATGTCTCACTTTTGGGTGCGCTTGTATCGGAAATATGCAGCCGGCGGTGACAGAGGTAAAGCCCCGACATTGGTCCTCAGACTGCGGGTTAACTTCGCGTCTTTACGGACTCTCCTCTTCTTCTTCTTGGTGTGTTTTTTTTAAAAACAGGATTTCAAAGGATGGAAAACCCGGGATACTGCACCGGGAGCTTCGACGGCCTTCATCACCCGAGTGATGATGATGATGACGATCTGGTGGACATTGCAGGAGCCACACTGGACTTCTCCAGCACGGACGACGTCCCACCTCTGAGCACAGGTAACTCCACACATCAGGAAACCTTCAAAAAAACAACCTGAAAAGTGCCTCAAACCTTGTAGAAACATTAATATAACGTTTAAACAACTCACACGTGTTGTGAGGAGTTTAGAAGTCAGAAAAATTCACGAGTTGAACTATCTGAAAGTTACACATCGACCCTCTAAAGATGTCAAATCTGACCTGCTGTGGTGTCATTTTTATACATACGCATACGACGTCCCCCCTCTCAGCTCAGGTAAGGCAAGGTCCACTTACAGTTGCAGGGACGGCATCAAAAAGAGCACAAAAGTGCATCAAGACCTTATAAAAGTTTTAATATAATGTTTAAACTACTACTAGGAGTGTGAGTCTCTAGAAGTCAGGAAAATTCATGAATGAAGCTGTCTGAAGGTTAAATCAGAGGCGATCTAGACCTCATCTTCATGTCCCCTCATTTCCTGCATCGAACGCCCCCTCCAAAGACGTCACCTCTGACCTCCTGTGGTGTCGTTTTTATTCCAATGCACGGGCGACGTCCCTCCTCTCAGCTCGGGCAACTTCGCACATGTTGGTCCAGTTTAAGTTGTGTGGATAAAGGCATAAAAAGCGGCTCAGACCTTGTAGGAATCTTAATGTAGCGTTTAAACAACTCGCGCAGATGTGTTTGTGAGGACTTTAGGAGTGTCTGCAAGCTTCTAGAAGTCAGGAAAATTCATGAATGAGGCTGTCTGAAGGTTAAATCAGAGGCGACCTCAACCTCATCTTCATGTCCCCTCATTTCCTGCATCGAACGCCCCCTCCAAAGACGTCAACTCTCACCTCCAGTGGTGTCGTTTTTATTCAGGGCTGCATTACAGGGTTCATTTTGTGCTGATTTGGCTTCACAAAACACACCTGAACCTTTAACTTGTGCTTTTTTTTTTGGCTTTGATTTGTTTGCACGCTTACTTAAGATGTTGCCGTGAAAGCTGCACGACAGCAGAGCGCTCCGTGTCGGGTCGTCTCGTCTTGAATTCAGAAAAACTTTCTGCACATGTTCTGTTTGAACTGAAGGAAAAACTCTCTTTCCTTCCTCTGTAAATCTTTGCGGCCTCCTACAGTCAACAATGAAAGCTGCGAGGGGGCCCGAGGTTGTTGTCCTCTAACACGAAAAAGCTGCTCGCAAACCTCAGCTTTATATGGGTAATCACAGGGTACGTTGAGTGTGTGTGTGTGTGTGTGTGTGTGTGTGTGTGTGTGTGTGTGTCATGTGATTTCAGTCATACGGCTGAGTAATGAGTACATGCTCGCACTGTATCAACTCGCTGTGTTTTTTTTTAAAGCATAAAAACAACAATTAAAGTGACTTATGACGCTGGCACTGTTTGTGGGAGCAGATTGTGACATCTGTGCCCGGTTACTGATGATGTCACATTAACGTCAAACTCCTCCAGATTTATCTCGCCTTAATAACCGATGACTGCTCTGCTTACGTCGCCGTGACGTCGGCGCGAGACTCCTCTGTCAGCCAATTAGAGCAGAGACCAGACGATGTATGTAGCTTGAGAAAAGAGGTTTGCAGCTTTTTTTAGGCTCCTGGCACGATTATTACTGAGTCACTGCTATTGATTAATAATCCTATTAACCTCCTGCAGATGTATTACAGTCAGTTTGTGCTGTGGGGATGTTTTAAAGACGTCCTGACTCCTTTAAAAACTCAGCAGAGGAGCACATTCTTCCAGAAGTTAACGCTAATAGGCCGCTAGCTGCTGATATCGTCTTATCACGTTGTTGTTGTTACGGGTCTTCCTTCCCTTCTCCAAACACAAAGATACCCAGAGTGCAGCCTGTTCCCCCTGTTGACCCCGAGAGACTAAACAGTTTTCATTACATGACTTTATATTTAGTCCGACAGCTCCAAAGCGACTTACAATCAAGGTACAGTGTGACAAGGACGTGTTAGCGCAGCAATAAGTACTGTGACAGCTGTAGAGGGGGATAGATTTATCATGTCCAGTTGTTGGTAGTGTTGGAGAGGAGGTCCTCTCTGAAGAGCTGGAGGTTTTTGAAGGTAGAGAGGGCTGCTACAGGTATCCAGTGGAGCTCGATGAGCAGTGAGGTAACATGTGACCTTTTGGGTCGATTGAAGACCAGGCGCGATCATCGGAAAGGGTTTCACTGAGCAGGCTGGAGGGCGTTACAGTAATCGAGTCGTGAGATGACCACAGTCTGTATCAGGAGTTGGGTAGCATGTTGAGTCAGGTAAGGTCTGATTTTTCTGAGCGGTACGACCGAGCAACTGAGGCAACGTGAACATCAATCATGACTTCAAGGCTTCTACAAGAGGTAGGGAGTCAGTTTTGATGTTGGAGTCTTGGTGTGGAGTAGGTTTGGCTGGGAGGAGCAGCAGTACTTGACTTCAAGTCAAATTAAATACGCCTGTGTGCTCGTGCCTCGAGAAAAATGAATGAATTAAACCGGTTCTTTCAGTTAACTGTGGAAAGTCGAAGAAGGTTTCTGGCAGAACTTCATCTCCGTAAAGTGTTGTAAAGTCTGAAGCGTCACGACCGGGCGACGTGAAACGCATCACATTGTACTTCGATGCAGTAAGTCTCGTCCCTCATCAAACGAGGACATAAAACTGCTTTAGTCGGGTTTTCGGACACCAAACCTCATCAAGACGTGCCGAGAGATGAAAACATCAGGATAGTCCCGATAACAGAAGCGAAAGATGTTCGAGCGGGACTCTTCATCTTCTCATCCTCAGTACAGACTCAACGTTAGCTCAGCAGCACAAAGGAGTTTGCAGCAGAGACGTTCTCGCCTCAACAAAGCTCGAGAAAGAATAAACAGTTTCCTCCTCTTCAGTTCAAACATTAAGTCTTTGCCCAAACTTGACCAAAGAGAAAGTAAAAACCCAAACAAAGTCAGACAGACGGTGAGATATCAGCTGCCTGGCTACTAGTGATGTCACCGTGACATCACCAGCTTCACATTCTCCCTCCCACGGCGAAATAAGACCGTGCCAACAACAGGAAGCAAGTCTGGAGAAAGACTTTCTCTCAATGGATGCTGCTTGTGTCAGGTCGAAGAGCGCCTTTCCACTCGGGTCAGCGTTTTTAGAAGAAACGCAGCCTTGTCTTTGTAAACTGACAACCATGTATTTTTTAAAATTACACGGCGGTCTGAGAAAGAAAATCATAACCCAGAGTGTGTGTGTGTGTGTGTGTGTGTGTGTGTGTGTGTGGTGATTTTAGTTCAAGTAGAAAGAGGAGAATCAGCAAAACTGGGAGTTGCAAGACCTTTCAGCTGCAAAAATGTGGGATGACGGCTCCAAAAAAACAAAAAGAAGAATGTTGGTTTTATGTTTGATGGCAGATGAATAAAGTCAGATTAACATCATCCCAGCATGCATTTTTATTTCCTGCCTTTTAAACGTTTCAACTCGCACTTCCCGCTTTTCTTTCCCCCTCGAGACAAACTGTTGTTGTGCTCCCCGACCGCTCATTAGCACGCACTTGAACTTGTTGCCAAGCAAAGTCTGCTCTCGGTGTTTATCGTTTAGCCTCATGTAAACGGTTGGTAAGGGACTCATTAGCCTCCCGTGTTTCAAAGAACGAGAGTCCGAGCCGAGGAGGGGTTTGATTGTTCAAATACCGGTTTGGGATACATCTCAGAGGTAGTCTGTCAACAACAAGTGTGCAGGAAAGGCGTTTTTGAACTCCCCTGTGAAGGTTTGTTCATGCCCTCTGGGTGAATAAAGTTTGAAACAATCACTCAACGGTTAGGGATCAGATGAATGGAGCGTTTTGTCTCCATCAAAAGAAAGACCACCTCTAGCCGTGAAATTCTTTTTTCCCCTCTAAAGAGAAGTCAGCGAGCGTGTCGCAGCTTGTCCTCGCCGTCTGGCTTCTCCGCCTCCGTGTTATTTTTGTTTTTGGAGAACCAAAAGGTGGAAACGAGGCAGATAAGAGCAAAAAAAAAAAAAATGCAGTCAGACTTAATTTACATGATTTTTCCAGAGATTTCTGAAAGTATCTGAACTGATCAGCATCTACAAGTGTTGTAGCAATGACTCAGGTCCTGGTTTGAGCGAGATAGACGTTCCTTTTTCACAAAAAAACAGTTTAAAATCTGGACCTCGTACAACTTTGAAGAGAAGAGGGTGGAAAAAATGCCACAAAAACCAGCAAGAAAAGAAAAAAGCGAGAGCAGGAATTCCCCTCCAAAGATGACAAGGCTTAAAACGAAGTGAAGAACAGTCGAACTAAATCCAAACTTTATGTGGAGTGGTTGAGGAAATGCTCGACACGAGCGAGTTGCTGTTCTGGTTTTATGACATTTTTTTACAGCCCCGACATTTAATTTGTTTAAATCCATTTTTTTATTGCCGTGCGTTGTTTAAACACGGGTTTATCGTGCCAATCATACTTTTATTGCGACTTATATTGACATTACATCACGTGAGTGCTGCTGTTGTAGACAGTCAACAGGATATAATGATTGACAGGGAATGAGTCACAGCTTCTTTTCTTTCTTTTTTTTTTAAACACCACAATGTTTACCTCAGCAGGTCGCTTGTGGCCGCCATGTGTGTGAAACAGGAAAGAGGGGGAGGAGAGAAAATAGAAAAGAGACGAGTGAACGCTCAAACGAATAAAGAGAAACTATCTTTGGTACGGCGAGGGCAGCTGTTTGAATTAACCACTGTAGCAGCAGAAGTCTTCTCCATGTCAACCAAGAGAAGAAGAAGAAGATATCTACCAGTACAATCAGAGACCTGCTGTTAAACCACAAGATGCTCCTCCCGTGTGATTAGAGATTAAGTGCTCTTAAAGTGCATTAACACACAGTGACAGTGGCTGAGCCTCGAGGCCATAATCACCTTTTTAAAAGGGTGAGTCAAACACAGAATGAGTCACAGTCATCACCACAAGTGAACCTTGAGCTTTTAATCTTACACCACAGTTTCAAGGGTTTGTTTGAGATAAAGCTTTTTGTTTTGTCGAGTGCGGGTAGTGCTTTCTCACACGGGTGTCCACCTGAAAACGCAAGTTGAAGTTGAGTCGGATCCAACTTTCTGTAAAAATGCAGGCCACAAATCAGACGTTCAGGTCGGACACAGTCAGCCTGAAACGTCTCTGAGACTATCCAGGTGGATTCAGGGACTAAACTCTGATGCTCTACTCTACCTGTTGTGTTCTGGCTTTGTTTATTTCATGAACCCAGCTTCTAAATCTGAGTCTGACTCACAATTTACACTGCGAAATAGAGACACGAAGAAGTTTAATTTAGTTTGTGGTTGAGCAACATAGACAGTGAATGAGAGTGAGCGAGCTGACATCGATGAAGCCGGTTGATCAGAGAAATAAAAAGTTATTTCCTGATTGTTTCACAGCAGTAACCACACGTTTCAGTCAGTACTTTAAAAAGTACTTGTGTCATGGTAAAAGTATACTGCAGTTAGCTGTGATGACTCAGTTTGGGCTGTGTGGTTTAGTCCGCAGACCGATCAGGAGCTCGATCAGCAGTTTGGGACACACCTGAACCCGGCAGGAGGCTCCTCACCCTTCCACACCTTTTGCTTTATGACCTTTGGATGCTGATTTTACAGCACAACATCCTCTTCAATCATCCTCTCATCTTTTAGTTTTTGATTATTTTAACGTCAATACGACTTCAGTTTGTCTTCCCTGTTTGTTTGGATCTAAGAGCCGGGCCAACAAAACATCAATGAAAGGAAATCCCGGCTTAATAAAAATTCTTCACAAGCGTTTTCTTTCCTGTAACATCGTAGCCAGCTTTCTCTGACGCTGCCTGTGTAGTTTTTCCAGCAGGACGGTTGCATCATATCCTCATTTTTAAGGTTTCTTTCCAGCACGTGGAAATCTTCTTCGTCTTGGAAATTAATCGAGTCGACCGCACAGACGCTGCTGCATTCCTGCTTTATTCCATTTCCTCTGACCCACTAAATATGATTTAACAATCTCGGGTTTGGCAGAGTCACGACGGTTCACGACGTTAGCGAGCTCCAGAGATGCATGTTTGTAGCCGCAGAGCGTCACGGGGGTGGGGGGGGGGTCGTCTCACATGAGACGCCAATTCCCATGGCAACCAGACCTCAGGAGTTCAAAGTTCAAAACCTCGCTGGAGACAGTGTGTGTAGCCTGTCAGCCTTTTTTTTATGTGTGTGTGTGTGTGTGTGTGTGTGTGTGTGGAAATCATTCCGCAATAGATAACACACTGTGGAAGATTTGGCAGACAGCGTCGTGGTCATATGACAAAGAGAGTGTGTCGAATTTTCCAGTTTTCTGTAAGGAATTAAGTGTGTGTGTGTGTGTGTGTGTGTGTGTGTGTGAATGTAAGATTATAGTCTGTAGTGTCCCCTCAGGACAAACACACACACACACACACACACATAAAAAGTGAGTGCTCAGCTCAGCTTGACATCCCTCTCTGGAAATCGAGCAGCTCCAGGGACTCTGTGTTTGTGCTGACCCATTTTCTGAGAAGTGCTAACACTGGATCAGTTTGCACTGTGCGCATTGAAACGTAGCCCGGATTGTTTTTCTGAGGTTGTAGACGGCGTTCTTGTGTGTGTTCGATTGTACTCGTGCCACAGATTTCGCAGCACCGCCATGTTAGCACTTCTTGAGTTTGTCGGTGAACCCTGTGATAGACCAGCAAGCCTGTCCTGAGGTTGTAGTATTTCGGCTTGTTGTGCATCCAAGGTTGTATCTCACAATAAAGTTCCTCTCAGTACAACTGCTCCTGGAGATTTGACCCTTTAAGACAGTTTTCCGTCTTCGTGCGCCTTTCAAGGAGTTCTGCCAGAAACCTTCTTCGACTTTCCGCAGTTGACTGAAAGAACCGGTTTAAGTCATTCATTTTTCTCGAGGCACTAGCAGACAAACCTACACATCAGAATTGACTCCCTTTCGATCACCCCGACCAGTGTAGCGAACAACTTCAACAATGATCGATGACCAACTAACCGTCTCTGATCACGTTGTCTCGGCTCGTGCCGCTCCGCACTTCACAACATAAGTAAATAACTCCTCACCTGACTCAGCATGCTACCAAACACCTGATACATCTCATGACGCCATGATGTTCTGTTTCTTCCGCCTCCTGGCTAATCTAAAAATCAGCAAAGGTGTGGATCATCGGCGGAACTGAGGCGAGCCAAATGACGCCCGGGGGCTCAAACAAGCCGTCTGTAACAGCACCTACCTGTCAATGAAATTGGCTTTAACTTTAAGCCTTAATATAATTTGAACAGGTGAGTTGTATATAAATTCACCCTCAGTACAGTTGTCATGAACGTGGAAATTAGCTATAGAGACCAAAACTGTTTTTTGTACCAGGCTGTAAACATGTTTATTTCTGCTGTGAAGTTGGACATTTTAACATGGGGACTTATGGAGACTGACTCACTGCTGGAGCCAGCCTGTTTTTAGCTGTTGCTGCTTGTCTGCAATGTCACAACTTTGTTTAAGCTCAGTTTTTCCAAGTAATCCGAGCCACCAGACAGGAAGTAGGAAGTGAAATAAGGTGAGGGGGGTCAAACAGTTGCCACAGTTCCAGCTTTTCGATGTAAGCAGTCACTGCTGCCAGAAGAATTTGCCTGTGGTTTAGCCCTATCTAATTTAAATACACAGCGCCGTATATCTCATGGAGGCACCACTCAGACCTTTTGTGTGACAGGAGGTACGGTAACACACTTCTACTGAGGTCAGAGCAGGGTGAGGGTTAGCGTGGGTTCATTTGAGTCCACTCCAGTGCAGTTTAGTTTGTTTAAATTCAAAGTACATCTACCCACGGCCTGTTTCACACTGCTTTGTGTCACACAGCCTTCCCTTCCTGAAAACATGGGGAGTCACGCAGGATTCAAAGGGTCACGACCCTCTAAACACAGATGACCTCATTTTTACGCAATAAAACGCATCAGCCTCTCAGAGAGAGAGAGAGAGAGCTGAGATTAGCCAGTCATTGGCCAATGAGCGAGTGCTCTGTTGGAGTCTACTTCCTTGAGGAGTTCAGGGGAGGGAACAGGTTTCCAGTTTGAGCTGTCACATCTGAGCGTGGTCACTGGGACAGGAGTCAGAGATGGACTGGGAGTTCTGGAGTAAGCAGCTGGACGAGGAGGTTCTGGTTGAAAACGGTGAGTTTTGGGCTCAGGAGTTTGTTTGAGTTTTCTTTCTGCTGTTGGATCTAAATCTACACTCGGCTCTCACAGCGGTGAACGAGAGGTGAGTTTGGAATGCAGTTTTGAAGCCGAGCTCCTCTCCTGTTCGACTGCAGACACAGGTCAAGCTTGAATAACAAGTCGGATGCATTTAGTTCAGCTTTGTTGTGGATTTGCTGACACACTTAACTTTAACACAGCGGAGTTTAATCATTACGGGCCATTTATGACTCATCATGCACCGAGCCATGCAGTTTATGTTTCTTGTACTGCAGCCTGCATGACAGGAACGGACCTTTTCTGGTGCTCGCTGTGTGTTTGCAGCGACAGATACACAACGGATTCATCACACTCTTATCTGTCTCTGCTTGTTTTCTTTGCTTCTTATTCCACTTCATACAGAGCGCTGTATATTAACATCCCTCCGCTGTCTTCAGTTTGTATTTCAGGCTGGATATTTTAGCTTCGCTGGAACTCTTTTTGAAAAAGGCGATGTTTAGTACGTGTGCGATCGGAGGTTTTTTTTTTTGCTTTTTCCAAACACGTGACAAAAAGAAAACCAAGAGAAAGAACATACGTGAACAGAAACAGGCAGTTAGCTGTGATGGGTCGGGTGTTAAAGCTCTGATAGCTCTGATGTACTTGGTAAATGGTTTCCAAATTCGATCAAAGTTGTGAGAGGAGCCACGTATCCTGAGTCTCAGTTTCTTTAGCTTAAGATGCTGCAACACCTCCAAGGAGTCTTCCAAAGTAGAGGGTGAGGTCAGCGCTGACGAAGAAGACACATTTTAGTCTCAGTCAGATTGTTGTTGTTCTCTTTCATAGGATCTACTCAAAAATGGAGCTTCGATAAGTGGACAGTTTAGGCCAGAATAGAGGCAGGTGATATCTGCACAGGTAGAGGCTACTCCTGGGAACATTTTAGAGAGTTTAACTTGAAGAAATGAAGGCGGCGCTGAGCAGATTGAGGCCGTATGAACCCCCTCTATAGCTTCTCAGAGTCTCCAACGACGGGTTTTGCAAGATATGATTCAGCACCCCGTCTCGAAGGCTCAAAGGAAAACTTTTTCTGTGGGTAACTCATCAGAAAGGAGCGTGTATGAGCTTTAATATGACTGTGAACCTGTGGGAAATTACTTTTATTATCTCTATCTATAAAAAAGGGCCTTCACGTTGGCTGTGCCATTCCGTGAACTAATATTATGAAGTGATTGTGTTATGATTTCTTCTGTCTCTTTGGCTCAGAGCCATCATGATATCAAACTACATCTCCCATCTGCCTTATTCAGGATATTCAGTGAAGCTCCTCACTCTTACACAACATTTCTGACGGACTCTGATGGTTGATCATCGGTAGGATTTGGATTTGGCCTACAGCATCTCAAAACAAGGCGAACATGGGTCACAAGGAGCCTGAAGCGTATCCCAGCATGCATTTTTACAGCAAGGCTAATTGATTTATAAGGGGCAGGTAAAGTTACAGCGTTAATATGGCACCTTAGCACTGCAATGATTCATGGATTAGTCGATTATCTATTTTGATAATAGATTATTGATAATTTTGAGCCATTTTGTAAAGAACAAATGTCCAAATTCTTCTTAAATGTGAATATTTTTCTGCTTTCTTTCGTCCTCTGTGACAGTAAACTAAATATCTTTGGGTTGTGGACATAACAAGACATTTGAGGACGTCACTTTGGGCTTTGGGAAACAGTAATCAACATTTTATGGACCAAACTACACACACTACAGAATCCAAACGAAACCGTGATTGTTATTGCCAACGCCGTCCGTCCACGGCGTCCTCGCCAACAACATTATCAGTTTTTATTACCGTCAGCTGACTGCCGTCTTCTAACCTTGTAAGACGTCAGTGTGTTGTGTAAGATAAGAACAGAGTTTTGTAACAAACACTGGATGACCTGGCAGAGGAAATAAACATGTTTTGCCACCTCGAGTCGTGCTAGATGCCGCCATCGCGCCAAGCAAGGCACTACCACCGCAAGCTGCTGCAGCATCGATACACTTCCACTTCTCATCAAAAAGTTCATTCATGAGGAAGTGGAACTACTTTTTGTTGCTTTTTGGTGCAGTGCGACTTCCCTTTCTTCTACTAATGTATAGGAACGACTCCTAAGTGTTAAGACATTCTGCGGTTTGTACAATGCCCACACACGTTGCTTCCTCAAAATTCACATCTGACACCATATATTGCGTAGCTATAACGTAGCTGTATCAGGAAAGGAGATAGATTTTGATTGTTGGTGTCTCTGTCACAGAGTTTTGTCACCCAGGACATTCGTGGCATTTTAAAACCGGTCTAACCGGTCAGCTCAGGTGTAAAGGAAATGCTCCTCATGAATGGACACCGTGTTCTCCTCCCTCCTTGTCGGCTGTAGCTCATTAAACTTCTGCCACACAGACAGGAAGCTGCACATTCGTGTTGTGTCTTCCATTAATACTCAAATGAGAAACACATCTTTGCTTCATCTCACACGATTTGTTCTGGTCTCGCAGCGACTCGCCTCTAATCTGTAAATCTGTCCTCGGTCTCTCGCATGCAGCCTGAATCAGACGAGACTCCGCTTCCTCTGTTGTTTCCTGTTTCCGTCAGCAGCTGTTTTTGATTGGCTGCTGCCCGTCTGGTAATCGTTGCAGACGCTGCCACGTACGCAGCTGAAGTTGACCTCACGTCTTTGTGTGGCAGAAAAAACCCCTCATTAATACGACATTGTCAAGTAAAGAGTGATCGATATCACAACCGTCGGTCACAATAGACATTTTCTGCTGCTCCTTTGTGCCTTACTAACAATAGTCAGCAATAATAGTGGGTTTGCTTCTGTTAGCACTTTCTCAAGGCTTGTGTTTGTGCTCGAGTCTTAAGATGAGCTGCTGACGTATCCATCTTTGGAGGACAGCGTCTGTTTTTACAAAGTGATTTAAAATGTTGAACTTCAGGTTATAAAGTTAGCTTTACATTCAGATCTCGTGCTCCACTTTCAACAGGCGCTGAACTTCAGACACTGTATTCTAGACAGTCCGATATGATCTCGCATCTAACACCACTGTTCGTTTATTCAGTCCCCAAAGAATTTTGTGAGCAGACAACTTTTAGGTCGCATTCAGACAGGATCCAGTGCTGCGGCGAAAACGCAAGTTTTTCCATGCACTTGAGTGGAGAAAGTCGATTTTGGCTGCGGCGGTCCAGGCCACAGTGGTGTCCGCCAAAAAAACGCAGCAACCTGCAACGGAGAAGTTGAGTCGGATCCAATTTTTTGGGAAAAACGCAGCCCGACGTCACACTGTGGCCACCAATAAGACGATCAGACTGGTCAAACCTCCACAGTCAGCCTGAGACTATCTAAACTCTGATAATCTACCTGTTGAGTTCTGACTTTGTTTATTTCATGAACCAGCTTCTAAATCTGAGTCTGACTCACAATTTACGCTGCGAGGTAAACGAGGTAAACACGAGGAGGTTTAATTTAGTTTGAGTCCGATGGTTTGGTTGAACGACATGGACAGTGAATGAGAGTGAGCGAGCGCCAGCATCGATAAAGCCGGTTAATCGGCTAAATAAAAAGTTATTTCCTGATTGTCAGTTACGTTGAGCACAAACAAACTTTTTAAGCTCATCATCAATACGAATAGGAAGTGAAATGACAAGTTTATTGCTTCATACATCCGATACGTTCGTACTCTGAGGTGTTACGAAACACTGCAGGACATTTTAAGTGGATGTCATTCAGGGTTAATGTTGAAATAAGCTGAAATTAGCTCACACTGGGCTTAGTTTGCCCGTCTTGTTCACTCATCGACCTCTTCTGACCACAAAAAGCACAAAAAAAAGTAACATCAAGTCACAAACAAAATATGCAAACGATAGAATCTGAATAAGTCCAAACAAACCATGTCAGAACACAATAGAACAATATGTTAGCCAGCCGAGAGGCTGTATGTGAGGATGTTAATGTGTCTCTCTCTCTCTCCCTCTCTTGCTCCCTTTCTCTCTCCCCTCCCTCCCAGGAGGTTATGAGGAATACAGCAGCAGCAGCAGCAGAGCAGCCGGCATGAACGGTAACGGCCCCACCAAACTTGTGGACCCGCTGGAGGACCCCGTGCCCGGGCTGGGCACCTACGAAGACTTCAACACCATCGACTGGGTCCGAGAGAAGAGCAAGGACCGCGACAGACACCGAGAGGTACGAAGAAGAGTGTTTTTAATGCGGGGAAAGAAGCTTGATCTTCTCTGTCAGAATCTTTAGCAGGTCGTGTGTTTAAACTCCAGTTTGTGGTCACTCTAAGAGGCGATCTTGCTCTTCACGCCCTGCTTAGAGTTTATATTTAGAGCTCCACAGATCAGAGAATTGAGGTTACCAGCAGCTGAAGCGGTGTTGGTTCTCCTGCATTGTTTTACAGCCAGTTTAAGATCAGTTATGATCGGTTCAAGTGTAGAAGAATCAAAATAAAAGCAGCTAAAGAAAGTAACATAACAATGTGATGATGATGATGATCTAACATCGATCTCCTCCATCCAGATCACCAAGAAGAGCCGACAGTCGACTGTGGCTCTGCTGCACAGCGTCAGCGACGCCTTCTCGGGCTGGCTGCTCATGCTGCTGGTTGGACTCATGTCAGGTAGAGCGATACGTCTCGTCTTTGTTTAATGCACGTAAAATTCAATCACCTCGACATTAAAGCCTGCAGCGAAACCTGAGAAACCAGGCCGTCAGTTTTTCTCTTGAGTGATTCAGACACCACAAACCGACTTCCTCTCACCACCGAGCAGATCCACGGAAAATAAAACTCACCTGCTCGTCCATGAAACGATATCGCACGGCTCTCTATCGTTTACTTGGTACTTCAAATCAGCACCACGCTGTACGAGCTTACAGAAAACTTGTACTTGTATGTACTTAGATGACGGCGGTGCCTGTACCTGTTCACACCTCTCCTCTCGTTTCTGTGCCGCCTGCGTCAGCTGAAAGTGAATTCCCATGTGGTGACGGACAGCAGGTGTACAGCTACAAAATAGCTCCGGCGTTGCACTGAAAATAGGCAGGGCGACACATTTCTAAAGGAAATGGATATTAATTATGTTTGTATGTAAGCCAAAAAGTTTGGACGGTGCACAGCAGCGTAGAGACCAACTCAAGACAACTTTTTAAAGGCCACAGTCTTGTCTGAGACAAAGAGGACTCGTCAAGAACACAACTGTGGTGATACCACTTAATTGTTTGACAAATCTTCTAGAATAAATTTAAGTTTCCAAAGAGTTCATCTGCTGAACAGTGTCCGAAAGTACACACAGCAGTTCGTGAAGACTGCAAGACGACTCAATGTAGAAACCACGCTTCACCCAAAGAGTTCTCGTGAATACTAGCTACCTAAGTAGGAGCTGACTTGGTCCTAACCCCTCAAAGTCTCGGTCTCGATACTCTCTGGTCTCGGTGTTGGTTTAGTTGATCTTGACTACAAAACTGCTGCACAGAACACAAGGCATGACGATGGATGTTTGCTTGGTACACACAGCGACAGAACTAACCTGTTTGTTTCTCCTCATCATCGTTGTCCTCCTCCTTCTCCTCTTGCACAGGCGCTCTCGCCGGCGGCATCGACATCGCGGCCCACTGGCTGACAGACATGAAGGACGGCGTCTGCCTCATCGGCTTCTGGTTCAACCACGAGCACTGCTGCTGGACGTCCAACGAGACGACGTTCCAGGAGAGGGACCGCTGTCCGCAGTGGCAGAGCTGGGGCGAGCTCATAACGGGAACGTCAGAGGTGAGAAGACAACCCGGAGTGAAAAACTCTCTCCTGCATGCGTCCGTCCATGACATTTGCACAGCAGCCACGCTGCCGAGGGAAAGTCGACCTAATAAATGCAGATGTCTTCGCTCCAAGTGTGTGAATGAAGTAGAGAGTTTTTACTCACATTAGAGGCCACTCTTCACAGGATGACAAGATTTCATGTGCAGGAAAACACAAAAAACAAGAGTCGTGCACACACCAACAGTTGTAACGGTGCTCCAGCACCATCTACTGGCTGCACGTCGTCATGACACCACAGCTTGATGAATGAAATCCAGCTTTTTTCAATGTAATGTGTAACTTAAAGGTTTTTCCTCTTCTCAGTAGCTAAGAAATCATGTGTCTACATATTTATCATATATATTATATATACTGTATATGTGTGTGTGTCCCTGCAGGGTGCGTTTGCCTACATAGTGAGCTACCTGATGTACATCTTCTGGGCTTTGCTCTTCTCTTTCCTGGCCGTCACGCTGGTCAGGGCCTTCGCTCCGTACGCTTGTGGCTCAGGAATACCCGAGGTAAGACTGCACCCCAAATGTGTTTAAAATAAAGAGTGTCTTCACTCGTTTCTTCTTCATTTGACGCATTAATAAGCCCAAAAAAGACGATTTCTTTCGCGTAAACAGAGGTTTCATTTTCTTTCTTCATTTTATGTTTAGTTCTTTAGTGTGGCATGTTTGTTTTGGGTTTTATTGTTTTCTGTTTTTTTTATATCTTTAATAAAAGTCACATTTGTAGCTGCAGGAGTATTTGAACAGTAACTGTTCCTCCTTTCCCCTGCTGCTCTTTAGTTTTTCTTCACAGCATCTGTTCACATTGATGCATTTACATCCAAACTTAAAACATCCATCCATGTATCCATTTCTATCCGCTTTTCCGGGGTCGGGTCGCGGTGGCAGCAGGTTTAGCAGGCCGATCCACCGTTTTCCAGCAGGGTTAGCCTCAGACCACCCGACCTCCCGGCAGAAGAAGCTCATTTCGGCCGCTTCTATCCGCGATACTTAAAACAGTTTAGAGATAAAAGATTTGTTGACATGCTGGTGGCATTTTATCAGTACACATACTCTTTATAACCCTAAAAGTCTGACTGATCCTCCCATCAGTGTTTACTTTATTTCTAAGGAAGTGAAAGCTGACGGTTTGCTTTAAAGCTACAAGCTGAACACCGGACTCAAATCATATATACAGAGCAGAAACACAAACACAGCCCGTCCCTGCACACACAAACTCTTCCTCTTTTCATTTCGTGGAACTTGAATCCCGTTCCTCTCAAAGATCTCTCGCTGTGAGGTCAGACGGCGGTCGACGGGCTCACGCACACGAGATTAACCTCTTACTCGAAAGACAAACATCCTCAGCGCAAACTCAATTTTCTCTCCTTCCTCCTTCCATCAGTGTTTACGCTCTGACTGTCTCTCTCTTAATACTCTCACACACACACATATCTAAACTGATCCCATCCTGAACATAAACAGACACATAATCACAAACACATCCTCATCATCTCCACACACACACAAACTAATCCTGCACACACACTCTCCCTCTCTCTCTCCTCGCTCAGATTAAAACCATCCTCAGCGGCTTCATCATCCGCGGATACCTCGGGAAGTGGACCCTCATCATCAAGACCATCACCCTGGTCTTAGCCGTCTCCTCTGGGCTCAGTTTAGGGAAGGAGGGCCCTCTGGTGCACGTGGCCTGCTGCTGCGCTAACATCCTGTGTCATCTGTTCACCAAGTACCGCAAGAACGAGGCCAAGCGGCGAGAGGTAAGCACCGAGGCGGCGATGAATAACGTAGCTCTGGTTTTTGGACAGTTCAGCCGGAGACGTGCTCCCAAAATGGATGTTATTGTTTTGATAGTCCGCCTTGAAGGAAAGTGTCGACACTTTGTTTTCACAGATGTTCAGCTACCTGGCGGCTCCCAGAGCTGGCTGGAAAATACTTGTTGACTGAAATATCAGAACAAAAGGGCTGTTTCTGGTAAATTTCCAGAAACTTTCCATGGAAAGTTAAGCTGGGGAATTATGGAAATATTCCAAATCAGATACTTTTCATGGTAATCATGGAAATTAATGGGAATTTATGGGAATTAACTGGAATTTGGTAATTTAGTAATTGGCATCATGATAAGATAGCCTCATTAATGGTCAATGAAATTATGCTAGCTGTAGCTCATTTATTCACTTGCAGGTACACTTATTATTTTATTCAAGTGTACCTGCATGAAATCTGCTTGTTTTAGTTCAAGACTATGCTAAAATATATTTTCCCCAACTATATTTAAGTTCCCTGTTTGAGGGCCAACCTTCAATTCTGTAAATTCCCGCTTTATTCCCGTTTATTCCCATAAATTCCCATGGAAAGTTTCCAACTTAGAAAATTCCCAGAATTTTGCAACCCTAGTTGTAGTCTTTGAGTATATTATCTGAAATCCTACCCAAAAAAAAGCAGCAAACGGAAGAAAATCTTCAAATATTGAGTCCCGTGTCTCATCCAGATGTTTTCTCTCGTAGGTGTTGTCGGCGGCAGCGGCGGTGGGCGTGTCCGTGGCCTTCGGCGCTCCCATCGGAGGCGTCCTGTTCAGTCTGGAGGAGGTGAGTTCCCGTCGTTTCATCTGTCTGGTGATCATCTGTTCACACTGACAACATGAGACGATATCTGATGCAACGCGTTGACGTCACGTAGACTTGATTTAATTACAGCGAGTCACGCGAAGAGAATCAGATCAACTCGGGTCAGAACATCAGCGCCAGATAACAAAACTTTTCTTCAACACGTCTCAGCAGCTTTATAACCACATCTACAGCAAAATATGCACCAAAAAAACAGAAAATTGTTGATTTATTTTGCATTTTTAACTCTCTAGCTCTTCATAAGTAACACTTCTTGCTTTTTGTGGCACTTTTTGACGTCCCTAGTTAATAAAATTTGATATTTTTATTCATTATAATTCAGGAAAAACTTCAGATTTGTTGTTTTATTTCTTTAAGCTTCACACAAACACCAGTTGTGTCTCATCTCTCTCTCTCGTCCGTCCTGTCTTTGTCCTTCAGGTGAGTTATTACTTCCCCCTGAAGACGCTGTGGCGTTCGTTCTTCGCCGCCCTCGTCGCCGCCTTCACCCTGCGCTCCATCAACCCGTTCGGAAACAGCCGTCTGGTGCTGTTCTACGTGGAGTTCCACGCGCCGTGGCACCTGGTGGAGCTGGCCCCCTTCATCCTGCTGGGGATATTCGGAGGCCTCTGGGGGGCGCTGTTCATCAAGGCTAACATCGCCTGGTGCAGGAGACGTGAGTGGAGAAGTCTGATGTGTGTGAAACCTTTTTTTTCCCTTTTCATTCCACCTCTCATCTCATCACCTCCCGTCCCTCTCAAAGGTAAATCCACCCGTCTGGGTCACTACCCCGTCATCGAGGTGCTGGTGGTGGCGGCTTTTACCGCTCTGCTCGCCTACCCGAACAGCTACACCAGGATGAGCGGAGCCGAGCTCATCTCCGAGCTGTTCAACGACTGCTCGCTGCTCGACTCCTCTCAGCTCTGCGGCTACAAACAGGTCGGCTCTTGTGTGCATGGAGGTTGAACATACGTGTGATGTGAAGAAGTGTTTTTAATGTTTCTTTTCGTCTTCCTCAGCCGGCCAACATGTCAGAAACAAGCGTAGGTAACAGCCTGGCCGACCGACCGGCAGGTCAAGGCCTGTACACGGCTCTGTGGCAGCTGGCTCTGGCCTTAATCTTCAAGATGATGATCACTGTGATTACCTTTGGCATGAAGGTTTGTCCCCACACCCACACACACACCCACACACACGGAAACATCACAACACAATACGTGTCACCACTCTGGTGTTTTTCTGGCCGATGCGGCGTCCTCTGTGAACTTGTTGCATGTGAAAATGCCACAGGGACGTCTGGATCCTGTTTGTGACTCGGCGTCAGAGTTTTATTCACCGGGAATTGCTCATCTGGCTCGTTTGGCAGTTTAGATGAAGTGTAATCGAACCTCTGCAGCCTTTTTCTGCCCGTTTATACGCTGAGTCACAGCAGCATGACTCATCATCATGCGGCTCAGCGGAGGGTCAAGTTACTGACTGTGGGGTTCACATGTTTATTAAGAGAGAGCGCTCTCTGGACGAGGTCGTTACAGAAGCTTTAAAGTGAGCAACTGAGGCTGAAAATGGTTTTTAGCATATTAACCACTTTACTCATCTGTGACAGTGACAGTTATCTTTATTTAACATCATTCATGAGCAGTTTAAAAACATTAGTTCATGTGTCACTGGTGGTGTGTAGGCGCCCTCTAGTGGTACACAGAGAACTCTCTGAAATATAATACTTTAAAATGTCAAATGAAAATAACATTTAAGATCACTGGACTGCAAATTTGAACTTCACAGCTGGACTGGTTCAACCTGCTGCTGTATTTTAAAGATCTGTCGTCATGGTTTCACTCATAGACACTCAGAGATATTTTTCTAGATACTGACCTCCGTTTGTCCGTCCAGGTTCCCTCCGGTCTCTTCATCCCCAGTATGGCGGTCGGTGCCATCGCCGGCCGGCTGCTGGGCGTCGGCATGGAGCAGTTGGCTTACTACAACCACGACTGGGTCATCTTCAAAGGGTGGTGCTCGCCGGGAGCAGACTGCATCACCCCGGGGCTCTACGCCATGGTCGGAGCCGCCGCGTGTTTAGGTGAGAATCACGAGGAATCCGATGGAAGAAAAGCGGTCTGGAATAGATAAAAAAGGTGTTCGGGCGTCTGGTCAGGTGTTTTCTTCACGCTTCCTTAAAGTGGTATTCTAGGCACGTACGACTGGCGAGAGGGATTAAAACTTCATGTTCAGTCTGACTGAAGAATGTGTCGGGATGCCCAGAGAGCAGCTGAACCTGCGGAGGAAGAAACGCTTTGCTCCTGTTTACTTCCACTGCAACCCAGACACACATAAGTGGTGTAAAATAGCTGGATCGAGGGAGATTTCACAGTGGTTTGGAGACCCTGACGTCTGATTTTCTTAAAAAATGAAACAATTTCGTCTCCGTACCAAAACAAATCAGCAAAAAAAAACAGGTTTCCTTTGACTTTTTTACACTTTAGGACCCAGAAATGCTTCATCAAGGTGGTGTTTTGCAGTTTAACACCAACTTTCAGTAGAAAACTGTGATTATTACCCACATTCACTGTCACTGTTTCGTAAGAACGAAAGCGTTTGCTTCTGGTTCCTTCTTCGAATCGTGGTAAACAGATCGCTGGTGTGCTTCATCACACTCAGCGAATGTTTTGTATAAAAACAGATTGGTCCTAAATACTTCCCCCGAGGAGAGGATTTCATCTACTCAGAGCGTTCACGATAATAAGCCAGATTCATCTGTTTGCTGGATCCGGGAGTTTAGAGTCAGGTTTCTCGGTTTCTTCAATGTGTTACTCATAAATGTACGTTGCTTTGTATCACTTTGAGTACGTTCTGTACTCGATGAAAGCTCTCATAAAGTCAGTGGCCGAGAATCACTTCCAGCAACGAGTAGATGTCAAAGCTCGACATTGTGTTCTCCGCGCTACTCTCTGTTTGTGATTTCCTCATCCAGCTTTAAAAGCAGTTACCCAGAGGACGTTTGTGTCCATCCATCCGTTCATTTTCTGTAACCGCTTATCCTCATCAGGGCTGTGTGGGGGGCTGACTTAGGGCGAGAGGTGGGGTACACGCCAGCTCATCCCACAGAGACAAACAAGCAATCACATTTACACCCACGGGCAATTTAGAGTCACGTTTGTGTCCTCAACCTCAAAATTCAATCAATAAATTATGCATATGATGATTATACATCAGAGCTTCTTAAAGTCTGGACCCAGCCCATGCCTCGCTCTATAAATACAATAATTATATGTATCATTTTGAGCTTAATGCGTCCGAGAGATCATCGGTGATCGATGAACTCGCGTACCTGCTGCTGACAGTCGCACATGCTCTGCAGACAAACACAGCGAGAAAGATGTTCGTCTTCTCCGCACGCGGCACACTCGCTGTTGTTGAAAACAGAATAATGAGCGGAAAAATCCAAAACACAAGTCGTGTTTTTTTTTTCGTTGTTGTTGTTGTTTGGTGATTTGGACAACAACACAGCGCCTGTATGTCTGTCCCTGTATGACACTGCAAGAGGAAAACAGATTGAAGCAGGGCGAGCTGTGTGTGTGTGAGAATATTCAAATCCCAAACCTGAAAACCAAATACCAACGAATGAACGTCCCAATAATCAAATATGAGTCCAGCCTTCAATCACAGTCCTGTCCTCAGATTAATGTGGTTTAAAGGTGGCTCGTCTCTCCGTCGTTGTCATGTTTTATGTCTCACTGTAGTGACTCTATTTCATCAATCCTGCTGAATTAAATATTAAATCTATAATAATAACCTAATCTAACCCTAAACCCTACGACGATTCACCACAGCGCCTGAACGTACCGTAACAAAAGTGGCCGGTTGATGTGAGATAAGTTTTCACACGCTGTAATTCACTTTTTTGTAGGGTTGCAAAAGGGTGGGAAAATTGTGACAAATTTCCAGAAACTTTCCATGGAAGGTTAAGTTGGGGAATGTTGGAAATATTCCAAATTGGAAACTTTCCATGGGGATTATGGGAATTAACTGCAAATTTGGGGTAATTTGGTAAATTAGCATCATGATAAGATAGCCTCGTAAATGGTCAATGAAATGGTGCTAGCTATAGCTTGTTTAGAATCTAACTTATCATGAATACATTTACATTAAACCATTAATACCACACATTAAATATATTTACCGTGTAATATCATCAAAACTTACTTCACTTTATGTCGTCCACGGTCTCAAACGGGTGTCTTCAATAGTCTCTGTGTGCTCTGGGCTCCAAAGTGTTTTTATTCCATTTATTCCCATAAATTCCCGTTAATTCCCACGGAAAGTTTCCAACCAATTTTGCAACCGTACTTTTTTTTTTAGTGTGGAAATAAGCCCTAAGTGTTTCAGGATATTGAACAATATCTTACATACTAGTAATCATCATCCTCTTGCTGAAGAACACGTGAATTTAATAACAACAATCAGCATCAGGGAACAATTCGGAGAGCGTATAATCATCTCCACTTTTGCAGTTTTGAAGCGCTGAGCGACTTAACAAAAGAGCACTTGTTTTATTTACATTTTTTAATCTTTCTAAAAATAGAAATATAACACTCACAATGAACCTCTTTCATGTCCGGGCGAGTGAAGCCGGTTGTTTAGAGGAAGGAAGCCGCAGAGAGAAACTGTGGCATCGAGTTTAAAGTGTAGCTCTTTGGGTTTTTTTTTTTTTTTTTTTTTTTTTTTTTTGGCCGCACCCCTCAAGATGATTCTAATTGGATTCAGAGCCGCTGACCTAAAAACTAAAACATCTCCACACAACAATGAGGGAAAATAAAGAGCTCAAACTCTCAGATAGAGAATGTCAAGAATCCATTCATGTGGCGACGGACGTTCCAACTATTTTGTCTGTTCCTCAGGAAGATGACATAACTACTGTTCACCCGCTTTGTTCTTCCGGCACCATCGACTCTTATCGTACTGGTATTAATATACCTCCAGATGAATCAAGGCAATGATTCATTCATTCTGTCTGCCTCCAGGTGGAGTGACTCGCATGACGGTGTCGCTGGTAGTCATCATGTTCGAGCTGACTGGCGGTCTGGAGTACATCGTCCCCCTCATGGCCGCGACCATGACCAGCAAATGGGTGGCAGATGCTTTCGGGAGAGAAGGAATATACGAGGTGAGACAACACGAGTGTTTGGTGTGGTCGCTGTAGCTTTTAAAATCGCCTGTTCCCGAACACAAAGTCTCACGGCTCGTTCCGATTGGTTCCCGCAGGCTCACATCAGGCTCAACGGATACCCGTTCCTCGAGCCCAAAGAGGAGTTTGAGCACAGCAGCCTCGCCGTGGACGTGATGAGGCCCAGGAGGTCGGACCCGGCGCTGGCTGTGCTCACACAGGAGGGCATGACTGTAGGGGAGGTGGAGGTATGGACGCATGTACCGTGCACACACATGACGGCGTACAGTAGATCATAACACACTGGAATGCAGAGCAGAAAAGGAACAAAAATACACAGTGATATGGAAAGCACATGTGGTTATATTAAAGCAGAACATGTGTCACGACATCTGAAACTGTCAAAACAGAAAATTCAGATCAAAAATCTGAAGAATTATGACCCAGTTTAACCGTATTCAATCTAACGTACCGTTTTCTTTGTCCCCAGACGTTGGTGGAGAGCACGCACTACAGCGGCTTCCCTGTCGTCGTCTCTCAGGAGTCCCAGAGGCTCGTGGGATTTGTGCTCAGGAGAGACCTGCTCATATCAATAGGTCAGACCCGTGTGGACGTATATAAATGGTTAAATAACTGCTTTTATTTTGAAAATACCGCTAACGTTGTCCGCTAACGTCTCCTCCAGACAACGCCCGGAAGCGTCAGGAAGGCGTCGTCAGCGCTTCCCAGGTGATCTTCACCGAGCACGCTCCGGCTCAGGCCCCCGACGCTCCGTCGCCGCTCCGCCTCCGAGGCATCATGGACCTGAGCCCCTTCACAGTCACTGACCACACACCCATGGACATCACTGTGGATATATTCAGGAAACTGGGGCTACGCCAGTGTCTGGTCACACATAACGGGTGAGAACAGACTCGATGTTTTTATGTACTTTCCCGTCAGGTATAAGACAGAAAAGAGACTGATGGGCGAATACATTTACTGACCCACGCTCCCACGTCTGTAGACATTAAAGTGAGAGATCTGCAGGAAATTGTGCAGATGGATGTGTAGGAGAGCCTCGGGTCATCCCGCTGTCAGGTCATACATTAAAGGAAAAGCGAGGAGGCACCGGGCTTAGGGAGGAAGACATGGACGGTTAATGGAGGGAGAAGAGCTGGCACAGAGAATTCTTCAGGTGTATTTACCTAAATCTGTTCACCGCCACTGACCTCATTACCGTAAACCTTAGCGAGGACATTTTTAGAGCTCCTTTCAGCGCGTCTGGCATCTGTAACGTTCATCTACACGTTGACGTAATGGCTTTTGAGCTCGCATATATAGCAGACATCTGGCTCTACGAGACTTAAGCACCGCAGGAAGAAGACGAGCGGTTCTCTACTTCTGGCGTCCGACCAATTTGCTATTTTCGTGTTTCACGTAGCTCGTAAAAAATCCTGTCTTCCGAGTCAAATCCTTCAAAGCGATCCCCGTGACGATGACGTGATTTACGGGCTGCTTGGGGAAACCGAGCAGAGGACGAGTGCGCATCCTGCTTATTGATGTATTTCTTTTTCTGCCCTCCCTGTGAGCGTCTCTTGAAGGAAAGGAACTAAACACTAAAACGGGAATGAGAGGTGGTGTCGGTCAGGATGTCCTTTAGCACGTCGTATCTTTTGAGCATGCTTCAGGGGGTGTCACGTCAGACTTAAAACAAGCTGAAGATTGATGGTAGGGCAGAACCGGAAGTTGCCGCACAGACAAATGAAGCTGCGACACAAGTGAACAGGTGAGAGAGAACAAAACGCAGAATACTGTTGAAGCTAAGAAGCTCTGTAGGCATCAGTACCAGCGTGCAGGACTGTGACATCAACAATAAACCTCAGAGAGGCAGCCGGGTACCTCGGTCTGTTTCTCAAAGCGAAGGTTTCAACAGTCCAAACGCCAAACATATATGTTTTACAACTCAAGACAAACATTTGAGTGGTTGGAACCAACAAATCTTGAGTTAGTTTGATTTCTACGAAGGTTTACTAGTAATACTAATACACAATAGATGAGTACAACACACAAATTCATTTGATTGTCTCTTTGTGCTGAATGTAACCGCTGTGAAACAATCAGGAATTAACTTTTTATTTCGCTGATTAACCAGCGCTCCCTCACTCTCATTCACTTTCTATGTCGCTCAACCACTGCTCGGACACAAACCAAATTAAACTTCTACGTGCCACTGTGAGTCAGACTCAGATTTAGAAGCTGGTTCATGAAATAAACAAAGCCAACAGGTAGAGTATCACAGTTTAGTCCATGAATCCACCTGGATAGTCTCAGTTTCAGAGACGTTTCGTTTCATTTCGTCTGATCGGCGGCTGCAGCGTGACGTCTGGCTAAGTTCTTCCAAAAGTTGGATCAGGCTAAACTTCTCTGCCACATGTTGCTGCGTTTTTTTGGCGGACAAAACCGACGAGCCCGACCTCCATTTTCTCCACATCTGAACGCAGCCTGAAGCTGCTGTATTTAGTCATTTGAAAACAGAGTTTGACCTCTCAAAGATGTTTACCAAAACTTTCTTTTCCACTTTATTTGAAATCGTCTCCGTCCACAAAACCACATCCAGCTCCACCAGAGGCAAACATTTCACACACAATACATGTAACTGTCTGTGTGGTGACAATAAGACGGACCAGAACAGAACAGAAGATACTCCCAGTGAGAATAAACTTATTCAGTGTTTAGCTCCTTTTTCCATTTGCTGTCTGTGTCTCACACATAAACACACGCACAGGCTTCATTTGTTTAGATGAAGATCTGACAAACACTTACACACACAGCTCTCGGGGATTTGGGAGCACAACTATGTATATTTTCACTGAGCGTGCAGAAAAAGTATATTTTACCAACGCTGTCAAACACGATGTGCAGTAGCTCGCACACGCATGTCACAGTATAGCTCGCGGTTTCTTTTGGTCACTTTCTGTTCAGTTTCCAGCCCGAGTGAAAACCCTCAGCTGTCTGTTAGTCTTTAGTCTTTTGTCTCGGACTAAGCAGCCGTTGAGAATTGAGCCGTCACGGATGGATATGTAGATGGAGCGGTCGTAGAAAAAGAACTGAGTATCGAGGTGAAACAGAAAGAAGAGAAGACAGAGATGAAAACATAGCTGTGGCAAATTATTCAGCTGCACAACACTAAATTGTATATTTAGGAAAAAACAAACGTCAGCAGCTTAAATCATGATAATCACTCATCTCATACGCACCAATTCAGACAGCACAGGCTCACTTTATTTACTCAGGTTAAATTACGGGGCTCACGTGGTCAAAAGAGTGTACAGCTGACCCGAGCCACGTCAAAAAGACAAATGTAGTTCACATTTCAGCTCCTCCGGTTTAAAGAATCACAGTTGGATATGTGCTGTGATTCAATATTACGATTTTTCTTTGCTGTTTTAACTCTAGACCATGGGACAAAGTTGAATCATGCACTCCTGGCAACTTTATATCATGATTCATATCTGTAAAAACGACACATCGCAGATCATTCAGGAGTTTAATTTCAGCAGCGTCATTGATATACTGACTAATTAAATAAAATACAGAAGTGCCGAAAACTGCAGTTCCTCAAACGTCCACTTGAGGCTGGCTCCAGAAGTGAGTCAGTCTCCATAAGTCCCCATGTTACAGCAGAAATAAACATGTTTACAGCCTGGTACAAAAAACAGTTTTGGTCTCTAGAGCTAATTTCCCCGTTCATGACAACTGTACTGAGGGTGAATTATTATACAACTCACCTGTTCAGATTATATTAAGGCTTAAAGTTATGGAGGATTAAGAGTGTAGTGTCTCCAGGTGAGTCCTGATGACATCACTATGACATCATCAGGGTTCTTTATTCAGATCCCTTCAGAGCCACGGAGGACGTTACATAACAGGCTGAGCAGTGCTCTAACCTGTAAACTGATCTCGATGTGCTCAATCAGCGGAGAGCCCTTTAATGTTTGTCAAAGCGTTACATCTGCTGCCAGCTGGACGGTGCGTTCAGTTTCCAGCACAGATTTAACGGATGTGTAGCCTTGAGGTGAAGCGGGGCTCGTTTGGATCGACTTAATTCAAACCAAATCCGAGAGCAGAAACAAATGAACATCAGCTGCATGTCAGCGAGCAGCCCTCCCGGTCCAGCTTGACATGTTTACTTCTCGGGCATTTAGCTGCCGCTCCCCCCCCCCCCCCCCCACCAGAACATCGTTAGGAAAGGAGCAATTTAAGGTTGACTCGCTGCCTTGCCCGTGGGCACGTTTGACATCGCACACGGCCGCTGAAAGGCTGCTGACAGGCGCGGTGACTCCTGCAGGACTCGAGCAGATTCGCTTCAGATGAGGGCCCGATCAAAGAAGGACGAGGTTTATACCAGAGTGGATCCACGTGTGACGTGAAAACGAAACATTTTGTGAGGAATCACACGTTTTGTTTTGTTTTTTTATGGGACAGCGGGCAAATGAGAACAAGAGGAGGCAAGTAAAAAAAAAAAAGGAAGAGCTTCAGGCGAGGAGGAAGAAGGCTTAAGAAAGTTGTCTGTTCTGCTTGATGGGGCAGGATTTGTGTTTTCACGTCAGCTCTCAGTCATCGTCTGGGAATGAAGATAGTCTGACACGCTCGGCACAAAGACCTTGAGGCGCTTTAAAGTGCAGCGTGTGATCTCTGCGGTCATCTCGCGATGATGGATACTGTTAATTTCACCGTGCTGACTGGCAACAACGGTATTTTCCCCAAACTATCTTTAGTTTAGTTAATATCTTTAGTTCAAGGACTTAAAAACACTCCACGCCTCCTCCGTTTTGTTTGTCAGCTTACATTTAGCACAATTTATTTTATAAAACATGCTTGTTATGAGAGCTTTACTCGGAAATAAGACACATAATTATGAGAGTGGCCACAAAAACATCTCCTCAGCCTTGAAATTTCTGGTTATTTTTTTGTGGTTTCATGTTTTTGCTGATCAAACTCACATTTGGAGGCTTAAATGAACGAATAAATCACTCTGCAACAGATGATTCAACAAGGGGGGATCTCTGGGCGACTCACTGGGCTGCTTGGCTTGTTTTATTATTCTGTTTTTGTTACAGGATAAGGCCGCTGATATTCTGTATTTTTGTTATTGCCAGCATGTCTTATCAAAATACCCAAACCAACAATGTGTTAGTCCGCTCTGCCCTGTCTGAGGCTCTCGTCCTACTGAAGATGTACACCAATCAGCCGTGACATCATGCCCACTGACGGGTGAAGTAAATAGCAATGACCCACACCCGTCATTGGGTGGATATATTAGGCAGCAAGTCCTCGAAGTTGATGTTAGAAGGTTTGAACGACTTTGACAAGAACCAAACTGTGATGTGTGGACGACTTCGTCAAAGCATCTCCAAGACTGCAGCTCTTCTTGTGCGGTGTTCCTGCTCAAAAGTTGTCCAAGGAAGGAAGATACAGTGACAGGTATTAGTGTTTATTGATGTACGTAGGTAAGCTACTGTAGCTGCAGCAACAGGTTTGTTGGATTGGCCGTGATCATGCAAATAAAGGAACATCTCAGCCTTTAAGTTCTGTTGTTAAAGCTTTTAAAGGTCCAGTGTGTCACATTTAGAAGGCTGTGTTTACAAAACATGGCAGAAATTGAATATAATCCTCATAACTATGTGTTCATTAGTGTATAATCACCTGAAAATATGAATCTTTGTGTTCTAGTTACCTTAAAATGAGCCTTTTATATCTACAGACACTCCAGGTCCTCTTCTATAGATCCTGCAATGTTGAACCATTCTACGGTAGCCCAGAAAGGACAAACTAAGCACCAGCTCTAGATAGGACCTTTCATGTGTTTCGTGGTCACCAGAGTTTCTCCTTCATGCTAGGAACAGAAGGACGAGTGGAGGGGACTGCAATCTGCAACTACAAACACTAAACGTCTGTAAAACCTACAAACTGCTCCTTTAACTTTAAATGATGCAGCTTTAGCTAAATAAGTAGCCACAAGCGTCAGGTATGAGATAATGATGAAAGGCAACATGTAGCACAAGAAGAGAAGAATCATAAAGTTACAGACTTATTTCACTCTTGTGTCTTTGTAACATTAGTTAACACTGGTCACACCAGACAGAGTAAAGCTGCAGCTTTAAAACCCCACGAGTGTGTCGAATTGAGCAACGATGCGTTTTATTGCTCCAGCCCGCATCGTTTGTTTACTTTCTGAACATGAATTGGAATTTGTCATCCGACTACAAACTTTTTCTCCTGCGTCCGACCGTGTCGAAACATCAGCGTCGTCGTTTTGAAGTGGGATGAAATGTTCTCGGAGCGTTGCGCAATCAGACGCTCAGAGCTCGTGTTCCTCTCTGCACGTGAACTCCAGAGGAACCAGATTCATTTAACGCCTCTCAGTTTGTGTGAACTCCAAGTGTCGCCTTTAATCGTCTTTATTGTCATCAGGCGCTCTGTTTGCTCCGTGTGTTCGTGTGCTGCGTTCGAGACATTTTTCCCCTCTGGGACTGTAATAAAAACTGAAGCCACAACATCAAGACAAGAGGCCAGACCTCCGCCCAGTGTGTGTGTGTGCGTCTCTGCTTTCTGTCACTTCTTTGGCTTTCCATGACGAAGCAAACAAAGTATGATATGAAGTAATCTGCTGTGCCGTGACTTTTCCTCTTTCCTCTCTCTCTTTGTGTCATTAGGCGGCTGCTGGGAATCATCACTAAGAAAGATATACTGAAACACATGGCGCAGATAGCCAACAGAGACCCCGACTCCATCCTCTTCAACTGAACACCTCCTCCTCGCCCTCCACCCTTCCATCCGTCCTCTGTAGACCAGGGGGAACGAGGCGACACCAGCTCGTACACTTGAACGAACGAAAAGCACCTTTTACCTCGTCGACTTTCAAAAGACTGTTCAGAGAAAGACTGCGAGTAAGTTAAGCTCCATTTGCACAGGCGGCTAGAGAAGATGGAGGCTCTCCAGAAGAGAGTGCACCACACTTAGAAACAATACTTCATCTTCACTGACTGGTAGAGGGACAGATTCGTCCGAGAAATAATTCAATGGAATGTTTTGCATCGATTTCTTTTGGCTTTTTCCAAAAAAAGTGAGAAATTTTTGTACCTCCAAGGCCGTCCTGCTACACCTGCGAGGAGAAAAACCTTTTAGAAGGAGGTGAGAACATATAATCCTCTGTTACAGAGACTGACAGGAGGAGAGGAGGAGAAAATAATGACACGGTGGTGGAGGGAGATAAAAAAGACGTTTGGAGAGCTCCGTGCCTGCCCTCCGGCCCTCACAGCGAGCCCAGACATGAGCACTCTGAGCTGGGCTGATGGATGCTCAGAGCCACCTTCTTCCCCCCCTCCCCGCTTCCCTCCTTCCTTCTGTGAGGTTTCCTGTAGCCTCGGGGGGGTTATACAGGAGTGTGAGAAGAGGATCTAATACACACACTTACACTCCATAAAGACTTTGTGACAGCCTGGGAACTCTCCAGGAATGTCTCTTTCTGTCATATAGACTCTTGAGATTTGTAATATCCAGCCTGGGAACTACGCGGTGTTGTCTCGCCATACGGGATCCTCTGAATGGCAACATGAACCGTCACATTCACGTAAACACATCAATGACAATGCTGCAAAAAACCATGTCATGCCTTACTGAAAGGGTTAGGCTGCTGTTGAAGGGCTAAAATATACAAAAAGAGAGAATCATGACACATAAATTAATTTATGTAAATGTAAAATTGTTTGTCCCACTAAATTATTTCACTGACTTCAACGTTTCGTGTCTGTTATTTCTCTTATATCTGAATTAATGTTGTGCGGAGATCAGATTGAATCTTTTCTCGTTTTTATTTGCATAAAAGAAGAGAAAAATAATGAGTTGCACTTCTCTGAATGTCAAATATTAACTGCAAAAAGGAGCTCAAAAGACGAGCTCAGAAGATTTTCAAAACCTCCGTGGCTGTGAAGTAAAGCCAAAAACTGCAGTTCCTCAAACGGCCACTTGAGGCTGGCAAGTCAACAAGTCAGTCTCCGTAAGTCCCCATGTTAAAATGCCCAACTTCACAGCAGAAATAAAAAATTTTACAGCCTGCCACGTTTTATGCAGATGTCAGAAAATCAGTTCCAGCATCGTACGATGATGTTTTTGGTTTCAAGGAAGACCTACGGGATATTTCAGCTCAGTTCTTGGTGGTATCGATACATCTACGCCAAGCAGTAACCTCCTTTTGCTGTGAAGGAAAGCCAAAAACTGCAGTTCCTCAAACGTCCACTTGACGCCACTCTCCATAAGTCCCCATGTTAAAATGTCCAACTTCACAGCAGAAATAAACATGTTTACAGCCTGGTACAAAAAACAGTTTTGGTCTCTATAGCTAATTTCCCCGTTCATGACAACTGTACTGAGGGTGAATTTATATACAACTCACCTGTTCAGATTATATTAAGGCTTAAAGTTATGCATAATTAACAACATGGCTGCAAACTGCAGGGTTTCGTTTTCTTGGCAGCGTTGTGTAACTTTGATTTCGCACCCAGCGGCTCCGCTTGAATCTGGTAAGCAGATTTGATACTGGATTTCAGGATTCAATTAGATCAGAGAGGGAGAAAAAGTCCCTAATCATGCAAATCTAATCTGATCAGCTGTACTGAACTGATTGGTACTCATGCTCATGGCCATTTGGGCAACCCTCCACACTCTGCCACCTCCTGATTTTTAGAACATCTGGGCCTCATACTCTTTTTTTTCCATCCTGGGACTCATAAAGTTCATAAAGTTGGTTTCTCATCTCTGCATCTCTGCTTTATTTATCCACTGAATTGATTTTCATTTTGACTCCGTCACACCTTCAAGCTGCTGGGTACTGCCAGTAAAAACATTCCACAGATGCTGAAATTTCAGGTTCTAACGAGACACTTCTGCCGAAGTTTGGGCGCGAAAAGGTCATGGCAACTGGCAACAAGCACATGGCAAAAATACTCAATGTTAATTTAAATTGTTTTGGTTTTACAGCGCACAACTTTACTGTTTTAATCCACTCCAACTAATCCAATGTAGCAGGCTGCTAGGTATTCAGCAAAAAATCTGTAAAAGCTACTGACCCAGCGACTAGTTGGTGATCATTGTGGAGCATTCTTCAGCTAACTAGCTAGATATTTCCTAATGTTGCTGCAACTCTACTATATTATGTAAATAGCCAACTTGTTTGCTAAGAACTTTGTTGTGGTTCCAACTTGTTTCTGCTGCCCCCAAATGTCAAAATTTGACTTACACGATCAACCAGAATATTATGACCACCTGCCTAATATTGGTGTAGGTCCACCCTTTTGCCGCCAAACCAGCTTGGACCTGTCGAGGCGTGGACTCCAGTAGACTTCTGAAGGTGACCTGTGGTATCTGGCGCCAAGAAGATCCTTAAAGTCCTGTAAGTTGTGAAGTGAGTCCTCCATAGATCGGACTTGTTTGTCCAGAACATCCCACGGATGCTCAATTAGATTGAGATCTGGTGAATTTCTGATGCCAAGTCAACACCTTGAACTCGTTATGTTCCTCAAACCATTCCTGAACCATCTTTGCTTTGTAACAGGGCACATTATCCTGCTGAAAGAGGCCATCAGGGAATACCATTTGAAAGGGTGTTTATGGTCTTCAGCTGTGCTTAAGTAGGTGGTACGTGTCAAAGTAATACCCACAGGAATGGCAGGATCCAAGGTTTCCCAGCAGAACATCACCCAAAGCATCACCCTGCCTCCACCGGCTCGCCTTCTTCCCATAGTGCATCCTGGTGTCACGTGTTCCCCAGGTAAGCTACATACATGTACTCTGCCATGTAAAAGAAACATGATTCAGACCAGGACACCTACTTCCATTGGCTCAATGCTCACATACCCATTGGTAGCACTTCAACTGTACGTTCTGACACCTTTCTATCAGAACCAGTACGAACTTTGTTAGCAATTTGAGCTACAGGAGCTCGTCTTTCTTTGGTCATAATGTAATGTGTACTGTGTATGTGCTGAAACAGAGATTCAAATGAATTCTTGTCTCGCCAATATAGACCTCTGAAGTACTATTTGTTTCTTTTCATCTTCTTTGGTCGTGATTGGTCAGTTCTTGATGGGTGGAGTGCCTCATTGCGAAGGCACTTCGGATGATGTGAACCTACAGCAGACAGAAGATGTTTTTAATCATCTGGGGATGTTTTTCCTTTTTGGTTCGTCCATTGTAGCAAATTGATTGGTTCAGTTTGATGATCCTCTACTGTAGTCGGTTCCATCTGGCAGAGGGTCACCGGGATGATCCATCACTTCCAGGAGAATTTGATCTCCGAAACGAGCCTGATTAATACAGTTTGACTGCGTGAAGTTGAATGTAACCGTCATTTCTCACTCGTGTCCTGCTTGCGCGCCAGAATTTTGTCATGTCTTCATCAATACATCTGTTTTCCGTTGACATGCATTGCGAGACAGACCCACTGTCTGAATTAGTCTCGGCCTTCATTGTGATTTAGTGTGTTAAGTTATTGCCAGAGAAGTTGTGTTGATTCGTTGCAGATAATCCGGTCGATGTTGATTAGATTCAGTTTGCTCCAAACCACAGTGAATAATCGCCACATACAGGTAATTACTCAAAAACACTCAGCTAATTACACATTAATCCTTTGTTAACATGATTTTGATTTAATAACTCAACACAAAACCATCATAGTCCATAATTATTCATAGTCTCTATTCAAGAACTCTTTTACTAAACCTCCAGTATGATCAGGTCTATTAGGAGATCTGAAGGGTCAGACGAAGAAGATCTTTTCTCTTTTCTCGTAATAAACCAAGGACCCTAACCCTTTTCAGGCCTCTAAAAGTTACTAGAAAGCTTCAGAGAATGTACAAGAACTCTTTATATGCAGTCAGGTTCACCAGTAAACATTTCATTTTTAAGGGGTCACAAGCCACAAAGGTTGTATTTCCTGTCAGGCCTATCGTCCCCGAGGGGTTACGGGGCCCCCTAAGCCAGAGCTTCTGTTTGAAGTAAATGTAAGAGTATTGTAGTTTGTTGTTGGAAAATCATGGGGCTCAGTTAAAATTAGGGATCTCTGAGATACTGAGTATGACATGGTATTTATTTAATCCAGACTGAATCTCACCATCGGGTTGATTACCATGAAATTTTGTATTTATGGTCCTAAGAAAATGAATCCTAATAACTTTCTCTCTTTCCTCTAGCGCCACCATAAAGCTCACTTTCTTTTAGTTTTAAAGCTCCAATGAACTCAAATTCAATGCTTAAGTGTCGTTATCATGTATGTCTAGCCCAATAATGACAAAAAATGTCATGTTATAGGTATTTTTGTGTCTTCATAATGGTATTTTAGAGTTTGTCTGTTCCTGGAAACCAATAAAGAAAATGTGGTTGACTCATACTGCATTTCGGGGCGTATACTTATTTTGCAAGAGCCTCAGCAGAGGCGGTTGTCCTTTCTGATTAGTGTGCAAAACCACAACTTCATATCTTTGTTCACGGATTTTGGTGAAACTGCATCATGTTTTCTCTCTGATGTCCTCCAGCTGCTCCACCTCAACTCTTTGTGATTTACATTTGGTTCCTGGTGGACAAATAGCTTCAGTGTTACTTGCTCAAGGAATTAATCGGTAAAACTGTATCCTGCTGTTAGCGTGCAAACAGGACTACGCTCAGCAGCTTCCCAGTGAACACGGCAAGACAGAGCTTCCTGATAGCTTATCTGGCACACCTGTTATCTACACTGTTAGCCCAGTTACCTGTGAAGCTAGGTTAGGTTAGCCAACCTAGGGTGCCAGGAGCCAAATCAGGCAAGAAAACCACCTCGGTACTGTATTCCCATCGTCAAATTGGACTCCTTTTGATTGTGATTTAACTCTTAACTCAACTCAACTTAACCCTTACCTTAACAAAACTTAACCCTTAACTTAACCCAACTTAACTTAACATAACTTAACGCAACTTAACAAAACTTAACTTAACATAACTTAACCGTAACTTAATTTAACTTAACTTAATCCTTACCTTTAATCAAACACCATTATGTTTTTGATTGATGCCTTCATGTAATATTTTTGTGTAATAATTTGTAATATTGTGTAGACGGGTGTCAGCGTGGATCTTCAGCTGCTGTACCAGAGGGATCCTTGTAGCATTGTACATGTCTGTACCCGGGGGCCCATTGTTTCATAATGTGTACATCCTGGAGGACCGCCACTCTATGACCCCTGTGTGTGTGTGTGTGTGTGTGTGTGTGTGTGTTTATACTGCAGACCCTCTTGGTTAAAGGAGTCACTCTTGACTCACCGTCTGCAGACAGAGAATCAGAGCTCCTCTCTGGCCACATAATCTCTGTGAGAAGGAGCTGAGAGCAGCGAAGAAGAAGATGGAGAGGATGTGTGTGTTCATGTTTGTGCGGTGCGAGTGATACGTCTGTGTGTCAATGAATTTATTTTTGTGTGTGGCTTGGAGTTGTGTGAAAATGCACAATGTGTGTGTGTGTGTGTGTGTGTGTGTGTGTGTGTGTGTGTGTGTGTGTGTGTGTGTGTGTGTGTGTGTGTGTGTGGTTGTGTGTGTGTGTTGGGGAATGTGAGTGCATTGTAGCTGTTTAGTAATGACTCAGTGTAGTCTTGAGCTCAGTTCCTGTTGCTGAGACTTCACATGGGGCTCGAGTTACAAACCTGCTCGTGGCTCCTGCATTCTCACACCTCAAGAACACACACACACACACACACACACACACACAGGCTGTACTTATGTGTGCACCTTTATATTATAACATAACAGACTCTCACATCCAAAGATAATGTGTCAAAAGTCTCGGAGCACAAAACAAAAGCAGCTTTTGGCCTCAGCTCTATTGGACTTGTGGTACAAATAAGAGAACACTCCGCAACACCGATGTCTCATTCTTTTCTACAGTCCAAGAGAACCAAGACTTCACGTTCTCGCACCTCTCCAGAGTCCCCTCCATGTTACCACTGTATAGCCAGCTGTTCCTAATGGTGCTAGAGACTGATGGCACACACCAAGCGGCCAAATGTACACTGGAATCCAACCAAATAATGACAAAAAAAGTCATTTTATAAGTAAATTTTGGTCTTCTTAATGGTGTTTTGGAGTTTCATGGAAACTAATTTTTAAAAAATGTTGATGACTCATCTTACACTCCAGGGCGTATACCGATGTTGTGCCTCAGCAGAGACGGTTCTGTCCTTCCTGATTACTGAGTACCAAACCACAACTTTTATATGTTTATTCACTAATTTTGGTAAAAACAAGATGGCTTATTTGAGCAGCCAGGCGTCATTTGGCCCCGCTTCGGGATCCGCCAATGATCCACGTCTTTGCCGAGGAGGCGAAAGAAGCAGTACAGCCAACATGTCGACAGCCAGCGGCGCGTATTCGTCCACCTACAGGTGACGTCGCTCATGCTCTGTCCATTCTTTATACTGTGGGTTGAGTTCAATATTACAACAAATCAACTCGAGCAAAACTTTGGGAATTCGCGATCGTTTGGTGACCAGCAGAACTTGATTTTCTGTCTCTTTTTGCCGTTTTTATTCGTGTGTCTCTTGCTCATTATTCTACATGAGGTAAGTCGTCTTACCTCATGTACTTCTCTCTCATATCAATCACCCCGTTCCCAGGCCTGCCATTGTCTCGGTGCACATTACAAAGCAGTGAAAACATTTCAGTGTGGTAATAGGCCAATTCAAGGCGTCACCCTACACCCCAAAGTGTCAAATATCTCCTCTTGTCTCATCTCTTTGCATCTTATGCATGCAAAGAGATGACGTCTGTGCATTCTCCCGAGGGCTGCAAAGAGCGAGGGCGAAAATATTTTGAAGCAAAGTGCTGTCTGTGCAGTTGTTTATGTGTGTGTTTGTGTTTCAAGGAATGTAATCCAATCCGCTTGACGGTGTTGCGTCTCTGCCCTCTTGGCCTCACCTGAGGTTATAAGGTGGAGGTTCCCATAGCTTCACCTCCCTGCTCATGTAACACAGCATAATCTGAATAACTGACCTTTCACTACCAAACATGCACCAACGTGAACCCAACGGGATGATAGAAATGTCATCGTAGTGGTTCTCTCAGCCGTTAGCCATGCAGCTAGGTTAGGTCAGCTAACCCAAGGTGCCAGGAGCCTGGCAAGTAAACAAGTTACATTTAGCACAAACAAATCTGCCTTATTTGGTCTGATTATGACCTAAAGTTTGATTTAATGGCCTAAATAACAAGATCAAAGACACCCTGTAGAGCTAAGAGGAACTGAAGAGTCGATTAATACTGTAATTCTCTGTGGGTTTGTCACTACATGTAACTCCTTTCACATTACACAATCCCTTGTTATTATAAAATGTTGATTAGTGCAACTTTAAGATCTGTTGACAGGTAATGGCACTTAAGGACTCAGAGGACGAGACCTTCTGCATTTTAAACAAGGAATTTCAGAGAGTTGATCTCTCCCAGTAGGCCCACACCTAAACTGGTAATCAAATAGTTTGAACCCCTCCTGAACCCAGTGTGTCTGAGGGAGGTCAAGAAAAGCTGACTAACTATTTACACACCTCCTGATATCTGAAACTTCTTAAAAAACTTTAAGGACTGCAAAAAAAGCTCAAGTGCACCTCAAAGTTATGAGCCAATCTGAAAATATATAACTCCATAACCCCAAACGCTGCTGGAAACTAATGCAATTGGTAGTATAAAATCATATTTTTGCACTAAATTATTTTGACCCTGTGATGTACTGCAGGCTTCTGGCCTCAGCTGGTAGTTAATCAAATGAAACAACCTGAAAAAAGGGAAAGTCATACCTTGGTTGAACTTAAAATTCAGCTTCTGGCGGGGTGACGTGTGCAGGCAATGCTTCTTTTTTAAGAGCATGGTTGAACACCGTTGATCAAACTTAAAGTTTAAAGAGGTGATAAGGGTGTGATTGAATCCAGAGAAAGTGGGAAATGGAAAGAAAATGTCTATAGGGCCAACACATGCTCTGGAAGTAATCTAAAACATATCAGTGCCACATGAATTTATATTCCAGCTCTGGTGGTTTTGGTTTAACCCCAGAAACATCATGCATCGGGGGGTTCCCGAGTGCCGTGTGTGCTTGGACCATACCGTTCTTTGGTGTGACGACTATCGCTGACCTCACACCAAAAAAAATATATATCTGTGGCTGCAATCGGATTGGTTTTCATCCAACATGTTGTTCCACTGTTGAACAGCGAGTTGTAATTGTCCTCCGCGGACGCTGGAAACTAGCTTGAGGTCATGGAGTGGGATAGAGCCAATTTATGTCCCCGAGCTGTAATATAATCCCATTTCTGCCCTTTTTGTACAGCTTTGTGGAACGCATGCCAGACGTCAACCACGTCCATTATTTCACAGAAGCTTTCATCTTACCTCCCAAATGGATTCATATTGTTTAAGCGTTCTAGCATGAGCCAAACCAAATCATTAACCTTCTTTAAATTGGTAACTAGTCATGTGGTTCAGCACCTGTATGATGGTGGGTTACTTGTATTTTGGTATAATAATAATTGGTTTAGCGTTACCCTGAAAAGTATTTACTTAGAATATTGCATAAAAGTCATCAAACCTCATAACCACCAATAAAATTCATTAACGCTACTACAGCTCAAAACTCAAGTAACGAGTACTATCTCACAGATTGATGGAACAGGTTCTCTAGCGAGTGAAAAAATGACTAAATGCCAGATATTTGTATTATTGTGAGCCTAATTTAATCTGTTATCAAATAATAATTTCCTTTTAGGTTCAAGTGAGCAAAGCAAAGTTGGGTTGAACACTTTAAACTTTTAATAGCATTCATTTTATCTGCTCTTTTTCCACTTTAAAGATGGAAAAATGTCTGGACTGCAGGCCAACACACTTGGATCAAGAGAAGTTTTCTCCAATCTACAAAATGCTTATGGAACGGACTGTAGACATTTCTGGTACATTATATGTTTTTTTATTTTTTATTTTGTTATTACAAAAAAGAAGAGGCAGATGTAGAAAGATTAAGGAACTGGGAAGCTTATTGTTGTTATTTAATGAAAACCGAAAGGTTTCAGTGAAAGTTTGACCAGGAGGTAGGCCAAATATAAAACATACATTACACACTGTGACCAGCAAAAGAGAAACATCTGTAGAGTTATGCAGTGCAAAAACAAGTGCAACTTTTAGAGAGTCAGAGCGGTGTTGATTCAGTTTTATAGGAATGTTTGTGCTAAACTGTACGTACTGTAAAATAAATAGTCAATTTACCATGCATTCACATTCATGTTACCTAAATGCCATAAAATCTTAATGAGGTCTGTGCACAGACACCATATTACAGGGGTGGCTGTTAATCTAGTTCGTATGTGAACTACTGTATGTTGCTTATTTAAAACAAATTTTCTCAGAGCCAACGGATTAGTTTTATATTTTTATGGTTTAACGCATATTCAACTGTAAAAAAAAAAGATATAATTGGAGACGGCTGATTGGATTTTCCTGTAAGAACATTACAGCTAATAAATCATAATTTAATATAAACGGCCTGCACAACCAGCAAGGTGTTTTCAATTATTCTGGCTCGGAGTCGGGTTAAAGTCGGGTAGAGCTATGCTGGGAGTTATGTGAGACTAAGAACAATGAGATCCTCCTGTTAGAGAGTACAGTGCTAGCTGTGCCCATCCATCCATTTTCTCCCACTCATCCCGGGTTGGGTCGCGGTGGCAGCAGGTTTAGCAGGGCGTTCCAGATGTTCCTCTCCACAGCAACACATTCCAGCTCCTCCTGGGGGATCCCGAGGCGTTCCCAGATTAGATATTCCATGTAGTCCCTCCAGCAGGTTCTGGGTCTTCCTTGGGGTCTCCTGCCAGTTGGACGTGGCCAGAACACCTCCAAAGGAAGGGCATCCTGATCAGATGCAGAACCACCTCACCTCTACTCCGAGCTTGTTCTGGATGAGCTCGGCACCTACTTTCATAACTTTAAGCCTTAATATAAAAATTCACCCTCAGTACAGTTGTCATGAGCGGGGAAATTAGCTATAGAGACCAAAACTGTTTTTTGTACCAGGCTGTAAACATGTTTATTTCTGCTGTGAAGTTGGACATTTTAACATGGGGACTTATGGAGACTGACTCACTTCTGCAGCGAGCCTCAAGTGGACGTTTGAGGAACTGCAGTTTGTTTTTGGCACTTCCATATTGGCTTCATTTCCCAGCAGGGGGTTGCCATGGAAACGCTAGAGATCAAATCAAATCACCTTTGAAGTTGTTTGTCTTTGATATGTCCATATATGGTAAATAGGGGGCGTGTCTTATGTGATGTCACACATTCTAGAGTCTTTGATCAGGACTGTCTCTATAAGTGCACCAACACTGCTACAGAAAACTCACCAGATTCAAGGATCCCAGAGAAGGAAGACGACTCTTATCGATATAATGAACTCACCGATGACCATCACTGAGCCTGCAGCTCCTTCTGCTTCTGGTTGCGAGTCTCCAGTCGAGACAGACAGTCAGAAGCAGCTTCGTTTGTTTGTCACCATGCTGACCTTAAGACTGTTACACAAGTCTAACACTGTGCAGAGCCGTACCCAGGAGCAGTGGGCAGCCCACATGAAGACTCTGGTTAGCCAGACCATGGAGGGGCTCACTGTGACGGGAAACTTCTGTGCAGACGGTAAGGACATCAAGAAGGTGTGCAAGGCCGTGCAGAAAGATCTGCAGAAGAGGTATGGCAGCAAAGGACTGTTGAGGGCTGTGATTCTGCAAGAGGATGCAGCCACTGACGCCGACATCGCCCAGTGTTTGCAGACTCACACCAGAGCTTTCATCGTTGAACACGCGAAGAAGAAGAAACGCTCTTCTTGCAGTTGGTGGAATGTTTTTGAAACTTGTCTTTGTGTGGCCGGTATAATCAGCTATGTCGTGTTAGTTGCATTATTCGCTTAACATGTAGTGCTTTCCAGGTGTGAATGTGATCAGACTGTTTTTAGGAACACTCTGATCACCTTCACACCTTTTGGTTTTCTCCGGGTCGCTCCGGTTCGCCACCGTTTAATTTTAACGGGAAAAAAAACCTGTACTTTGTTGACTTTCCCATCTGGTCACAGTACATGTTTGTCAGGGTTTTTCTCCGGGTCGCTCCGGTTTTCCCCTCTCGATCAATTCGATCGAGGAAAAAAAAACCCTGTACTTTGTTGACTTTCCCATCTGGTCACAGTACATGTTTGTCGGGGTTTTTCCTCCGGGTCGCTCTGGTTTTCCCCTCTCGATCAATTCAATCGAGAAAAAAAACAACAACATTCCACCTTCTGCAAAAAGATTGAAAAGTGTCAGACTGATGATACCTTTTAATCTCTTCATAACCTGTAACCAAGTTTACAGGTTTGGAGACCCGAAGAGCTGGATGTTGTTTTGTAAGATGAACATGAACATGTTGCCAGAATTTTACCGTAATAAATAAACGGTATAACCTTTTCCAATATTATAATAAAAGGACATTAGTACTGTTGATTTCACATTTTAGGACAGTGTTTTATTCCATATTATACAACAAGTAGGTCCGACCAAGCAATCTGATTGGTCAACTAGACATTTAGAATGTGCTCAAATCAGCATGACAGCACACCTGACTCATCACTAAAGATATTACTCCGCCATCTCCACATTGTCACATCCTGAAAATATAAAACATGCAAATAAATACACTGGAAGTACTTTTATGAAGTAATACATTTGAATTTACAATTTCAGCTTTCTTTAATGAATATTCTGTGTATTACGGAGCTGTTAGACCGCCTTGTTAATACTTTTTAGATTTTAACATGGGGACTTATGGAGACTGACTCACTTCTGGAGCCAGCCTCAAGTGGACGTTTGAGGAACTGCAGACTTCTGCGTTGGCTTCACTTCACAGACTTTTAAATCATAGTGTGACAAGAGTAAATGATGCTTTTGACATGTGAGTTACTTATTTTTATCATATCATTGTTTATTTACTGATCTCAACATTTGTCATATTTCCAAAAAAAACAAACATCTGTAGGCATCTTGAACATCCCACGTGATAGTGTACATTATTCTACGACTGATATTGGCCGACTCGCCACCCCGCTCAGATTACAACCCTATTGCCTGTTTCCATATTAGTCCAAACACTGTTTAACTGTTTTGAACGTACCTCAGAATACAGTTACAAAAACAACCGGTTGTCTCCATTTCTGCAGCAGAATCCGTCACGCTTGTCGCTCAGCGAACGAACAGTATGAACACTATGACTGATCCGCTCCACGTGTGGCACCGCACTGCCCTCACCGTGTTTTCCATATCCATTAAACAGTCGAACACACCGCACATTCATGCTATAATAACTATCCATCAAAGTATTGACAAGAACTTTAATCACACTTGATTTGTTCCATTACGGCTGAAAGTCTGCATTGTTAGATATTTTTCATATTTTTGACTCAGCTTCCATAACACGGCCCAGATCGCTATCGCGGTCACCTCCAGTCAAGTTTATTTTCATACCTGACGCCACGCTACAGAAACTTTTACATGCTCGCCACATATTGATCCCATTCCCATTCAGTCTGGATATTATTTAGCCTTTCCAAAACACTCTGTGTGTGTTTAAGTAAACCCGAAGTCCATTTCATGGAGCATTTTTATACCTGTCATGTGATTTATAGAGCGTCTACAGTGCTGTGCAGTCGTACAAGTCTTGATTCCAAGTCTCTGCATGAACTTTTCCCATGTATCCGTCTGATTCATCCATCTCATTTAATGTTTGATTTTCAGAGAAATCCCTCACTGTCTCTCTCTTTCATAAAATAAAGTGATTCAGAATCTCTCTCGGGAGAGTTTTTGATAACTGTAAAATATTACTGCAGAGCAGTTTTTCTTCCTGTGTTCCTCGTTTCTCTTTATAGCAAAACCAAGATTGGATCGTTGAGATCACTACCGATATTATATCATATTTAAGACCCGTATTCTGCTGATTTTGAGACATTTACACATCCAGCAGACACAGAGCAGCATTTATTTGAAGTTGTGTTTTGACCATGGAATATATAAAACATAGACGTCGTATCTCGTTTCTGAAGCTCTGGGCTCTGAACATCGCCATCTTGGCAGTCCTGCCTCCGCCACCTCGTGGCTAATCTAAAAATCAACAAATTTCTGCACCAGGCTGTAAACATGTTTATTTCTGCTGTGAAGTTGGACATTTTAACATGGGGACGTATGGAGACTGACTCACTTCTGTAGCCAGCCTCAAGTGGACGTTTGAGGAACTGCAGTTTTTGGCTTCCATCCACAGCCAAGGAGGTTGCCACTTGGCGTAGATGTATCGATACCACCAAGCAACCAAGCTGAAATATCCCGTAGTTCTTCCTCGAAACCATGAACATCACCACGTGTCAAACAACGATGCCAGTGCTGGAAGAAGAACTGATTTTCCAGCTATTTCTCTGTCAATAAAGCCTCTGCTAAGTACAACTTCACTGATTGGACATCCACATAAAATGTGGCAAATTCAGAGTCATTTTAACATGGGGACTTATGGAGAGTGACTGGTTCTGTAGCCAGCCTCAAGTGGCCTTTTAAAGTACTGCAGTTTTTGGCTTCCCTTCACAGCCACGGAGGTTTTGAAAATCAGTCAAATATATGTCCAATATTGCCTCCTTTGAGCTCATTTTTGGTCTCCACCAACTCCTGCAGTTAATATTTGTCTCTGTAGCTGCTAAATGCTCCACGATGTTCTCCAGCTGGCTGCTAATTTTTGTTTTTCTGCTTGTTTGGTGCTGGGTAGGAAGCATACAATGGGGTTTTTATAGTAGAAAACAGCTGGCTGCGACGTCTGGAAAGCTGTTTGAAAAATCAAAACAACGAAAGAAACAACGGCCTGTATGGAAGAGTGAGATAATTGTTTGAGCAACAGTTCCCATATATTGATCGGTGCAAAACATCTGACGCTGACACATTAGCTGAACACATGTGGGACGTTTTACAACTGGAAAAATCAACTTGCCAGTTCTCTTTGGTAATGGGAGTGAACGCCGGGTTTCCACAGGAATGCCCGGCACAACATTTGGCACATTTCACTGCGCATTAGCATTTCCATACTGCCATTCCTTGTTACTTTCTGGCCCGCGTACAATCTGATACAGAAATACCAATAATAAGATAACAAGGGTTTGATTTATTAGCGCAGGTCTTCCTCTCACACTTTATTGTTCTCCGTTTCACGCTCGTACGTCTTTGTTTTGATAATCATCTCTTTTCTCAGCCTCCCTCGCTTAACAAGAGACGTCACATCAGTCAACGCCTCGTCGATTTATGGTGTTTTCCTCCGACTAGAAAGCATTCTGTTTCACTCGAACAGACAATTTTCTGAGGGAATATTTTGTTTCTGGTCCCAATCAGTGAACGATAGGATCCGTTTAATATTTTAACTGTTTGGTTTTTTTAAAAATGTTTTCGTCTCCATGGTTCTCATCTTTGATTTGGTGAGGGCGACGGCCTCCATTTTCAAATCAGCTGTGACATTTTCATTTCTTGGACGAACCTTCCTCGTCTTGTGTGTGTGAAAAAGCAACGCCTCCGAGCCACACGGCTTTTTTTCATTTTCTCATTCTCCACGGGTTGTTTCCCCGTCGGCTTCCTGCGACAAAACCCTTTGTGTGCCAATGGGAGCTGCTTTAAAGACCTTATCAAAGGCTTAATAATGTTTCTTGCTCTACTGCAGGAATAACCTGCATTGTTTTGGGTGCCCTGCAAGGTATTCTGATAGCACTGCTCCCACTGATTCTGAAATTCCCAATTCCAATGACCGGTAGTCGGGGCAGCAGAGTTGAAACAGTAGTATTGTTCTCTTAAAAAGTGTGTATGTGTGTGTGTTTCAGGTTGAACGCTTGTCTGGCCCCACTTAGTCTCTTCAGGATGTTTTGGTTTTTTCTCTATGTGTATGTGTGTGTGTGTGTGTGTGTGTGTGTGTGTGTGTGTGTGTGTGTGTCGGTGTGCATGCATAAGTGTGTGTATGCTTTGCAGCTTTATAAAACTCATTTCCTGGCTGGCTCTTAGGAAAACAGAGAGTATGTCGGGTAATAATACAGGAGACGTGGAGAAAACGGCAGCCACTGTTGATATGAAGGGTGTGTGGCAGCTCTGTGATGGATGTGTTGTGTTGGTGTGTTGGTGTGTTGGTGTGTGTGTGTGTGTGTGTGTGTGAGAAATAGGGAGGCAGTACAGTGGAATATGAAGAGAATGCTGATATGCAGATAACTGCTGTATGTAGGTGACCGGGTGGTGTGTGGATGTGTGTGTCAGGAAGGGTGGTTCTGTATTGGAGGGAGGGCAGGTTAAAAAAACCAATAGAGCTTTTGTTAACACTCCTATAAAAACACAGCGGGTCAGAAAAAAGTAGATAAAGTCTTAAATATGACCGATGGCCTCATTAATCAAAAAGTCAGCGCGGGTCCTGAAGCGCCGGACAGGACTCTTTTGTTCCAGCATTCGATTTAAATATAGTTTCATGCAGCGTTTCTTTACTTTACATCTTAAAATAAATGTCGTTATGATGTTAAATGATGTTGTGGAACATATGCACGGTAGCTCTTTTAGCGTATCCCAACATAGCGGCAGTAGCACAGTGTTTTCTCCGACGTGACGTCAGTGAGAGCGGGTCCTCTTCCATGTTGAAGTAGCCCAGAACAGACAAACACAAACACTGATCTAGATATGGACTTTTGCTTTTTTATGTGAATTTGGCAGCCAGAGTTTCTTCCTATATGTGTGCATGGAGAGGGTGAGGCATGGGAGAGTATTCAGTTGGTAGTGATCTGCAGATCCACCACCAGGTGTCACTAAATCTTCACTTGACTGGACCTCTTGCCAGTGAAGAGGAGGTTTGTAAAGACTTCCTTTAGGACTCTCAGTGAAACTTGTTGAGCCATGATCATTTCTTTGCAGTGGTACTTGCAGAGTTTAAGTAAAATGGTACTGAGATTTTGTGTAGAGTTCAGTTTTGATGGACCTTTGGCAAACCGTCTTAACGGTGCTGACCTTTGAGATGAAGAGAACATTGTAACATTGCAGTTTACATGCAGTACAATTGAGTTCAATACATCAAATTAATTGACTTTTGCATGATTGAATACAATTATAAATCATCCTGAAGCTTGAAAAAAATATCACTCAGCCCCAATTGAGCATTTGTCTTTAAATTAAAGCAACATTGTGTAAAAGATCTGGTATTTTTGTGATTTAGTGCCCCGAGTTTAGGACTATAATCTCACTGTGGTAAATATGGACATCTGTACTCGTGTATTTGTTCTGATTACATTACTTATGATCAAAAACTAGCCAAACTAACAGCCAAACATCAAGCTAGGACATAGCAGCCAGCTAATATTACTTACTGAGTCCAACAGCAGTCAGCCCAGCTCGGCGTCTGTCTTTCAGCCTTTTATTTCACCAACTCTCACCAAAAAGTCAGTCCCAGATTTACTCGGTTAACTCTGTAAATCACAGAGAGTTGAGTGACCAGAAAACATTTCCTCCATAAAATTTGATCCAGTTTCACCAAAAATCAGTGAAATAGTTGGTGATGTGTGACTTAGTGCCGTAAAGCGTTACTACTCTTTATTTCATACCATCAGAGATATCATAGATATAATCCAGTGATAGATGTTGATGTTAATAGCGTTTGACTGTGGCTCTGCATTCATGTATCATCTCTCACATGGATTTTCCTCCTCATGCCACACACACATGCTTTCCTTGTTCCAGATCATGTTTAATTAGTCTCGGAGGCTGATGTATGGATCTACATGCTGTCAGAGAGAGGACACACACATGCACATAGTGTGTGCTTAAATTACACACATTCCCTCTGCAGGGTCTTGAAATCGAACATTCCTTTCATTTGCAAAGACACACACACTGTCCCTTTGTCTGCGAATCACGAGGGAATTTGCATGACTCGTTCAGCATCTTCGTGAACCTTCTTTATTTTTCATCCAGTTTCTTCGTCCTGGTATCGATTGTGTTGCATCCACCAAGGTTGATTGTCTCCGTTTGTTATTTTAAGTTAGAAGTTACTGTAATCATTTCATCTTTTTCATGTGGTATTCATTTCAGTCTTTCTGTCTGCGAGCGCTCTAAGTGCATGCTTCTGCTGTTAATATCAGCAAAACATTAACTTAAGCCGGAGCTAATGTAAACTGAATGTGAATCTCAGATGTTACTACAGCTTGGCTCAAATGTACCGTGTCAACATTACTGTCCTTGGATCACTCTGACAGTCTATACGGATCCAAACTGGACACTTTATTTATAGAGCAGGGAAGCCGAGAGTGCGGGAAATGTATACGAGGGAGATGATTTCAATATCAGCCCGACATCGTTCATTTTAATGGCCTCATTTGACTTGTTTTAAACCCATGAAATATCTGAATTCCAGTGCTTGGATTTGTTCATGTGATGTATTGGCAACAGGTGCAACCGAAGCCAGGGGCCTTATATCTTTAACCGTCACTTTATTGTACAGTATGTGCACATCTAATGAAAACAATATTTCACAAAAGAAAAATCCCATGTTGTCCCAAGCAATATTTGTGTATAAAGTTATTCTGATACAAGCGGCCCCGAATGAACTTCGTCCACCGGGTGGCTGGGCTCGGACTTAAAGTGAGGAGGGTGAGGAGTTCAGACATCTGGAGGGAGCTCGGAATAAAGCCGCTGCTTCTTTGCGTTGAAAGGAGTCAGCTGAGGTGGATCGGGCATCTGATTAGGATGCCACCTGGGCGCCTTCCTTTCAAGGTGTCTGCAGTATTATGGATGTTATACCAGACTGGCAGAGCTCTTGACTCTCACCTATGGTCATGAGCTTTGGGTAGTGCCTGAAAGAACAAGGATACAAGTGGCTGAAATGAGCTTCCTCCGCATGGTGGCCGGGCTCAGCCTTAGAGATAGGATGAGGAGCTCAGACATTTGGAGTAAAGTCACTGCTCATTTGCGTCGAATGGAGCCAGCTGTGGTGGCATCTGATTTAGCATTCCCCATGGGCGCCTTCCTTTGGAGTGTTTCGGGTATGTCCAACTGGTAGGAGACCCCGGGGCAGGCCCAGAACTCGCTGGTGGGACTATATACCCAGTCTCGCCTGGGGACACCTCAGAATCCCCCAGGAGGAGCTGGACTGTGTTGGTGGAAGACCCTGCTAAACCTGCTGCCAATGCGACCCAACCCCGGATAATTGGAAGAAAATGGATGGATGGAAAATAATTCTTTGTGGTGCTGCTAATCCCACTGCGAATCAACAGTCACCTCTATGTAACTTTAACCTTTATCAGTTTGATTTTGTGGTCTGTCTCGTTGCTCCTGATCTCACAGATCTACTTGGATATCTTTGGCTCACAAGCTGCAACCTGCCCAGTGCAAATAGCAGCTAGATGAAGTAAACAAGTAGCTGGTGAAGAGAACTTCTTGCTCGAGTCTTTTTCTCTGTTGAAACTAAATGTAAAAAGTGAATCCCCTTTTTGCCTTGGTTCTCTCCAAAGTTGACGATTACCCCTCTTTTGTCTGTCTTTTAAATCAGCTTGCTTTGCGTCAACATCACTATCTTTGCTTAACCCTGATGGGCTGTATGGGGATCCACAGTGGACTCTTTATTTATGGTGCAATGAAGCTGAGAGGCAGTAAATGTACTGTATAGGAGGGAGACGATTTCATCATCAGCCTGACATCAGTCATTTTAAAGGCCTCATTTGACTTGTTGTAAACTCATGAAATGTCTGAACTCCAGCACCTGGATGGTTCATGGAAGCCTATGATGAATTAGCAACAGATGCAACCGCGGCTAAGACTGTATATCTTTAACCTTGTCTTTAATGTAGACTGCAGTACATGTGCATCTACTTAAGGAAAACCCCTGTTTCATTGCAAAATAGTGTAGTAAACTTTATTTTGATGATTTTTTTTGATCAAATCCAAATTAAATCAAAATCTAATGAATTCAAACTCATGCACCTCTTACAAACTGACATTCCAACACTTATAGATCAATTGTTTTGGCATTTAAAACACTGACTGCTATAAGTGTAAATTAATAAAGTCCTGGTTTCAGATCATTGTTTTGATGTTGTGCTCCGTCTTGTCCCTCCTGATCTCGCTGATCCATTTAGATATTTTTAAAATATGAAGTATTGGCTCATAAGTCCTGCAACCTGCCCAGTGCAAGTAGGAGAAAGACAAAGCAAACGAAAGAGTTTTTCTCAGGAGCTAGTGGACTGAACCAAGACAAAAAGAAGGTGAATTTTGCCCTTTAATATAACGGGTGACGAAGATTAACATTACCATCCTGTTTTCAAATTTAGCTTCTTGCTGTTTTAAAAGGCAGAATTTCTGGTCCAATTTTGAAGTTAAAAAAAGTTGGCACTTTAATCTGACTTTTACATCATTGCACTGATTGGACGGGGCTCGGGAAGTTATTCTGTAATAACTGTTCAACGTTTCAAAAAGACAAAAGATATTACACTACTGCTCTGATCTTGGTGGTATAATACCTTTTGTTGCTGCCGCCTGTATCCTTTCTTATAGCACTTTTTCAAATTGCTGCTGTCAGGCGTCTGAAACCTCAGTTGGCTGGAAAAGTCCACTGGAAGAAATACAGCATGGTGGGTCTCGCCACAGGAATTTTGGTGGCCCCCCACTGACTTTAGTTGCTTTTAATTTATGAGGTCATCTGTAACGGAGGCTCTGAATGTTGTCCTTGGCCTCCTCTGTGGATCTCCTCGGAGACTTGGGTCAAAAAGGCATCACCTGGATCTGAGATGCATCTGAAATTTAATTGGTGGATCGTCAGTGTTGTGCATTAGCATAGCTCTCTGTGACTGCTACATTTTTCCCATGACACACACTCTCCAGGTGGGATTAGTTACCATGATTTAGCACGAGGCGGATTAAAAGTAAAAGCTACAGTATGACTGAGCAAGTCTGCTTATTTTAAAAGAGTTCAAGGCTTCAAGTTCTGGATTAATTCACAGCAACACGATCTGGAAACCAAACGCATGATTGCAGCTTTAGCTTTGTCTTGGTTTGTGAGGAGATTGTAGCTTTATTGGGTGATGTGTGGTGAATGGCAAAGCACTTACAGATGCTTTCAGTTTTGAGGTGTTGCCAAGGTGCTTCATTCACACCCATAGGCACACACACACCTATGAACACGTTGATGTTATTAAGACCGCTGGACATGTGTTTGTAGCATCGGTCCATGGAAACACAGCTGGCGGTTTAATCTCTGACAGAATCGGATCCATAGAAGGTTGAGTATTGAGTTTCACAGTCACAGAGAGATGTGTTTGTATAGTTCTGGCCACCAAACCAACTCTCCATCTCGGCTGCTTCCCGCTGTTCTTCTTTTGAGACCGTTTGATTTAAAACCTGCAATACATGTTGAAGATTTCAGGAGAGGGATTTAGCATCCAGCAATCATCGTTGTTTATCTATAGATGACAACGTTTTCAAAGAAACTGTTTATTTAACAGAATATTTTATTTGTCCATATCCATTCGCTCCCTCTCTGTTGGCTGATTTTTAATCAAAGACAGTGTAAACATGGACGTAGTATCCATAACGTCAGCCACAGGTTTCTGAAAAGCCGTTGAGAAGCTCAGTGTGGAGCTCTGACTGCCTCTGACGCCTCCCAGCTAAGCTAAATATTGCAAAGACGTGAATCGTCAGCGGACCTGAGGCGGCCTGAATGAAGCCTAGTTGCTCAAACAAGCCAGCTGTAATGGAACCTATTTCTGCTGTGAAGTTGGACATTTTAACATGGGGACTTATGGAGACTGACTCGTTCTGTAGCCAGCTTCAAGTGGATGTTTGAGGAACTGCAGTTTTGGCACTTTGGCATTGGCTTTACTTCAGAGCCATGGAGGTTCTTTATAATGCCTAATTTTCTCTGCAGACCTCTTAACCAATGCCATATAAAGAAAGTTAATCTGCATTGTAGAATGTCTCAAATCGTTACTTTAATTCATCCTCCACTCGTGATGGTGGTGGGTGGTAATTTCCCTAAATAAATCCATTATTTTTTTAACTAAAAATATTATCCCATATTGAAGAATGTCCCATGAACATTGTTTTTAAATCTCTCCCCAATGGACACACAGTCAATAACCCAAATTTAACTTTGCATAAAGCAGTTGTTTCTTCCAAAAAAGCCTGCCCTTGAGCATGACTAGTACCAACTCTTGCAATTTCTGTGTGGCCTAACATCCTTAAGTTGCTGATATATATTATGCCTTCTAAGACACATAGTGACTCTTTTACAACCCTGTAAATAAAGAGAGAAAAACAACCGAGGGCACAAGTATTTTGGAGCTATTTGTTGGGGATATTTATGATGTGACCTTTTGGCAACTATAGTTGAAAATGGGATAAAGCCAAGTCTGAAATTCACAACACATTTCATAGCCTTTGTTTGCTTCCAAGTCATTACGAAACAATAAAACAAATGGGCACAATCCTGAGTTTATGTGCCTGCGTTGTTATCTTCTAAGATTTTATTTATTTGTTCATAGATTTGGCTTCTTCCTCACTGGTGTCCATATTGAGGTTCAGCAGTTGTGAGGTTTTCGCTATAATGAAGGAATGTTTTGTTAACTCTATACTTTAAACAAACGAGTCCTTCATTAATTTCACCCCTGCGTCTATATTACACAAGATGATAATTGAAAAATCCTGCCAAGAACCAAATCTATGGCTGCCGTTACTGACTCAGTTTGCTCAAGATCAGTATTATCAGGAGACCTCCATCTTAACAGAATTATGGTAGGCAATTTGTGCTGGAATTTTTATTTGACAAATTACAGACATGGTAGATTTACAAGGGGTCAAAATTACTGACAGTCACTGCAATTATCGCAAATTACCGGGGCGTCCCCAGGTAATAAAATTCCTGCGTGAATGTGGCTCAAGACAAACCAAAGGTGAGCTTCAGTTCTGGATTAACCTTTCAACCTGGCAAACTGATTAAAATCAAGTGTGTTATTTCAGCGGCTTGGGGGAGCAGTTGTACATAGAGTAACACACGTAATGTACATGTGTTCGTCTGTGATTATGGTGCCAAACTTTGAGTTGAAACAACGTCTGTAGTCGATCACAGCTGCTGTCCAGATCGGATTGGGAAGCTGGGTCCAAAACGAACACATTTTTGATCTGCAATGGGCTGCTATACATGCTGTTATAATATACTGCATATACAGCACCAGTTCAAAGTTTGGACACACCTTCTTATTCAGTGATTTTTCTTCATTTCAAGACTCAAGACATCAAACAACACATGGAATTATGTGGCAAACAAACCAAAATATCTGTGAAGGTTCTCAGTCGTCAATCTTTCTTTGAGAACTGTTAAATCTGGGGCAACTGGACTTGCTTGTAGATCCGAGAAAATGTTTCCACTCTCATCAGTTGTGCTGTGCTGTGCTGTGCTGTGCTGTGCTGTGCTGTGCTGTGCTGTGCTGTGTTGTGCTGTGTTGTGTTGTGTTGTGGGGCAGCTACTAAGGAGGTAGAATAGATCTCCCACTAATCAAATGATTGGCAGTTCAATCCCCATCAATCGACCCCTTCCACACTGCATGTCGAAGTGTCCTTGGGCAAGATACTGAACCCCAAATTGCTCCTGAAGGCTGTTCCATCGATATATGAATACGAATGAATGGTTAGCTCCCAAAATCTAATGACCAGTTGGCGATGTCACCCATTTGTCACCCAATCATTCACTCAGTGGGAGAATGAGATGTCAAAAGTGCTTTGAGTGGTACAGTCCATTTGTCATTTGTTTGTCATAGTGTTGGCATACAGTAAATAGCTCTATTCAGCTGCTGTAGTAATTCATATTATGGGAAGAACCGCCCAACAAAGACTTGACGGCACAAGGACACTTTGACATGCAGTACATGTAACATTTCATAGACTTTTAGCAGTAGAGAAAGCCCAATATTAAAAGTTTAGTTCCAAAGCTCATGAAACAGAAACATCCATCTTTAAATCTGGTTCATTAACGACTGAACTGCTCGTCATTTTAGCGTCTTTTAGGTTGAATTCAGATGAAAATCAATGACAAGACGCTGACAATCTCCATCTGACAATAGGCACTTTATTTAAGCACAAAATAACACAAAGCATTATTTAAAAATGAATTTTAACAAGGCATTCAACAACTTTACATGTACATTCCTCAAGTGGTATCAAATTAGGTTTTTTTTTAAGAAAAGAAGAAAGATTTGTATTGAACGATATCGACATTCATAGACAGTGTTTTTAAGGAGTGATGTGTGTTTGATATAGTAACAATAAAATGTACAAAGACCTTTACAAATGTAATCCAGGAAAACGATATAAAAGCTGTATTGTAAGTGTAGTTATGATGTAAATAAATTAAGTGTGAATATTGAGGTGGGGTACTCAGGTGGAGGAAGTTGGCCTGTAGGTTGTTCAAATTCCCGGAACAGCTGAGAAAGTGTAGGCGGTCGAAATCAAACAAAGTAGTGCTTTGCTTTGTCTTTCATCAAGACTCAGAGGTTTTAATTACACAAGTGGAGCTGCTCAGTCTCCAATGGGTAAATAAGGCCTTAATAGGCACGTCTGTGTGGTCTGTGGCATGTGTTCCTACTCACTGTGAACTGTACATGAGTTTTTGTATTTCTATCTGTATGGGATCACAATTGCAGGCCTCCAAAGTGAGGACAATTATCCTGTCCTTACTTCTTCTAGGGGTATATTTGTGATTTAAACTCAAGGTTGGAGTCCTCATAAGTGTAGTCTTGCAAATCCAATTATGTTTTTCTGTAATGTAAAGTTCTGGAGGGCTGAATGTCTGGATTACATTTTCCCGTGTTCGACTGGCACATTTGCCAAAAGTGATTTTACTACTACAATGTTTTTCATTGTGTCATGCTCGGACAAAAACCTGCAACAGGAACGCTTCATAGTTAGTGGAACAATGTCTCGTAATCTAATCCTGATGAGCTGATATGTCGATCCATCTCAATGCCAGTACCATGATGTCACGGCGTGTTTGCTACGCTTCAAAAGCCTTAATCATCAGCAACAGTTGGGGGTGGATTTCAAAACTCACTAGCCCTTTTTTCGTTATTTAACAACCATAAATTTTTATAAGCCACAGATGTTTTTTAGAGAGGGTGTGGAAGCAAACAATCTCACTGGTTCAGTTGGAGGAAAATTAGCAAATGGGAAAGTGGAGCCATCAGGCAGAAACTATTATGATTATATGAACAGTGAGCTCCTTTTATCCGTTCATGATGGTGGCATTTGTTGTGTCTATCTGTCTCTTCTGATGAGATTTTCCTTAAACAATGCCTCAAATGTGTATATCTCATGCTGCTTAGCAACAATTATGAATCTCTACCAAACAATTGTTTATTGAATGTACCCTGTAGAGTTTTTCAGCGCTAGTAGCGCTATGGGACAATATTTTTGGGTGGGATGGACCACACGTTTCATGCTATGCCACTGATCAACAGTTGGTGACGTTAGCATGCTAAGACATAAAAAAATGTATCCAAAAATCAACATTGCAAATGTAAACTGATTCATAACTGTTACTAAGATATCTTCAAAGATACGCACATTTTAGTAAGAGATGGTAAAAATAAACCTTTAAAGGACCAGTGTGTAGGATCTAGTGGCATCTAGTGCTGTAGTTGCAGATTGCAACCAACTTAATACACTTCACCTCACTTCCCATTGGTGTGTAGGAGAAACTAGTGGCCACAACACTCAAGAAAACCACAAAAAGCGTTTGTCCAAACTGGGCTACCCTAGAAACACAGTGGAGATATAAAAGTAAATACAATAACTTTTATTTTCACACTAAAAAAAACATGGTTATCAATATTATCTTCCATTTCTGCCATATTCGGTCATTAGGGCCCCCTAAAGCTCCTTAAATCTTACACACTGGACCTTTAACATTTAAAGTATTGGTAGACAAATCTGTCAGCTCCAGCATACACTTTCACCACCATCTTTTTCCGACCTCTCTCTGAAAGCCTAAGCAAAAAAGAAAGTGTTTTTTTTGGACAACCGGTCTGTCAAACTGAAACATGGCTTGTGATGTACGTCTCCTTGAAATATATAATTATGTTCAGCAAGCCAAACTATTTTCAAAATATAAACACAGCATGGATCTTGGATGGGAGCTCAAAAACAAGAGAACGGAGCTGAAAAACTGGACTCGGTGCTGATTTATATGAGGTTTAGAGCTCACTGCGTTTCACAATAACTTCTCAGTATCTTTCTCCGGGTCTAATGGAGAGCAAATGATCGACAATGTGTTCGACTCGCGGTCTGGCAATTTCTAATGTGACGCTACAAACTGTAGAAATGCAGCTCAAAAGGCACTTTTGTCCAGAACCATTTCTGTGGTAGAGCCACAGAGAACAGAGTATTTACATAAATGAGACATTATTCAATAGTACAAACGGAACTGCCAAGATCAACAGCAAGGGGCTGTTTTCATCTTTGAGAAAGTAATTGATCAAGATGGCCTTGGGTTGGTTTCACAGCAGACCGCTAGCAAAGATGGTTGGTTTCAGATGTTGGTGCACACACGCTCTAATAGGCAGTTTGTCCAGCTGATCTCATTTTAATTGGCTAATTAGTTGTTTTCCTCTCAGACATGCGTGTTTCAGAGCCCCAGTTACATGAATGAAAATCTAATTTGATAACCTTGTTTGCATATATTTTCTTTAGGCGCCACGTTGGCTCAGTGGTTAGCAAAAGTTCTGGGTTTGGACCCAACACGTATGGCTGGGAAAGTTTGCTATGGTTTGAATTTTAGGAACTTGAGACTCTGAGTGCAGTGACACATTTTTGGTGTGTCAACGTTGAACTTCAGCGCATTGAGTTTCAAATAAAACAGTGACTCAGCTCAGATTTACTTCGAGGGTGTTTACACTCATGTCAGTTGAACACTGTTGCCATTTTTTATGAATAATCCCCACATTTTCAAGGACTGGAATGAAGTAATTTGGGTAAATATTTGTAACTCAGTGGCTCTCTGAAGTATTTGACCATCTCGATGATAAGACCAGGCAGTCAGCTTCTTTTTGCTTCTTTTTGCTTCTTTTAGCTGTTCTCACATTAGTGTTACATGTGGCCAACATGGTTGAACTGAGGTTAAGTGTGCCTTGAAATTCAGCTATTTGACCTCCTACTCATTGTTTCATTACAAACCCAACCAATCTTCTGAGTAGTACAGAGCCAAAACTTAAAACTCTGTTCTGATTTTTGACGATTGAATTGGCCTCTCATCTTATAAACTCTTACAAACATTATCTTCTCTTTCTTTAGGCCTCAAAAAGCAGCTTGATTTGATTTAGAAGTCTCTAGTTATCAAGATGATTTGGGATGACATGGCTCCACACTGCGAAGGCAGACTTATGGGGGATTTTTTTAAGCATAAACAGAGCATGGTACTAAAGCAGCATGTCACACATGGCTTATTAATTTATTATCTAACACAAAGTGTTGAGACAATGCTGAGCGATGAGCAAACTCGCTCTGCAGTGCGCTGCAAATGAAAAACATTTTAATTCCGGAAACGTAATGAATCGACCAGCGGGAGATCATGAATTGTGTTTCCTGCAAAGAAACCTAAGAACTGGGACTAAATCCCAATCTGTAATTATTTGCAAGAGTTGGGTATGGATTTCTGGAGTTATTCTCATGTCTCCTCGGCCCACTGCTACACAAGGGAGCTCAAAGGTGCAGGGGTCAGCTGCAGACCAGAAACTGTGAAGTCGAGGTTAAAACAACTTTTAGACCAGTAGCTTCCAAGATTCTTGGCATATAGACCCCTTAAAATCAAGCTGCATTCACGTGTTACCCATTGTCACAAGTTTCAGATATCAATAAGTTGTCGGCGGTTCAACCAATATTTCCCAAAATAAGCAAAGATAGGAGAAAAGTTCACCAAAAAAGAAATTAGTCTGGCAGAACTTTGTTGTTTCTTCTTTCATTTTCCATTTTTGTCATTTTGTAATCCCTCAAATTCTAAGTTCCAATTGCAAGTTGGGAACCACACATGTAGATTACAAATAACCAATGCATCCAAATTACTATAGAGCTGTGTTGTTGTAACTACATGCGGAGCGACAATCATCAAAATACCTTTGAAACAACGGTTACTTCATGTATTTGCAAAAGAATGTGCAGTTTTCAACCTAGTTTGAAGTTTAAGTGGCACATTACGAATGTTGTAATTAGAATCGTTGACATTGGCAAGCAGTGTCGCCCCAGTAAACAGCTTTTGGTGTGAGAGTGCACTGGATTACTCAAATAAAGGATCTCACACAAACTTTGGGCTTATTTCTTCCTTTTATGGCCTTTTTAGTCCAAATTGCGCTGCATATAAACAGTGCGAGCTGTTGGTTGCCATCCATGTTTGCTTTGCAAGTGGTGTTCATCCAGTTTATTTTAGTATGTTGTCTAGTTCTTTATGTGTGGTGGGTTCAGTCTTTGTGGGTTTCTTCAGGTTTGCCCCAAGCTTTGGACACCTACTGTATGCCTTCAGTTTACCAAAATCATGCTTACGGGGATGTTTGCGCTGAGATGAGCAGTTCAAGGATGTTCTCTCGATACACTGTAGATCTCCACGAACACAGAGAAAGTTCAAATATTTATTTATTTTCTTAGCAACAATGTGCTACACATGTTCACAGCTACAAAACTGTCCAGTAGAAACACGCCAACACAGACACATTCAATGCAAAAGTTTTCCCAGCTGGCCCCGGAGTTGGATTTATGCTGCTATAATATGAGTGTGTACGTTACATTATCATCATCGCTGGACCTGTTTCAGTTAACTGTTTGTTTTGGTTGGAGTGCAAGAAAGAAAAAGGCTGTATCATTTACCCCGGATAATAAACTGACTTACGCTCAAGTTCACAGAGGGAAAGTGAACTTGGCATGTGTGATGTGATGGGAGCATAGAAAGCCCAACAGAAACGTGACTGGGTGCATGCCACCCGGCGGGGGAAAAAAGCTGCAAAGACAGCAATCAAACACAAACCGAAAATTTGCCTTCAATTTTGGGCTTTGCGGGGAAAAATAAACGGGATGTGTTGTTGTGTTTTCGTAGCTTCCCCACAATGTAAATAGAGTATATACACAGGTATGTGTGAACCACAGTGCCAGAAGAAAGGGCACAGCCTAGATGTCACTTCGTTAAAAGTGTGTGTGGAAGCATATAAATCCTTTTCTCTCCGGCAAAACAAATTGAAAGCCAAGTACACTAACAAAGAAATCTGTGTGTGTGTGTACATTTGCTTGACCTCGTTTTTACGGATTGTCCATGTGAACCAAGCCCTTTGAACAAACACATCCTCTATGTGCACGCACACACACACACACACTCCCTACACGCCTCCGAGTGATCACTGACAACTACCAGATGGCACGGGGAGGCTAGACAGTGTAGATAAATGAGTGTGTGTGTCAAGAGTGTGTTTGTGTCTTTACACTGGTGTGACACTGTATGATGTGTGTGTCTCTGGAGCACAGACTAGCCTGGATGTGGAGTGAGGTGATTGTGTGTATCGCCTTTACGTGCATATGTGTGTGTGTGTGTGTGTGTGCCAGAGAAAAAACACGTAGGGGTTGAGTCTGTGCTAGTCAGTGCATGGTTTATGTCTGCGAATATTCTCTCTCGCTCCTCCCAAATCTTTCTTTATGTACGTCTGTGTCTTGTTACTGAATCTGGTCTGTGTTTTCCTAAAATTCACCTTTTCTATGTTCACTCCATGAGCTGTTTTTGCTACAGGGACGTCATACGGGAGTTTTTCCAGCTGCAGAAACTGCATATTTGCATGCTTGCATGTGTTTTATTAAGGATTTGTCAGTGTGTTTCTTAGGTTATATTAAGACTTGGTAAACAGGTGTTGGTGTGTCAGTTTTAGCACTAATGCACCCATGTGTTCTTGTTAGCACCGAGCAACTAATGTTAAAAACACATCTGATTAAGTGGGTGGTAGTTGCACATAAATGTAATAGGCTGACATTTTGGGATTTGCTTGCAAATTAATTAATCAAATATGAAGCTCATTTCGTGGACATGACACGATAGCCGTAAAGTGAATCAGCAAATCTTTCCCCAAAATGTCAAATTATCTCGTGCTAATGTAAGGTGAGTCTACTCCAATGTCCAGATGATCTTTATTGGTTTGTTTGGTGTCAACTCTCCAGTGCACTTCAGCATTTTTAAGCTTGTTTTGGTGATTTGCAGGACAAAAGAACAAAAGTTAGAATCGTTTTACACATATTGGTGCTTTCAGTGAGTATACTTCAGTGTTATATGCTCTGTTACTGTTGAAACAACTGTTTTACATAGCCTAGACTTCTACAAAACCTAGACTCTTTTTTGCTTTTGATCTGAAAATAACCTAAACCATACTCTGCGAACGGTCTTTGTTTGTGTGTGATTAGCCTATTTACATGTGTGTCTGTCATCTTGTTCTGGTCGGATGCTTAAATGATCCTCGGAAAATAAAAGTGAATGCAGCTCCACAGGGTAGACGAGAAAGACTAGACAGATCAAAATTCTTGACACGAAAAGGAAAAAAAAGCCGTGAAAGATTACGAGGAGGGAAAACTGAAAGAAAGAGAAGAGAGATCAACAAGGCAGACTGGTCGGGCTGCATACCACCCGCAGCCTCTTTCTCTCTCTCTCTCTCTCTCTGTCCTTTTATCTTCTTCTGCTCGGCTCATTCGTATTGGCATTTACGAGATTTCTCCCTCCTCCTCCTTGTTTTCAGTTCTTGCAGACTCTTTTGTTCGAAAGGCACTTTATGTTGCATCTCACAGTCTTAAAAAAGCAATCCTTATCCTCCTATTAAAAATGTCCTTGCATAAAATCCACAGTTCTAGTGTTGCGGGTAGATAGTCCTCAGCAAAATCCAAGTGGTTTTGAGTCCAGTCAAGGTAAAATACATATGAATTACTTATTACAATCACCACAGTTCATTATCTAAATCTTCTCAGCTCGTTCATATGTACAGTACTCTCATGGCACGCTTTAAAAAAAAAAGTTATATTCCACAAATCATTTACTTTGGTTTGATTTTTTTTTTTTTTTTTTTACTTCTGCTACCATTTCACCGTCCGTCCTCACATCTTCGATGCAGAGGATCGAGTTTTTATTGCGTGTACATTCTTCGGTCTGGAATCCAAATCCGAGGGTCCGATTGCTTCCCACAAAAAGGCTGTTCGGGATACACTGAGATTCATGTATTAATTTGTGATAATAGGAAGCAGGGAGGCCTGATTTTTTTGGGGGCGATTCTCAAAGATTTCAATGTTTTTCCGTGGTTTACGTCTCTTTTTGACATCCAAAATGCAATTTCCCTTCCCCAAAGAATCAACAGAAAATCGATATCCTCACATTTATTTTCACGTGATTGCACTTGTATCTTTGTATATCTTGTTCTCAGTGGTTAGGTTTTGCTTTATGGAGAGTAAGGACGGCAAATCCACTGTTTCTTTTTCCCTTTCACCCCATCCTCTTGAAGCGAAGCCTTCAAACCTCAATCCTTCCTTCCATCCTTCAGTGTATCCGTCCAAGCAAACATTGAGGATCCAAGATCCAGGCAAACGTCCCGCAGCTCTGTCTAAATGACCCATTTTCCAATCAACGGATATTCAAAAGTCTCCTGCCCACCCATTTATCAATCCATCATCCCATTTGTTTTTTCTCCCCCCTTCCATTCCTTCCTCTCAGAGGTCCAGGCGGAAGGCACCAAAGTAGCTTGAGGAATCATCTGCGTTGACCATGGTTGGGGAAGAGACGGAGACGAAGAGCTCATCGCCAGCCCTCAGCTCGAACAGTCCTCCCTGGTAGACGGAGTGGAGGGCGTACTCTGCATCTGGAGCCCAGCACTTTGTTCCCACCCCCTTCAGGAGCTGCAGAGAAGACAAAAGTAAAGTATGAAAGTTATTTAACAGTACGTATAATCCAACATGACCACGTTACGTCAAGTCAAAAGGGATAATTTACCTGTATGGGGCTTGGGTAGGAGGTTTTCTTGTAGACGCACTGCACCAGCTGGTGGCTGACGCTGCGCTGGTCTCCATCGCTGGCTGCTGGGGATGGATAACGAAAATAGACCTGGAGGCAAGAGAGGGCAAAGTGTTAGGGTTGTTCCACTCATACTATGAAGACACCAACAGGCACTTTGTCATTTGGGTTAAACTTCCAAGGTCAAACAAGCAGTTAACATTCATAAAAGTATTGTAGGTCCAACAGAAGTAGGTAAGTTTTCCTCTGATTTACCTGTGAGTACAGGTAGTAGCGCCCATCCTGAGGCACTCGCAGTTTCCCGTTTGTCAGCGTCATGTTGTGCAGGTGAGCACCAAAGCTCTGATTGGCCCATGAGCGCACCACATGGCGGCAGGACTGGTGGAGACCCGGCGTGGGGATCTGATACGGGGGGAACCCTGTTGGTGAGAAAAGTCCATGGTAGGGTTAGCAATTACAAGGATCTTTAAGTCTACATGATACCGTAGCCCAGTGGACGTTAATATTTCTGAGACTTAGCCGAGTCTGAGAGAAGTTCAAAGCTCATGTTGCCTTTTTACGGTGTTAGCTTCATTTTTGCTCTTCTCTAATTTGTCTGATGTCGTATGAAGTTTGCTGAAGTATCCAGACTTCTTTCCTTCCTTTCGTCCTCTTCATAATTTAAGTCAAATGTTATTTGTGGAAAAATGTTCATCTTTGCAGTGCAAAGTTCGTTACAACTTAAGATCAATGGCGACTATTATTTAGAAGAACAGGCACGATGGTGGTGTCAGTCTTATCCTCTAATTTCATGCAAGTAAGCGAAATAGCCCCAAACTATCAAACCGATCCTTCAAGACAATTCAAAGACGAATAAAACTTTCCAGCATTTGATTGGCTGCCCTGCTCTGCTTAGAACAGTACAGCAGTAGAGAAATGTGCTGGAATATTTGTACCTATTGCAACAAATAAAAAAATATGTGCTACAGAATATAAGTCTTTCTCTAGGTTATTCTCTATATCAGCACTCATGGAACTTACTTGGTTGAAATTAATTGTTGTATAATATGATTTCAGCTGCCAATCAGTGTTTTCTTTGTCTTTAAAAGGCAGAGGCTCAAAAAGAAACACACCACAAGCTCGTCTGTCGGCTGGCTCAGAACCAGCCGGGCATTAGTCAGTAGCCAACGCGTCCTGGGCTTTCCTTCCACATTTAACAAGCATCTTTTCCTGTGCATGCATCATGCATCATTTCCTGCCCTCATCATTCATACGCATGTTTGCACATGGCATAGGAATGGCGAGAAGTCTTTGTGAGAACGTCTGTCTCATTGTGAGAACCGTCGCCGTCACTGTCATATGTCGGACGTGGTACAACATTGTTTTATTTCACATGAGTAAGATGATGGGTTATTAGAAAACGGCATCAAAGGTCAACCCTCGCCGTTGTACTTCCTTCTGAGAAATCCAGGCAGAATGTGTGAACCTCACCCTCTCTTCCTTCTTCCTTAACGCACACACACACACACACGCGCACACACACACACACACAAATATGCATGTACGACATCATCTTTGCCCTTTGTCAACTCAATGGAAATAACATCAGGCAGTCTTTGCCAGATTGTGAACACCCTTTAGCTTGCACGCCAGCCTCAGAAGAAACAATACGAAGGTCTGGATAACACACACACACACACACACACATACACACACACACCAAGAACACAGCCCTACTTCAAATTCCACGTTTAATGGCACACATGTGTTCATCATTACTCCTATCTACAGCACTGTCCTAATAAATATCTGTTTTACGGCTGTACTCGTTGATATACCTCGCTGATGCATCAAAGCTTTCCTTGTCGGAAAAAAGCCTCCGGCGCACAGGAAGTGATTTTTATTTGAGGAACAATCGGTCAGACACACACGATGTGTAACTTTAATTTGATCCTTTATATAGCTTGTCCTAATTTTGTGCAGTAGCCTGCCGTTATGTTAACGAATATGGGATTAATTTAAGGTGTATGTCGGCAGCTTGTTTCCTAAGCTCACACACTAAGGGAAGATTAAAGGATACAGTCCAGTGATCTGGGAGATCTCAAGTTTATCTCTTCAAAGAGAGTTTAAACACTCTGCTGCCAGGATTTTGACTCGGACAATAAAACATGATCACATAACACTGATTCTAGCTTGCTTAGTGTAAATTCAGACAGGACTCAGGCAAATTTGTCCATTTATTTGAGTGGGGGTAATCGAAAAACGCAGCGACCTGCAGCGGAGAAGTTGAAGCCGGATCCAACTTTTGGAAAAACCGCAACCCGACGTCACGCTGCAGCCGCCAATCAGACGCTCAGACCGGTCAAACCTCCGCGGTCAGCCTGAAATGTCTCTGAAACTCTAAACTCTCTTGTGTTCTGACTTTATTTTCATGTACCAGCTTCTAAATCTGAGTCTGACTCACAATTTACGCTGCAAAATAGAGACACAAAGAAGTTTAATTTGGTTTGTGTCCGATGGTTTGAGAGGAAGAGCGGTGGTTGAGCAACATAGACAGTGAATGAGAGCGAGCACCAGCATCGATAAAGCTGGTTAATTAGCAAAATAAAAAGATATTTACGGATTGTTTCACAGCAGTTTTGACCCGCCTGAGGCTGAGATTTATGTGTTAATTTGGCAAGGAGGCCTGATTTTTTAGGCGATTTTCAAAGATTTTAATGTTTTTCTGTGGCTTTTTCACATAAAAATGCAACTTTCCTCCCCAAAGAATCAACAGAAAATCAGTATCATCACATTTATTTATTTATTTATATAATGCCAAATCCTAACAAAAGTTATGTCATGACAGTTCCTGTATAGAGCAGGTCTCCTCTATAATATTATTTACAGAGACCCAACAGGTCCCACCATGAGCAAACACTTGGCGACGGTGGCAAGGAAGCACTTTGTAACTGTGTTTTGAAAGATGCTATATAAATAAAGTTTAGTGTTATTATTTTTAGTAGTATTTTTCAAGGGATATTTGGCCGCCTACAATCCAGACTTAATTGTACGGTTTCATGCATCACCAGATTTCTCTTTTAAACTACAGTCACTGAAGCTTTTTGTGGAAAGTTTACAACATTTTCACTAAGCTGCTTAACCATAATTTGTTACTTCTCCTCCGCCTTCACCCACAAATGCTGTTCGTTCCTCAGTGTTATTCCTCCCAGATGTCTGCATCATTTAAATAGAGATATAGGAAAGGAGTAAATCGTGTTTAGTGTCTTTCTTCTCATTTATTTGATTTATAGTTTTTTACGCGATACACACAAACTTTCATGATGTTCAGTTTCCTTCTCGAAGCCCTTAACCCAAAGTAATAATCTCATCCTCACCTTGAGAGCTGGTGTCTCTGAGGGTCAAGTGGGCAGATGGCCTCTGGGCCACAGAGGTCATGAACTTTGTCCCCGTGTTGTTGAAGTTGCGAGGCATGGTCCTCGCTTCTGAGGGTGGGGGGGGGGGAAATGGAAACAAAAAGTCAGGAACGATGTGGTTATGTTGTGGTGTTAATGTTTGTGTGTGTGTGCGTGTGTGTGTGTGTGTGTGTGAGACTCACCTATGAAGGTTTGTTTGGAGATTATGTTCTCTGTCACCTGAAATAAAGTAAGAAACAAATGATCGTGAATAACAGTGACATCTGTGGCAAACATGGCTGCTGACCCTCCAGTAAAAATTAACTATTGGAGTCGATAAACGTCGACACGTGTATGAGGATAAATGGTGTTTTTTTTAAAGCAGTCATTCATGTTGACGTTAACTTTTATGAGTGTGTGAAGTTAATAATTAACCTTTTATCTTTTAACTTTCCCGTAATGGATGGATCGCTGATACTGGCTGCAGACTGAAATGATCCTCATAAACATGGTTGTAATTTATTCAATAGTTAACTTGAGTCAGTTTTATTCACACAGCACTCCTTAGACAACCTTTGTTTGTCTTTGATTCAGGTGATATAAAACTTCACATAAAAGCGAAGGCAGAACTAGAAGTAGTAAAACTATTATACGGAGAATCAGAATGACCAATATTAGATAAATGAAGTACAAAATATATATAATATATAAGAAGATAAGATACATTGATCAGGTGAATGGTGTCTCTGTTATTCGTACGTCTGTTCTCACACTAATGTAACTTTGCTGCGCATCAACTCTCTGTGATTTACAGAGTTTCCTGATGGACAGTGAAGTAAACTGCTGCCAACTGTAGCTGCTGTTAGCTAATGTTAGCTCAGTTTTTTAGCTGGGATGCCCGGACTGTGAGCTCAGAGCAGAGGGAGTGTTAGTACAACCAGAGTTTTTGGACCATCGGGTGCCAGTGAATGCTGACAGGGGAGCAGGGTCAGTGTCGTGCCAGAACAGGAGCTGGGGCAAGCAAGCAATGACACAGGACTCAGCAGCCTCTATGGGCATAATAACAGAGGTGAAAAGACTAAAGAGGACGTTGACGGAGGAAGCTAAGAAGAGTAAAAGAGAGAGTGAGCGAGCAAGACGGCACCGGACAAGAGTAAATCTGGGACTGACTTTTAGTGGTTGGTGAAATAAAAGTCTGAAAGACAGACGCCGAGCTGGGCTGACTGCTGTTGGACTAGTAAGTAATATTAGCTGGCTGCTACAGCTGTCCATCCTTACCACAGCGGTATTGCACAATGAAACTGGGGGCGCTAAATCAAAAAAATATCAATTTCTACATAATATTGCTTTAAAAGTCTCTTGTGGGTGAATTACAGAAAGTTTAGTTTGAAGTAGGAAGACAGGCCAAGTCTTCCTCCTCCTCTCTCCTTCCATCATCACTGTAATAAACCATAAACATTCCTGGTTTTATTCCCGACGGCACACACCGTCTCTGTTTTATTTCTCCTGCCCTCGCCATGTCATCCTTCGCCCCAAGCGAGTGGCCGCTGTTTCATCTCGACACATCCACACACACACACACACACACAGATGCATTTTCTCACTCTCACACTCAGTAATTCTTCTTCTCACACACACTGGCATGCTAATGCTTTCTGTATGGACAGACAGTCGTGCCTTGTTTTTGTCTTTCACACATTCTCAGTCCAGCTTCACTCGCTCCTCTGCTGTTAAATATCTTCTGTCTCTCTTTTCTCATCCTCCCATTTGTCACTTGATCACCCTTAATCCCTAATTTTCTTGCGTTATTTCCCCATTCCTTCTGCTTTATGTCTCGCCTCCTTTTCTCTGTTCACCTCTCAACCAAAAGGTCACATGTTAAATCACCTGTTACCAGTCATGTGGCCGGTCGAAAGCGCCCCCGAAGCGTGGCACTAAAACCCCCCTGTGGTATAAATCTCCCCGATTCATTTGCTGAAATCCCCGCAAAGTCCTGAATATGATTAATTTCACCACTGTTTTTAACGGTCATCCGTGGTGTTATTCTTGGCAGCGGCGTTGTTTCTCCTGCACCAAACACTCAACCCAACCTGCAAATTGGACATGATCGCTCTGGGGTTTGGCGTGTGTGTGCGCTCTCGAGTGTCTGCGTCTGTGTGAACGGCTAAACATGGGGCCCCCCAACATGTGTATACCCTATATATACCCTAAGGGGGAACCTAATACAGCAAAGTACATAGTGTCAGCCTGGTCTTGCTAGCTGGTCTCGCTAGGCGTAGCGTGCCTGTCTCGGCCTCACGTTCCTCATGTCCTGAAAGCAGAAAATTACCCGCACGCACACCCACGCGCACTTAAAGAAAGAGAGAAAATTGCCAACAGATTTTCGTCCCTGCATGTGGCTGCAGTTGAACAAGTAGAAAGTTAAAGAAAAACAAGAAATGTGGGGGTGTTTTTCAGACGACTGGACCCACTATGAGCTTTCAGTCCTCTGTCAGGGTGACCCCAGAACAGCATGTTTTCAATAGAGTTGAGTTGAACACGTCTGCTGTCTTTAACGCCTAAAAGCTCACATGGGAAACTACTGGATGGCCACAATCAGCTGTAGAGGCTGCATGCATAATTTATGTTCACAGCAGTGGAAGCTTTCTAAGTAAGCTGTACGTCTAAAGGTGAAACGCCACCATCGTGTAGAGTTATAGACCATTTACGGTGTTTTCTTACTCACTGTTCGCATCTGGTTTGTATTTAGGACACTTTGTACGAGTGAGGGGTGTCCAACATGTTTTAAATGAAACGCAAAGACACTAAATTAAAGACATGAATGTGACAACTGAGGTAGTGAATTGCTCGTAGGTGCATGAATAGCCCAATATGCCCGTCCTGTGATTGACTGATTGACCTCTCTTGGCTGTACTCTTGTCAACTTGGGATTGGCTCCAGCCCAGCCATGGGCCTCTAAAGAATAGCTGTGGCTAATGGATGGATATTTGGCAAAAGAGCACAATTACAACTTGGCTCTACAGGTGGTTTCAGCGTGATACATTTGCAATCAAAGCAACCTGCTGGTACCCTTCAGCTTCTTGAGTCTTGAAGTCATTATTCCGCCCTTTAAATGGAAAGGTCAATTACGGCTAACATCATGGGATAATCCCAGGTAATAAGGGCTTTAGGTTGTTGTAACAGCTTGCTAAAGACAACAGCATGCATTGAGTAAAATAAATGTCAACATTGTAAGCTTTCAATTATCAGAAATGGGTTATTAGAACCAGATAGCTTCATTAAAGGTTCCACAGGAGGTCATGCTGGCCTTAAATCCAATCCATGGGAACAAGCATTAAATTCAAATCACTGCCCATCTTGAACACTCTTATACAAGCCAACGTACGCTCAGGGCAATCCAAACTTTTCTCGTCTGTTGTTCCCCGTTGGTGGAACGTCCTACCAGCTCCTACCAGATCAGGGGCGTCCCTCTCTACCTTCACAAACCTCCTGAAGACCTCCAGCTCTTCAGAGAGTACCTCCTCTCCAACACTACCAACAACTGGACATGATAAATCTATCCCCCTCTACAACTGTCACAGTACTTATTGCTGCACTAACATGTCCTTGTCGCAGTGTACCTCGATTGTTGTACCCCTTTTCTGGTTAAAACCATCAGTTGAATGACTTAATGTAAATGTAAAGCTTAAAAATAACCCAGACATCAACTACTGCTACTGGCACCAATTATTCTTCATGCCACTAGTAGTAGTACTAGTACAGGCCTCACCATTACTCTTCCGTCTCTGGATTCAAATATCTTCTGACTGCCATGTTTGTTAGACTGGTGAGTTTTTTGTTACCCAGGTCATTATTATTTACTTCTTGGCTGCGGTGAGCAGTATGTATCATTTGGCTGCAACAAAGGAGTAGGAGTTTTAGCAAATCTATCTTATTTTTCCAGTCTGCCTGGCCAAAATAGACTCCCTGGGTAGTTAGGACCCTTATATTCTGTCAAGTATGTCAGATATCTCCCTCGCAATGTTTATATAAGAACCAGCATATAGATGTAAGATTAGATTTCTTTTCCCCACGTTCCCTCCAGTGCTATCCAAACTATCTGATTCTATTTCGAGTTCAAACTAATCCACCTCTTGTTTGAGGATTTCACTCAGCCTTAGAGGTGCTTCTCATTTGAAGAGGCTGAAAAGGTCGTAAGCCGGACCGTCTGGCATGTCTGCCTGTGGGGCACCAAGATGACCTGTGATAACTTCACTAAAGGGCTCCTGCAGCTTTACTTGCCCTTGAAATATGTTTCTCTAACACTGCTAAGTCTTTGTCCCAACAGTGTGCATAATGAGTAACCGAACAATATCCCAAAGAATGCTTTAATTTTCATACCTAACTATCCAGAGGCGTCATAGATTTGATGTGACATTAATGGACGCCGTGTCTCCATCGTTGACGGTTCAGATTTGGACGATTTGTGGCGTGACTGTTGTTTGGGCAAGTCGTAGCACAATGACACTACACATGATCCTGCAGAAACTCTTGCATATTTGTCGGGTAAGAAAACCTTTTTGTTGCATTAATGAAACCCTGATGTAACATTAACCTTAACCTCAACTTTCTAACCGTAGCCATAAGCATTAAACAACAACCAGAATAACAGCATAGCAATAAATGCTGTGCATCTGGCATTGCCAGGAGGTTAATCAAAAACTCTTGCCCTATGTGGAGCAAAGGCTTCTGGGCCTGCTTTCTGCCACCGGGAAGTCAGTGATGTTTATGTGTTTGTGGGCTTTGCCCTTAACAAGGGTTTTAACGGTTGTCACGTGGTGGTTTACTGTGAAAGACTACACTCCTGTCCCCGTTAAGTGGAACGCTTTTGCTTCCAGTAAATCAGCCTGTGGTCTCTGATGTGACAAGCCTCAAGGTTTAAGTTCACCGCCAGCATGACCTTACTTGTGTGCATGCCCACCATCGGGGCATCGCTGTCGATGTTGTGTGTTTTCTACGCAAGTCGAGCATTCCAGCTGCGATGGCAACAACAAAGAAATCCTAAAATCTGCTCTTTAACCCGGATTGAAACAGACCGGGAGATAGAAACAGTCTGATTTCATCACATCCAACTTTGTCTGGCCAAAAGTTAAAAAAAGAAAGCAAAATAAGACAGACAGAGAGAGAGAGAGAGAGAAAAGAAAGAAAGGTCACTGTACGAGGGAGAGAGTAACGAGATGGTGTGAGAGAATCCTTGAAAATTCCTTTATGTCAGGTCTTATCCACGTACGCCACAGCCCACACTGCTGGTGTTTTAAAGAGTTATCAAACATGAAGCAGCACACGCTGGAAAAACATGACTTTTAGTCTCTGGTATGGGCCAAGCTCCAAGATGCTCCCACAATGCAACTCAATAGTGTCTTTGTCCCAAATGTCAACCTCATGGTGGTGCTACAGAAAAGGGAATCACCAAAAGCCGGTCGGATACACTCTGGGGATCATGAATGTCAAATTTTATGGTAATCCATCCAACGGTTGTTAAAATATTAGAGTCTGGACCAAACTGGTGGACCATTTGACCGACACTGCCAACCCTAGAGCCACACTGCTAACTTGACAAGCCATTTTCAATATGACAGAATGACTTAAGAATTGCTGGAGTGTCCCTTTAAACACTGAAAACACCAAATACAGTAGCTCATTAGGGTGCAGCCATAAAATGAAGCCAAAAAGGATTTAACCTTATCTTACAGAACAGTTCTGATTGCACAAGTTGAACCAGCAACCAATCATTTCATAAAGAGTAAATGTAAGAGTCCAAACATGCAGAGTAAGTGAGGCTGCGGTGCCAAAAATCAGAAGTTGGTGGGAAAAAAAACAGAGAAAACCGGCGAGCGAAAAGATGACGGACAATTATGGGAAACAAGAGAAGAAGTGGAATGAAGTTGGGGAAACACAGAGGAGAGTCAGAGTGGACAAGTATGGAAAAAAAGAGAAGAGAACAGGAGGAGGACTGAAAGAGAGGATTGAGAGAGAGGAAAAGAAGGAGAGTGAAAGAGGGACAAGTATGCACATGAAGGAGCGTTTCTTCTGCAGATTAGCAGTAGCTGCAACCCAATACTTTAATATGCTGCTCGACCCCGACAGGCCTGGACTGGCAGTGTGTGTGTGTGTAGTTCTTTGAGCTACAGCGACAAACTCTTATCAACCCTAATCTGGTCTAAGAGGCTACTCATTCCTTACTATGTGTGTGTGTGTTGTCCAGTTTTGGTGTGCATACAAATGTGATTTCTGGGAGTGTATTTGTACCGAAGACGGAGACTAAATACTTAATAGTTTGTGTGTCTAATGGCTAATGTTGCCTCTTAAAGCCGGGTCGATGATTAATAAGTAACTCAGACTTTGTTTAAAACCAGATTGGTATGTAGATCTGGAGAAAAAAGGAATGTGCACAGTGTTTTTTTGTTTTCTTTTTGTTAAGCCCAAGTCAAAGTCAGCAGTTTTGTTTAAGAATAAGACATCCGTCATACTAGGAAACTGGAACCAGCTCCTGAGTGATAAATTAAAGTTTTACAGCTTGCTGTTTTGAAAGCTTCTCTGTATATTTGGCTTAATGTCAACCAAACACCTCTGTTTTACTTTTTGACACTTTCTTTCTTTCTTTCCTAAAATCTCCCCTGAGGCCGAGCAGTAACGGATGCCTGACAGTGCAAGCTCCATGGAAAATTTTACCTCAGGTGATTCTGCATGCACGCATGATACACATGATATAACTCTTCGCCGAGTTTCTTCAAAAGAGCCATGGAGCTTTTTGAAGAATCAGAACGTCAAGCGATGTGGCTTTTTTATTTATGGCATCTTTTTGTAGTCCGACTGCACAGCATATTCAGCCATGACAACAGAAAATGAGACTAAGACACAGTTGAAGTAATTTCTCTAGACCACATAGCATCCGCAAGCGCTGCAATTTAAAAATCATTCCCAGTTAATCAAAAGACAGAAAATAAAGTCCTGAGCTTTGTAATGTAGATAGTTTAAGTTGTCATCAATAACCGGAAAAGGAAAGCACAAACACGAGATGTATTTCATTACCCTGAAGCACTGCTTCTCAAACTGTGGTACCACTGGTGGTACGCAACCTCCATGTGGTGGTACATGGAGAAATCTCTGAAATTAATTAATTAATTCATAATTTTGAAAAATGTAAATGAAAAAAAGTTTTTTCGGTAAAAAATTGTCAGCTGTTCATTTGCAAGAAATTTACCATGATAAAATATAATAAATACAGTATAACCTTTTCTAATATTACGGTAAAAGATGATGTTAGTACTGTTGATGTACGTTTATTCCATATTTTAAAATATCTGTAGATGTTACGGTGAAAAACTGCCAAATTATGACAGTAAATGACCGTAAAATATGCCATTTGGTGTTTTACTGTATAATTAACAGTCTCTAATACAAAATACTACTTTATTCTTTATCCTTAAAATGCCGTATAAATAAAGGTTTTGAAATATGACTGTGTTGTTGTACTTCATGGCGTATTTTACGGTCTTTTACAGTCATGGTTTGGTAGTTTTTCACCATAAAATCTGCATTTTCTCGGCAGCCTCCTACATCAACTGTCTGAGGCTGCACAGGGTTGACTGTATTTTCAGCGTCTGTCATGATGGTGGTACTCGGCCCTAAAGCATACGGATCTTGTATATGAAGCTGAGAGTGATACTGCCAGTCACTGTGTTGCGTTCAGCGTCGTCATCTGACTGTGATTTACTCACTCTGCGGCCAAACAGGAATCCCTCATTAGCAGTTTACCGTTAAAAAAAGCAGCGAGTAAAGGTTTTTACGACAGGTAACGCACCAGTGGCCGACTCGATGCCAGCCTCTGATAGCCGACCTGTTTGGTGTGGGAGTTTCCTGCCAGACAAATGTTTTGTGTACAACTAAGGAAGCAGTTGACTTCAAGAGATTGATATCACCCCTTTTATTGCCTTTTTGAGTTTCAGCCACATAGATGAGACTTTCGGGTTATTAGCTCGGTTCTCTTCCTCTCGCTCTTTTATCGATTTCAGCACATGGTTTCACGGCCGAGAACAAAAACAGGATAAAGCTGTTTATGCGTAACAAACAGCGCATTATCGAGTCGGTTCTCACTTTGTGTTGAGTATTTGCTTGCCTATATGTGTTTGCTTGTGTTTCTTTCTATATTGTTCTCTCCGGTTCCTCTGCAAGACATAAACAAATGCAAAACTGTAGTCGGGGAGGAAGTTTCTACACAGCTGACTAATGCACTAATTCTCTCTCTTTGTCCTCCCTCCTTATGCCTCTTTATGTCTCTCTATCTCTCTTTCTGTCAACCTTAATCTCTTCCTCAACATGGTTTTTACTCCTAAGGACACAAACAGCATGAAAGTAGGCCAGGGGCGGGGTTGTTTTACAGCTTCAGTATTCTTTGGACTTTCTGTATAACTCGTAAGTTTCGTTTCCCATAAACAAATACTAATATCAGTATTAATGCAGTACCTGCATTAGTACGTCATAATAAAGACAAGTACTGCCTTTATGTCGTCTGTGTTCTCTTCTGTAGTCCAATACAAACTCCACAGATGAAATATTTTAGTTTCTTTGGAGGGATATCAGAGTTTTATTGTTGGATTTTCGTTCTCAAAGATATTAATGGAAGCATTGACCTCTTACATCAAATTTGCGCTACAAAACTCGGGCGAAATGGATCAAAACACCAAAATAAGTTCTTTGTTTTCTATCAGACAATCCTGCAAAGATTGTTGTAATTGGCATGGAAGCAAGACCATCCTAAGCGCTTGCCTCAGCAATACTCGTGCAAATGTACAAACACAATAATTGGCCTCTGTGACATCTTTATATCACTTTATATCACTTTTATTGTTTCTGCATGAACTTTGTCCTCGTCAGTTGCTGCTGACACAGCAAGAAACACGGCAGTTACAGCAATGATGTGTGAGACAAAACAAAATCTAAATAACTGTTACTGCATGTGAAGGAAAGTCCAGGCCAGCTCATACAATAGTTTTATGCATATTTTGAATATTGACCCATGTGTTAATTGTAATATTATAAAGTAATGCTCACATTTGGTCAGACTACATGTATCATTTACGAACGTGGTTCAACCTAAGATGTAGAGAAGTCAGCAAATCAAATCATAACAAGCTTTTGACCGTGTGCGATCATGTGACGTGCTACAGAACAGAACAACTATTTGATAATGAACCACTGGTTATTATCGACTACTGGACTGTTATGATGAACAGGGAGCTGAGTCGGAAAGGCAAAGCTCTCGATTTTCGAGCCCATCTTCGTTACATCTTCAACCCATGGTCATGAGCTTTGGGTAGTGACCAAAAGAACGAGATTGCAGACACAAGCAGTCAAATTGCGTTTCCTCCGTAAGGTGGCCGTGCTCATCCTTTAGAAAGGTTTCTGATCTGATTAGGTTGCCTCCTAGGCGTCTTACTTTGGAGCTTTCTGGGCATGTCCAACTGGGAGGAGAGCCAGAACCTGCTGGAGGGACTGTCTAGCCTGGGAACGCTTTGAGATCCCCCCAAGAGGACCTGGAATGCATTGCTTGGGGGAGCGATGTCTCGAACGCCCTGCTAAACCTGCTGCCATCGCGACCCAACCCCGGATAAATGGAAGGAAATGGGTGGAATGGATCGAAGTTCATCAAAGTCCATAGTTACTTTGCGTCTTCTGAAAAATATGATCTGGTGATTTAAGTTAAGTGGTGATGTACGCGGACAGAAAGTAGGATGTAATTCAAAATTTACGTTTTGTGAAGTCATCTGTGATGAAAATGTTTGCTGTCAAACCGAGAAGACAGTATCTACAAATCAGTTATCATTTATTTCCTTCACTTGTTTTTCATTTTTATGTAGAAATGGAATCATATTTCAATATCACTTTATTAATTTTACATGTCGATGAGATACTGTTTGTCAGATCTTTATTTTTTTTGCATGGTCTAGTGGAAACTTTTTGTTGCAGCTTGACTTAAAATAGCAAATAGACAAGATAAAAGTGTTCCAGCACAATAAAAACACTGATTTATCTGCAAAATATCTTAATAAATCAGTCGTAACTTTCTGCATTGTCCAATGTCTCCACCCATTGGACAATGCATCTGGCAGGTTAGAACGCTCAGATTGAGTTTGGCCCGGACTCGTCTGTCTGTGGTTTCCACTAAATCATCTCTAAATACCACAGCTTCCTTTGACAAATCTGTAAAAAAAAGCACTTAAGAAATATGTTATATGAAAAAAAAAAACTAATCTGGTGAGTCTTTCCAAAACCTGAAAGGTGGTGAGCCTCAAATGCTTATTGTTTAGACTGTCAAAATGAGCCCATTTATCAAACGTGGCGAGCGTGGTTTCAGACTTTCTGCTTAAAATGCGATGACCTCATAGGAGTTGTGTGTTTATTCTTTTATCTCGCAGTCGTGTTTATGCCAGATTTTCCATTTTATTTTTCAAGCTGACAGCGGAGGCAGTCCAGGAAGTCAGTGCACATCTAGGGAATGACTATAAATAAAGAGAGATAAAACGGCAGAGCCAAGGAGACTGTGTGGTCAAGAGACGATATTAAACATGAGCACAACAGTTTAAGGATTCACAGAAGCTCTTCCTGGGGCCCGGAGTGTACTGTAGGAACTTTGTTAGGAACTGTAGGGACAAGGAACATTTTCAAGGTTTTAACAAAGCCTGCAGTGTGTTTAACAGACTTACTGTTGAGTTTTTAACTGATGCCGGAAGCTAAGTATACCAGTTGTGACGTTATAACAATGTTTGGTCTGTAAATGTTCCATGTTCAAATCTGTACATGTTTTGATGAGTTTTACATCCATAGAAGGGTTTTGCTTGGAGCTGTGCTGCCTGTTTGAACCTTGAAAATATACTGTGGTAAAAAACAAAACATTAAAAGTGATTATTGATGATATCATAAGACAGGGCAGTAAAATAAAATAGTGGTTTGCTTTTATAGCATCCATATAAACTGAATCAAAGGCCTGATCGCAGCAGGAAGTGAGAGAAAGCCAAGAACATGCTAGTACTATTTTAAAATTTTATACATTTATTTATTTGTAAAAAGTTACTGCGCTGGTTGCTATATGACAGTCAGAACATTTATCACCAACAAAAATAGGTATGTATTTATACCGCTGGCAGGTAGAGGAGGGTTAAATAAAAGCTGATGGTTCAACACAGCGATTAAACAAAGATTTTCAATTTTGGACTCAAATTTGAGCTCCAAAAAATGATGATCCTGTTGGAATGAATCAAGTCTGAGGTAAAACTTTTCCACTTTAAATGCTCGCTGTGGCTGGTTTTCATCAAAGTTTCCTATATATTTTTTTAATCAGATCATAATAAAACTCTCCACACTTATTCCCCACAGTATCGGAAATGAAACTCTGACACTTTAATTCGGTTCCTCTTAAGCAGGTGTGAGCTAAGTGTGTTGACTTTTGTTGCTTGGCAGGTTTCAAATAGAAATCTGGTCTCCTCCTTTTCCCCTCTCACTCTGGTTGCGGTTTACGATCTTTAACCCTGCAACGTCTAATGCACACTTTAATTTTCTTTATTTTTAGAACTTTTTAATATATTATTCCCACATGATGTACAATATTAAGCTGGAGATGAAGGCAGGTGGGAAACCGATGGGTGCATGTGAGCATTTTTTAAACATCACTTATGCTCCCAACAGGAGGGAAAGTTTTGATACGAAGAAGAAGAAGAAGACTCATCAAGCTTTATGGACAAGTTAAAAGCTTCACAGGTGCAGTAGGAATGCTGACTGTGAGCTTTATTATATGACTTTGGAAGTACCCTGGGAATGTGCTGTGTATAGACTTAAAAGAGATGAATAAATTCATTTGATGGGAGCTTTCTGCTTTGGGGAAATTCCCCTGAGATGGTATGAATCTGGCATTTTAGCATCTAATGCTTATATCGTGACAGCACTAAATCATCTTGGGTTTTTTATTAAACAAGAAGCTGGTGTTAAAGAAGCTAAAGAAGTATTGTATATATTGATGCACGGTGCAGGAGCCGGGATGTAAAGATGGAGGGATTTTCGGGGGGTCGATGGACGGGAACTCGGCCTCAGGGATGAATGAGGAAGAAGGAGGGTGGTTGACGCCAGACACAGAAGTCTTTTGTGTTTGTGTATCAGCTGGAAATCACTAACAACACTGCAGCCCTCCACCCTCCTCTTGTATGTGTGTGTGTGTGTGTGTGTGTGTGTGTTCATATACACACAGCATGTCAGTGATTGACATTTGCTTTTGAATGGAGTAGAATAAGACAAGGAAGTGCTGCTCAGAAAGAAGCCGACTTTGGCTTGAAGCAAACCCAAGACCAGACCACAAGTATTTGCCACTCTAAATAACAAAAGGTTACGTCATTCTTCATCTCTTTTTCATTCCCACAGACTGAGATGACCTACTTTTGATCAGTTCTGGTTCACAGTGAGGTAACTAGAGGTCTGTTCCTACAGGGGACATCAAGGGTACATGAGTTTAAGTTTTAAATTTTCTTCATCTCGTCTGTGAGGAAGTTAAATCTGGGGCAACTGAACTTTTAGATCTATGAAGAACCTATTTTATGGCTCTACAATCAAGTCCAGTTGCCTGAAATTTAACTCTCATCAAAGAACGATGACTTGGACGACTAAGAACCTTCACATACTTCTTCCAAAACATCTCAGAAATCTTCTAAATTCAAAAAACAGATGCAAAAACACGTCACAGCATCATAGCAGTCTCATGAATTCCTGAAATCTTAAAGGTAAAGCCTCTGGATGGACGGATGGATGGATGGATGGATGGATGGATGGATGGATGAACATGGGTACTGTAGTTAATTTTGAGTCAGTCCCACATACATCATCAGGTGGTGGTGGCAGGACTGCCAAGATGGTGGCAGCCAGAGCTACCACACAACGGCTCTTCAGAAACCTGTGGTTGACATCAGGGATATTATGTTGATTCTTCATACCGTCTGCAGTCTCGATGTGAAGGAACGTTTGATGTACTTTAATTAATGCCTGTAGGGCACATTGTTCACATCACAGCGACTGAAGTAGCACTGTAGGAGCTAATGTGATAAATTAGCTGCTTTTCTGTACCCTTGTTGTGTGTTGACTTGGGCGTCAAGACACATCTGTATTTTTTTATTTGCACAAAACAGTGGATGCTGGTGTTTGGATGCACGTCATTCGCAGACTTGTGTTTGTCGCCCTTAAGTAGACCTACCATTATAAAAAGAGACGGGAAACACTATTATCTTTGTGTGTGTCGCACAGTCAAAGAAGTGTCAGTGTTTTTGGAAAGATCAGTCAACTGCTGGCTAATCATGTACGCCATAAAGCTAATAATAAGCAGCCGAGATTGTTCATTGATTTTGAAAGACTACACTTACAGATGCCGACTCATTGATCTCATGTTGTAAAACTAATCTCATTTTAGTGTCACAGTCATGTGTCTGTGACTGTTTGACTTCTATCAGAGCTTTGTAAACTCATGACGTTGAGTTTGCTGTCCGTACAGGGTCATCTCAGAACTTTCCTCTATGTGTAGATGATTCTTTAAGAACCGTTTTGCCACTGACACTTGTAAAACACAAAGGTCTTTCATGTAGCAAACAAGAGACAAACACATGGAAAGATTCAAAGAACAGAAAGTCTATATATATATCTATAGATAAGAGCCGAGGGATAAGACACTGTTTTATTCATTAACAATTGAGTTGTACTGTGGTACTAAAATGTCTGTAAACCGAACCTCAAATGTTCAAATGCGTCCTTTCATTGCAGGGCTCCAAGGTACATAATTCAGCTCCGAGGAACAATTTAACACTGAATTGCAGGGCGCTCTGCGTTCTGAGGGTTCTAACTTTGAAGCCTGCTGCGTGTCTGTCCACACCCTGACCGCCGATGTCTAAACAGCCGTTTTGCATCAGCAGTCAAAAGCCAGATATTTGCTATGACATCAGAGCTTTGACATTGGGCAGATTTAGAGATATAGCGCCCACAATACATCTGTGTTAGACAAAGAGAGGCCGGCTGAGCTTTGTTCCTTTAAAGAAACTGACCTTTGATTGGAAATAAGATGCTGGAGCATGACGGCAGACAGAAGTACCGGTATAACAGCCTCTTCTTGTTCATCTTTACTGATGACCTTCATAGTTAAATCAACACTGTGAAACTTTTCTACCATAAAATAACAGATTTTTAATCATGTTGATCTGCCAACTGTAGCTGCTGTTAGCTAATGTTAGCTCAGTTTGTTAGCCTGTGGTTGTGAGGTGGGTCTGTTGGGCACGTAAGCCTCTGTTCCTAAAGGTTAAGCATTTATTCGTGACCTTGTAAATAGTTCTTGGTTCTGCTGTGCGATACGGTTGATAGCTCTAGAAAAGAAACCATTCAAAGAAACTCTGTCAGATACTCTCTGTGAAAATCTTGTTGTAACAAGCTCGGATAGATGAGAGTGTTTGAACTATGACCTCTGATTTTAGAAGCTTCTTTCACCAACAGCTTGTTAAGTGTCCATGGGAGAGCCATGACACAAAGGTGGTGGCAAGCACGCAATATACCGACTAAACTATTTCACCTTAAGGTCCAGCAAATGTAGATTTTGTCCACTTGTCACAGAAATGCAGATGTTCAGAGCACTTTAAGCACTCCTTGTCCATGTTGGCCCATGATGAAGATGACGTTGAAGCTCATGTGACATGGATAAAAGCTTCTAAACAGCTACTAAGTTGATGTTCGGGCTAGACTGTTTTGTTGTTTCTGAGTCAGGGATGAACTCTTATTCATTCCCGTAACTGTGCAACTCTTATCTGCTGATGAAGACCATGTCATGTGGTCAAAAACTTCCTGAACAGCTGCTAAATGAACCGTGAGCTGAGATTGTTTTGCTGCAGTAATGAATTTATCCATCTTGGTTCTTGAAAGACAGAAATGTGCAGACGAAGTCATGATCATTACAGGACAGAAAAGTCTTTATGAGTTAATCCATAGATGTAAGAGGGGCGTGGTTTGGGGTTTAAGTTGCTATTTCTCAGCCTTGTCTACACCCGGCCTCACTGAAAGGAAAGGTAAATCCCTTTTTCTGAGCCGGGGGAACTGGTTTTCACCCTTTGACCTCAACCGGAGGTTGTCCTCTTCAAACAAAATAACTGCTGTTCAGCCACTGCCGCGTCTCTGCACAGTACATGTTGTAAAACAGGATAAAATGAACAATCATACATGCAGATGCAGCCGTTAATCACCGTAGTGATCTTTTAAATAAGAGTAATTGTTAAGATACGCCACAGCTGAGACCCAGGAGACTACATTTGAGTGAGCAGTAATCGGAATTCCTGCCGTGTATGTGTTAACCCCCGACCCCGTCTCTGAACGTTATCCATCACTGCAACTGGAAGTGGAGAGCTGACGTGTTGGCAATTTATCTCAGCAGGTGCAGATGTTACAGTGCTGTGTTTTAAACTAAGAACAGCAGGGTAGAAGAGCGGAGGAAAGTTACTCCGGTCTCAACTGGGGCTGAAAGCTTTAGACTCAAATACCTGAGCTTAGTACGCATGCCATCGTAAATCCCCTTTTGCCGTTCCTCCCCCACCCCCTGCTGGTTTCCAGCCTTTCTTGCGCTTCCATGTAGCTTCACTTGCCGCTCTTTACATCATTCACATGGCACAACGCGATAACTGCACATGTGCAGAAGAATGAGGGGACACCCCTCGCTGCACACGTTCATAGATGTTCTCATAAACGCCGGTGGAAGATGAAAGGACTGAGGAGGCAAATTCTCCAGACGGGGAGATCGTCAAGACCAAACTCCAGGAGAGCACAGCTTTACTTTACGTCTTCTTCTTCTTCCTGTTCTCTTTCTTTACTTTCTTCGAAACCCCATGCTGGTTGTTTTCTCAGAGTCTACCCCATTAACCTTAAATAGTTTATATTCATTGCTGAATTATCCCTGACCATTTTACAATACATGGTGTGTTTTTAAATCGATTTTCCACCTCATAGGAAGTCTTTGGTTTCACTCCATATGAGTGCAGAATGAAACATTTTATTGCAGACTTAAAAGCGCATGTTTTTTCATTGTTTTAGTGCTTTTCTGCCAAACTTCTGCAGCCTACTTTAAGTTTTGAATGTGAGACGTTGATTTTTCATACTATGATGAAATGAACTGAAACAAATGGCTTCCAAGATGAGCTGCAAATCAATTTAAATGCTTATTTGCTCTGTAAAATAGTCAGCGGTAATGTATATGTGATTTGTATGTATGCAAACATCATTAATGTATAGATCATCGTCATCAGCATATATAGAAATTTAGTCTAAATTACTGAATTTAGTGAAGTCACACAGATGCAGAGTGTCAGCACGGACAACAGTATGGAGTGTGGACTGGTAGTTGGAAAGCTGCCAGTTCACCTTCTGGGCACTGACTAAAGGCCCTTGAGCAAGGCACTGAACCACTAACTAAGTCAGACTGCTGAAGCCTCATTTCGGTTGTCGTGGACGATGTGATGGACAAGATGTACATATGAGCACATCATTGCTGTTTCAAGAACATTTTATGTCAGTTACATTTTTATGATACTGGCTGACATCTTAGTTCATGAAAGTCACATCAACTTATTCCCAGTTTGTCTGCAGAGTTTAATTCTCACCAACATACAGTTGAACTTTAAAGTGCGGTCTTCAGGACCGCAAACAATGTAAAACCCAAAATACGCTTGGGTCGCTGTACAGGTTAACCTTTGGACAGAGCCAGGCTAGCTGCTTCCCTCTGTTCCCAGCCTTTATGCTAAGATAATTACTGCAACTTCATACTGAATGGACAGATAAGAGAGAGAGAGAGATGTTACTGGTCTTTCTGCTTTGTTGCTTCAGCATCAAACTGTTCCTTTTAAATGCCAAAACAAATCTTAGGATTCAAACCTGTGACCTGTTGGTCTATGGTACAAAAAAATACAACCTATTACAAGTTTATCTGCTGAGTTTAATTCCAGAACTTCAAAGTGTGTTCTTCAAAATTATGCATCTTGATAAAGTAAACTGCTCACCGTGATGGAGCTCTAAGGGTATCCCAGTTTTAAAGTTTCAGTGTCTATTGATTTTCTTACGTTATTAAAAAGGTCTGACACTGATCGCTTTTCTTTGGCTTTTATATTTTGTAAAATATAATTATCTAATATTCCTAATACATTCAAAACCACCAGTGTGGTCCCTCATGTTATTAATTTAATCTGTAATATTATTTGGGGGCGTTAAACAAACATTGCTATGACCTGACAAATGTTTTCTTTCTCCCTTGAAAGTTGTATAATTAAAACCTCATTGTGATATTTTTTTTCTTTCTTGGTCACTAGGTTACTCACATCTCTCCCTCCTCCTCCTTCTCCTCCTCTTTCCCTCCACTTCTCTCATCTCATTCTTTTTTATTTGTTCCAGTGCAGCTGGGTTTGTTAATAGCTCCTTTCCCTCCCTCCTCTTTTCTTATGTACACTGTTCCTATTATTCCTCCGTTATGTTACTCCAGTTTGGCATCGTTCGGCCTGACCTCTGACCTGGACGTCTTTCACTTCCCTCTCATCATCCGCTGCCGACTACATATTCATCACCGTCCTCATCATCTCACGCCAACACCACTATCATCATGATCTTCCCTCGCCATCCTCTCGCACACATATTTGTCACATCATCATCGCCATAACTCACTCGCTGATCCCATTAAATACAGTCTGAATGCACGTGTGCCCCACGGAAGAATCTATACGCAGAGCCAATACATATTCTAACAATTTCCAGGAGATAAACCGCAGCCAAAACTGCCGCTAACACTTCTCTTTTTCATCTTCCGTACTCAAAGTTTTCCATTATTTTCTCTCCACCTCATTTTTTAACATGCAGCACACTCTCTGCATTTTTTTGTATCGCCGACATGAGGCTGAGCGTGCATCCAAACCGCATAGTCTATCAGTGAACCGAATCCAAGCATCTGTTTTGGACTGTCGTTTTTTTGTGCCAGAGGTGAAAGACACAAAGACAGAAGTGTGTGTGAGTGAATATTCAAACTTGCTGCTGAGGAGTTGGATAGATTGATTGCATTTATGTGGGTAGTTGAACCTGACTTTTGACATTTGACGTTCATCAGATATCTGATATCTTCATCGGTTTTCAAAACTGGTCTTCATTCCACATTTTTTCCCCGCGAGCACCTGTTAGCTGCAACAGCTGGAATGCCCAACAGACACCGCGGAGCTGCAGCAACAGGCCTTTACAAGTCGCTGGACCTTTATTCGTCCTCAGGAATGCTGCTTCTGTTCTCCCAGTGACCCCTCTGCTAAACATTTACACCTGCCCTTTGCAACCACAGCGAGTCGAGAGTAACTTCTCGTCATTGAGCATTACCAGTATGGGTTAAAGGAGCATATTGGGGGATTTGTTTATTCGCTTTCTTGCCAAGAGTTTGACGAGAAGATCAATCCCACTCTTATATACGTCTGTTCGGTTTCAAACTGGAGCCAGGAGATGGACAGCCCCGGGGTAATAATCAGTTTCTTTAAAAGATAATTAACTAGAAATGTTTGAAAAACAGAGAATATTACTGAAGAATGAAAAATCCTCAAAGCATCTGTTTCTAAGTCAAAGCAAACATGGCAGCCTGCCCGACTACCTGAATTAGACACGGTATTGCAACTTGGGAAGCGGGTTAAAAATACTTTTTCATCCAGATGGTCAGAGAGTCTTTGAGGAGCAGTCTTTTCAAAATATGTTCTGTGTGTTTCAAACATTGCTGAACGATTATTTTTAGAGAAACTGATGGTTGTATGAGAGGCATAAACTGGGGCTAGGAGGTAGTTAGCTTCTCATCAAATCCTGGAAACATCTCTCCAAAAGTAAAACTAAAATATGTCATTTATACACTTGCTGTACAGGCTAGCTGTTTCCCTCTGTTCCCAGCATTTATGCTAAGCTAAGTTAACCATCTCCTGGCTGCAACTTCACACTGAAGGGACAGATATATGTTTAAATGCCAATGAATCTTGGGATTCAAACCTGTGACCTGTTGGTCTACGGTACACAACAGTCAAACAAAACAACTTAGCCAGCTAGTCTGGCCTGTGGTGGTGTAGCAACAGGAGTGTTCCCTTTGAGCGAGGTTATTCACTCTCCTACGATGGTCAGATGCCAACCAGAGAAAGGAAGGAGCAGGCCAAGGAATGCCAGTTCAGTGAACCAGACCATGCAAGCTACAAGCCTCAGCAAATCAGTCATCTAACAAGAAAAACTGCCGTGGAGAGTAATAAGGAAAACGCTCAGACCACCTCTAATGTACCACCGGTAGCTTATCAGTGGCTCCATCGGTTGCTGGCTTCAAAAAGGCCTCAATAGCCTCTTAGTGGTCTGATTTTTTTAGTACTTTTAGGACTTTTAGTCCTGCATCGTAGAGCTCTTGAGCTCCGTCCAGACCTCTTGGCTACATCTGTCCTGTTGTGACTTAGTGAGGGGATTCAATCTATTTTTTCTTTAATTGAGGCTGTACATGCTGCCTCGAGATTAGGTTTTAGTTTGTTTGCATCTCTGAGTCAACTCCTTATTTGTCTGATAAATGGTGCACGATGGCTCTGAATGTTTTCTAGGTTACGCACAGTAAAACTGGTGTAATTCAAACTGTATAATTGGTATGCAGCCTCAGTATTCATCTTTGTCAAGTGTAAAAAGCTACATATCGTTGCCGCAGTCTAAAATCTGGATCTCCAGGACTTTCACTGAAGCATTTTATAAGAAAAGAGATGGCGCCTACTTGGTCTGCCAGCTCGATCTAACCACTATTTTGGCTTTTCCGACTCAACAACTCCTTTTTTGAAATCTGGTGAGACGAGCTGACAAAGCTGACATGTTGCTTTGCAAAATCAGCCTGGAGGAATCCCTAAAACTGGACACCTGTGATGCACTGTTAGCAACCAAGTCGCTCCACTGGAGCAGATGCAGGTCAAAGCTGAAAAACACACCAAGTGCTGACATGGAAATGAATGGGATTTGGATTAATACGAGTGCCCGCGTGTGTGAATGTTTAGAGAAAGAATAATTGGATGTAAATTTGTCCATTTACACTGGAGGAAAAACTAGACATTCCTGTTCCCGTTCACTGAGGACCACAGGGCCATGGAGCAGCACTCTCCCGATTGTATCATACAAGTAGAGCAGAGAGAGAGAGAGAGAGAGAGAGAAAGAAGGAGGGGGTGAAGAGGTGAGAGGTAAAGGAAAAAACAAGAAGCAGATTACGAGATAAAGTAAGCTAGAAAGACAGATAAACTTAAAGCAACAAGGACAAGAGAGGCTTAAACAAAGACAGACGGCGGTTTGTGTGCTTGTGTGCAGGCGGTAAGAAATGAGGGGGCTGAAAATGTACTGCTGTAAGCGTCCAGACATTTAGGCTAAGAGGGAAAAGTCCTCTTGGCTATGTCTTCAAGAAGATGACTTATATCAATGGAGTGAGACAGCTTATGAATGACTGTGTGTGTGTGTGTGGGGGTGTGTGAGAGGCTGACGGGGGGATTCACAAACCACAGCTTCCTGGAGTCACTGGTGTTTTCATGCTGATTCGACATATACACTGTGGGGAGTCTATATAGTAATGTGACTTGTTTGATTAGTTTGTATCTTTGAGCATTTCTTTAGCCGTGTGACTCCCAGGTTTTGAGCCCAGAGGAAACCACATATGTCGTGGTTCTCTGATGGAAATCGATGGAATGCTCCCTCGGGGTTGGGGGCGAGTTGTTGCCCCAAGCAAAGAGTTCAAGTATCTTGGGGGTCTTGTTCACGAGTGATGGGAAAATGGAGCGTGGGACGGACCGGCGGATTGTTGCGGCATCTGCAGTATTGCAGACGTTGTACCGAACCCTTGTGGGGAAGATGGTCTTGATTTTCCAGTCCGTCTATATTCCAACCCTCACCTATGGTCATGAGTTTTGGTAGTAGACGACATCACGAATACAAGCAAATACTCAGTCTGAGAGGGTAAGAAGCTTGGACATGCATTGGAAGATGCCCCCTGTGTGCCTTTCGTTGGAGTTGTTTCAGGTATGTCCAACTGGTAGGAGACCCCAGGGCAAACTCAGAACCTGCTGGCCTGAGAACGCCTCAGGATCCCCAAGGAGGAATGGGGCTGGAATGCATTGCTGGGAAGAAGAATGTCTGGAACGTCCAGCTCATCCAAGAGCTACAGTATTGATGATTGTGGATTGTGTTGAGATTTTTTCGGTGTAAAAACACATCCTTAAATGGAAAAGGATAGTGTCATCGGTTTGATCACATCTCACTTATCAATGCCAAGCGATACCAGGTGTTTTATGAAGCTGAAATCAGTTCAGACAGATGAGTAAGCGCCCTGAGGCTGCTGAAGTGTTTGTCTGAAGATATTATATTCAGCAAAAACCTGAACTACAGCTGGCCCAAAAATATGCCAATGACTCAAGGAGGGAGAAACATGAGGCAAACATTGAGACAGGAACAGGTGCTGCTTAGTTTTTTGTAGTTGGGCCTGTTGATTTGGCTTCAACAGTTGGAGCTGTTGACCGTGTTGGGTGTGTAGCTCATGTAAGCCACTTAATAAGTCTACAATTTGCATCAAAATTCACAGTCCTTCTTTGATAACTCAGTTGAATGTGAGCACACGTCACACATTACCTCAGATGTCCATCGCAAATAAATGTTCATGCATCTGATTTGAAATCTTATCAATAAAAACTGATGAAATTTCTTTGGCACAAGAAACCCAACTGCGAGGGCGAAGTGTTGCACAAAACAGATTTACTGTAACACTTGACTTGAGCTTGTCGCAATACATCCAGCCATCTGCAAGTGGACGCCCACATATATGTAAACTGTATTTGACTAAGGTCTGGAACAGGTTCAGCAAGCGTCAGTTTTATAGATAAAGCTGTTAAAAGCCAAGCAGGTTCAATCCAACAGCATGCAAACACATGTACACGCAGTCAGAGGTCTATTTTGCAAAACACCTCGGGGCGTAAAACTCTCTACAAGTACAAACTCATGTGTACACAAGTTCAAGCACATGAATATAAACTTGTGGCAAGGCAGGCTCAAAAGGGGTTGTGCTCTGTTTGACAGTGTGTTAACACCTCCAACATCTCCGAAAGTACACTAGTTCTTATCGATTGGTTTGTCAGCAGCCTGAATCAGAAATTCATGTTTATACTTGCACTTGACGAAAGTCAGGTTCGGCCAACGTAACTACCTTCACCACCTACGCTAAAAATATAGAAAATAACCTCCTTAAAAAAATAATATTACCATAATTAATATTGGGTGTTGTCAAGTGAGTCACTGCTACTTGGACAGTTAACTGCAAAAAACAAATTGAGGAGCCAACTGAGGTGCAGCAACAGCGTCGACAGTGTCAGGTACAAAACTGAGACAAATGAGCTGTCTCACTTGTAGCTCAAATTCTAATAACAGGTCTCTTCCACTCAATCCATCATACAGTTTCCAGGACAGGTATGCGTTTATATGATTAATAACCAGTGTTTTATTAAGCGTTTCAAGGGTACACTTTAAGTTCAAAGCATGAAATGAGATGATTGAGACCATAAAGTTAATATTCGAAGAGTGGGAAACATTACTGCTTTTTTTTTTATATGTAATATTATATTGTTGGGGGCATTTTTGTTGGGGACGCTCCTGATCTGGTAGGAACTGGTAGGACGTTCCACCAACGGGGAACAACAGACGAGAAAAGTTTGGATGGCCCTAAGCGAAGGGGTGGCAGAGCCAGGTGTCGATCATTGGAGAAGGCAACATATGCTGTTATTCAAGACTACTTTGTAGTCAGCATTAGTAATTCGAATTTAATGTGGGCTGCTACAGGTAGTCAGTGGAGCTTACTGAGCAGCGGGGTAACATGTGACCTTCTGGGTTGACTGAAGACCAAACGCTGCAGTGTTCTGGATCATCTTAAAAGCATTGTACATGGGGTGCATGCTCTACCAGTTCAGCTACCACTGTTGGCTTGCACCATTACCATTATTATTAAAAACAGTGTTGCTGTTTCTAATAATAAAAAAATTGTACAAGTCACCAGTGAATTACTTGAAACTCTGGAGTTTCAGAACAACCACGTATACGCTCTGTTTCCCGGGATCTGAAACTAAATAATTTCAACCATTTGTTGCACATACGATACGTTTCATACCACATGTGTGAGGTGTCAAACTGCTTTCTTCAAGAGCTGAAAACAAGAAAAAAAAAACTTCTTCCCGATAGTCCTTCTCAGTTTGTTTAATTCAACACACATGCCCTGCACTGTATTTATATTTATTTGATGGGTGTTGCTCCTCTAGCCGAAGGTTTCTCCACTCCACGATGACAAATACGGCCAATTAGTCGCACCCAGAGGTTCCAGTGCTGCAGATGTTTCTCAGCTCACTGTAACTGAGCAGATTCCTTCACGCTGAGACCAGTGCCTCCATCTGTTCTTTAACCCCCGGGTCAGAAGAACCCGGCCGCACACACACGTCATTTTGGCTTAATATCTAAAATATATATAATTTAGGGATTTAAAATTACAGTTTGGTTCAGTCATTTAATATTGTGGAGATATAAAGTAGGTAATTATGAATGTAGGAGTGGTTTCAGCTTGGCAACATTTAATTGACCTTTTTTTCTTTTTAAACAGTAGAAATATTTTCGCAACTCCAACTTGCCGTCAACTAAATTGATTTAATCCAGACTCCAGTTTAAAAAAAGCTCCTTTACAAAATAACATTTCCTTCATGTGAGCGTGTCTGACAGTTTCCTCCACACTGGTGAACTTGCAGACTTTCCTGCAGACGGGACAATCCCAATTTTCTAATACCATAGATACCAAAAGCCATTTATTCTACAAAACATTAATGTTTTATGGCATTTCATCATGAATTAATAGTGGTCGACTTAGATTTAAAAGTATAAAATGAACATTTCCATGTACTGTACTTCTTCTGACTGTCAGTCAATGTTTTTTCATACCTTGGAGATGTACGCTTTGATGCCTTCAGCCAGTTTGATGCAAGGCTCTCCGAAGAGCTGGGCCAACTGGTCTGGGATGTCCTGGTCTTTATCCAGAGCATTCAGTAAACTGAGACACTTCAGCTCCTCTGTGACGCCCTGGCTACGCACCTACAGAAGAAACACATTAAAACAAAGAATTAGGCGGGGAGATATGAGATTGTAGCAAAAATCTCTGCAAGATGTTGTTGGTTGCAAGCGACAACCTTCATGGCGGGAAAATGAAGCCAATGCGAAAGTGCAAAAAAACTGCAGTTCCTCAAACTTCCACTTGAGGCTGGCTACAGAATGAGTCTCCATAAGTCCCCATGTTAAAATGTCCAACTTCACAGCAGAAATAAACATGTTAACAGCCTGGTACAAAAAACAGTTTTGGTCTCTATAGCTAATTTCCCCATTCATGACCACCAGCTTGTTGGCTCCAAACTCTTTATTGCAGTTTAAATCTTGCCCAGACATAAAATAAAATGTTCAGTGAATGAATAAAAGAACTCTTTACTCTTCCTCATCAGTGACAATGCCGCCTAATGTATGTCAACAAGTGGAACTGAACTATCTCAACATGATCTGCATCTCTGGCGCCTGTGTTTACAGAGCATCTACAGAGATTTAGAGAGTGCCAAATTTCAATGTTATAACTGATTTTACACTGTCATGGTTGCCCTTGAATGAAAGACTGTCTTGCTTGCAGCTAATATATTTATTCACGGACCAGAGGGTCACACAATCAGATCAAGCTGACACACATTGCCATCAACTGTAGGTAAGGTTAGACAAGGACAAAGGCAAAAAGGGGGCTCTAATCATTATAAATCAAAATGATATAATTTTATTATAGATATTACACTACAACATAGAACTCACAGATTGAGCACAAAACATCGAAGGGAATACAAATATTAGTATCAATGTATCAATTACATCCTATAAGGACTGCTCCTATAAGTTCATCTAAACATCATTACTTTTATTGATTTTTTATTGCCCTCTTGGGACATTTACGCACGTTTATTTCTGCTGCTAAGTCAAACTAGCCGCTCTCTAGTGAGCCATCACTCTCTCCACACTTCTCTTATACAGTACGCTGCACTGTCAGTGTGTCGAGTGCATGTTTCTGACTGTTTCTGCTCATTTTTCCTTACATGTTCCTTGATGTTCTCTCGCAGCTTTTTTATCCATCCTGCACATATCTTGCTATTTATTGTAACTGTCCTCGGCTGACAGAGTTTATTTGTCTTATCTAGATTTGTAGAAAGAAAATGAAAGAGAGGAAACACATGAACCATTCTGAAACTGGGAATGAAACAACCTGAGACCGAATACTTTTTTGACAAATGGTTTGCTGGATTAGGCAGCTGAAACACAACGCCTTATGTAACAGCACCGAATGCATGCATGGTCTTGCTATAGAGTTTCTATTGAGCGCACACACACACACACATACATATCCATATCAAGACATCTAATAAGAGACAATTAAATCAACATTTCCTCTGGGGGTGAAGAGGAAATAGTTTCTTTCCCATTTGGCTACGCCTCCTGTTTGGCAGCGACTTCCATCTGAATAGAGCAATGTTTTCATGTAATTTCGGGCAGCACGGGTCGAATAAGACATCTTTGGGAACTGAAATGTCAAGAGAGGCGTATGTAGCTTGCAGGCTGGGGAGTTATGCACATGTAAGTGTGTGTGTGTGCCCTTCAGGGAGGTTGTAAGCGTCACGGTCTGAAAGTCTTGCTAATGACTCTATAACAAGCGCTGATGAAGAGAGAGAGATTACAGAGCTGCACTCCGTCACCCCGGTTCTTTATTTTTATTAATGTCTTTCCGCTTGACCTCCTCCTCTAATGAAACCCGTTTCTTTTGTCTTTCTATCTGAGCTTTTATTTCACTTTTACAGTGATGCAGGAGTGGATCCCCCTCTTCCTAAAGAGGACAGCTGTGTGGGTAAATTAGTTCAAACCAAGCGGTAAAGATGGGGAAACTTACGGGAAAAGCAAAGTTTCTTTCTTAACAGTCCTTGAAAAGGATGACTCATGTGTTTAATGGCTTTGCATGTCTATTTTCAGGGACGAATCATTATGTGTCTAATTAGATGCACATGCCATTGGACCAGACGGTGCACATTCCTGTCATCAAAGGTCAAAACTGAAGGTAACATGCCAGGAAACTAAACACAACACAAAAGTATTCGATGCTTTCTGACAAAGAGGATGAGAAAGATAAAGAAGAAAGGTCCAGTTTTCTTTTGGATTCTTTTGGCTCTGTAGTTTTGATTTGCTTCTTCCTGTTGGCACAGGATCTTTTATGGAACAATCTTTGCTGTCACAGCCCCATTTAAAGCTTATTTTTATAGAAAATTATTAATAAGGTTAGAATTTGTCAAAGCATCAAGAGGCAGTAGTTTTATAAAACCTGGTGGAGTTGCAGCCTATCCCAGCTGAGTTTGGGAAATATTTGGGCCCAATATTGCACTATTATTAATGACACATAAATGTTTAAGCAGGAGTTTTATGTTCCTGGTCAAGTTGAAGCTGATTGTAACTACTTTATTTACTTTGGGACAGTTTAATCTACAATAATGCTTCATATTTGAGAAGCTAATCATGATTCTGATGCACATTTTCATGTAAAATATAACTAGTGAGCGCTAAATAAATGTGGTGGCGTAAAAGTGCACAATGTTTCCCTCTGAAATGTAGCAGCTTAGCTTTAAGACTCACATTTCCAGACACTCTTCACTGTCTTTCAGTACTACGATGAGAGAGAAGGAAGCACGGTAGGTCATCTGCATACAATCAGGACGCATCTCAACAAAAACCGCTGACAGTGGAGTCTGGGCAGAGACAAAGGGCTGTGTGATGACAGCCATCACTGGCAAAAGTGTTGGGGAGGTTCACACATGCATCAGTAGATCTGAGCTCGCTCATCAACAACAAATGGAGTGAAAGTAGGCCTCGTTTCTTCCTTGCACCTCTGCCAAAACACACTCCCTGCTCTGGTGGTTCTGGTTGAAGGATTAATTGTTATTGAGGAGTGTCTTTTGTATATGAGAATAAAAGGGTAGTCTTAGCAGGGCATGCATATATGTGTGTGTGCATGTCTGTGCGAATTTGTGCATGGATGTCCATTAAGTTTTGACAGGGCCAGTAGGGAGTGTCTCATCCATGTTAGTGAGGAGATAAAGCCTGTGCACACCACTGCACAAAGATTAGGAGAAAACTTTCTGCTCCATTAGTATATGGAGGCAAGGCCAGAGGCTAAACTAAGCTATGCAGAGAAACATTATCATCACTGTGATGTGCTTTCTTTTCTCCCGGTGTAAGCTGCACAAAGACTCCCTTAGTATGGTGTAAGTGAGAGAACATTTCCACAAGTTTGGGGTCCATTTTCTTTGGATATGTTGCTTGTTTGGAGACAGTCTTGTATTTTCCTCTAATTGCGCATTTCCACTACATGGAACGACTCGATATGACTTGACTCTACTTGTTTTTTTATTGGTTTTCCATTGCGGATTGTATCTTATTTTGGTTTCCTAAACGGTGATGTGAAAACTGCACAAAACCCAAGAACAGCATCTCTTCATATGCTCTGTTAGAAGAGAAGCAGCTCCTTTTGTATACATAGTTAGCGTGTAGATGAGCAACAGAGGGAGCACCAAGTCATCAATCTGGCAATAAACGCACAGCATAGGTTAACATTCTCAAAACCCAAGCTCCCATGTGTTGTTTCCTGGTTGTTTCCCAACTGGGTCGCCTATTGACGATCAGAGGTGGTACCATCTAAAATACTGTCTACGGTGGAAGACTAAGTAGAGGTACCAAAAGCAAGTAGACTGAGGAAACTGATGGGAATGTCAAGAAGAATTCATCCTCAGGGGAACCTGAATGTTGGAACCAAATTTTAATGCCAATCCATTCAACATTTGTTGAGGAATTTCAGATCACCAAAATCATTGGGATTCATCCTCTAGTATTAATGGACATGCGTACCAAATTTAACGGCAATCCGTCGAGATATTTCAGCTGATACCGACTGACAGACATCGCCATCCAATCGCATTCAGCCTTGTTTGAGTTTAATCATATCAAACACGTTTCCGAGAAAGTTAAGAGCTCACTGAAACATGTTTTTTGTCAACATTTATCTACGGTCATTTAAAAATGTGCTCAGTAGTTGTTTCTGTGTTCAGTAATAATGTAATGGCTCCCCTCCACATTGAACAGTCTGCTGTCTGGCTGTAACTTGAAGTCAGCACCACGGCAGAGCCAAGCCTTCAAAGGTTGGTCTCTCTGCAGGATCTTTTCCTTCATTTTTCATCTATTTTTTCTGATCCTACTAAAACCCCTGCGAGCCAAATTCTGCAGCTCTGTCAGCTTAAAAGTTAGCTCTTCATTCCTCTCACATGACTCTGTTACATTGCCCTCTTATTTATTTGCATCATAGCAATATCTTTTGCTTCTTTTTAGAAGCCAAAGAGGCTCAAATTAGATCTTTATTTACGTGTTTTGATCAGCCTCCTTACTCATTGTGTTTTTGGTTTTGGAACCGTTGGAAAGCTGAAAGGAAAATGTGAGAGATTCTGTAGGCCAGCAGAGACATGCAGGCCTCCAGAGATGTGGGGGGACTCGGCCTCTACATCATTACCATGCCGTAGGAGCATACAACTGGAACTGCTCCACAGGTTTTAGACATGAGTTTAAAGGATACCCCCCCTTGCTATTTCCCTTGATAGCAGTTTCTCTTTGCCAAGACTCCACTTCATATCCGCACATTGCAAAACTGACCCCATTAGCCATGATTTTAGAAACCGGCTACACCCTGATGATTCAACATTAACAAATCAATACACTGACAGCAGGTCAGCTTCAGCTGTTTAATAGAAATGACTTCTGTCAAAGGTTTGATTAATTACTTTTCATTTCCAAACAAAGGTCTTGAGAGGAATCGTGATCTTACCACCATAATCTGCTTTTGCAGTTGTGCTATTTTTCTTTTGATACAACATTCCCGGCAAAAGGCATTTTTCCTTTTTTGGCAAGCAACTCTTAAAATTCTCGTCCCTGTAACTTTTCCCCTGAGTGGCGTATTTTCTCAGTGAGTTGAAATCAATGTCTCGTCCTTCCCCCTGGGCTCTTAGGCAATGAGTCCGTCGGGCCCTTTCAGAAGCCAAACTCAGGCTAACACATGCTAAAAACATTCAGCAACACACAAAATCTGATGTAACTCTCTGTTGCGTTGTTAAACTAGGTTCAGTGCCTATGTATGATTTTGACTGTGTGAGATGAATGGGTTAGAACGTCCATAAATATGATCATCAGTGATAGATGTTTGGTCACAACACCTTCATATCTTCTATATGGATTTTTACTCAGGTGATAGCCTACAGCGCTGTGCTGCCATGTTGATGGTATTTAAGGTGAAACTTATGTCTTGGCAAGTTTGGGAAGGCACGGTTAATTTCAATGAGAATTGATCACAATAACTATGCAAGCCTTCCAAAACCTATAGTTCATATGTTTTTGATCTGGAAAGAAAACTATCCTGGCATTTAGCACACATTTAGCAACCGTAGCCAACCATATCTAACAAGAAGGTTTTCAGGTAAATAAATTAATTTGTTTCAACTGTAGGAAGATTTTTTAAAAAATGTTTTATGTCGACTTGTTAGTTAGCTAACCACGAACTTTGGTTGCTTTATTTAGCTAACAGGCTGGTCTGCAGCTGGCAAAACCAAAAAGATAGTAGGCCAGCTAGCTAAGGTTAGAAAAGGTTATCTAAAGACGATAACTTTAGCCATATCTACATAATATTCCGAAATTTAGTCCAGATTAGCGAGTACTAAAAGACCAAAACTTGGCATCAAATGCTTTGTTATAGATTCTTAGACAAGACTTCAGAATTTAGCTCATTTGAGACTAAGATTAAAAAGGCTTCTTGTATTGTGACACCATTTAACACTTTTTAAAAAAATTGATATTTCCTCTCTATATCAAAAAAAGGAGTGAAGTTTGGGTTTTAGCTCTGACTCAACATTTACATCTTGCAAATCTTCTTTTCTTGCCAGATTGTTTTGTGATGAAACTGCAGAGCTGCTGAATCCAAAAGAGCAAAAAAAAATTAGAAGAAGCTTTCTTAAACTGTCAGAGTGTTATTTTAGGGCTTTGAACCTAAACTCTACCGGAGCTAAACTGGGATGGTCCCAGATGGTCTATACTTTTGGAAATCATCAGCGCCGCAACTAGAGGAAACACACACACATGCACAAGTCTGAGTGATTAATGTGCCTTTTTTTTTTTTTTAATCCCTTCTTAGCTAAAAGACATGTGGTCTCTCATGGCTCTCCATATTGAACTGGATGACTGGGCTCCAGAGAGAGAGAGAGAGAGAGAGAGACCGAGAGAGAGGAAGGGTCCGGGGCTGACAGAGCTCCTGTGATCCCGATGTCGGCTCTCTCAGGAAGCACCGAACAATGCTTCACTGTTCCCTCCCTGTGCGACTGTATGTGTGTGTGTGTGTGCATGTACATATGTATTACGTGTGTGTGTATCTGTGTGTGTGGCCTGTCGCTCAGTGTGTATGTACAATAGAGTGATAGTGTGTGTGTGTGTGTTTGGCTGGACCTCGCTGGACACCAAACCCTGAAAAGAATATCTCAGAGGGCCACTTGGAAACCCGGCTACAATTGTGTGTGTGTGTGTGTGCTGGTCTGGGAGTTCCTTGGCAGTCCAAAACTCTCATTTGAAGGGATTAGGAAGAGGAGAAGGTGGCCACGTAACTCAAATCCAGCAGGCCAGAGGTCTGGATCAAGAGTGTGTGTATGTGTGTGTTGAGGTTTGGAGTCGGGGGGGAATGAGCAGCGAACAGAGTTGGCTGTATTTCAGTATACTTTCTCCGCATTGTGATGAAACAGACAAGACAGAGTGAGCGGGGTGAAATAACAGCTGAGACCTCGCTCGCAATGGCACTCCACATAAATAACTTTACCCAAACACAGAGGCACCGACATACACAAGTTCTGAAGTGAAATAAAACATACTGAGCTTGAACACGGTGGAGCCAGCTTCATCATGTTGAGTTACACCCTGCTGTGTAACTCACAGCGCCATGGCTTACTGTAAGCGGGAAGCATTCTTGCAGGAACTGGCAGAGATATACGAGGCTGTGTATGTGTCAAGTTAATGTGTGATGTGTAAAGTTTGATCCAAAACTCGATACTCCGAATCTCTTAAGAATCCACGGCAAACAGAACAAATAGCCCTTGGTAGGGTTAGGGTTATTAACTTTATTACTACTATTTAATAAATTTTCTTCCCATCCGTGCAACTTTGCATTGAAAATCTGATTGGAGATCTGTTCTACGGAACTTTACCCGCTATCAAATGACAGTATCGTATTGTTTTAAACACGTTGTACCTAAAAAGTACCAAAGTATCAATACTTTTGACAACCTTAGACGTGTCTTCAGGCAGAAAGAAAGAATAACAGGAACACAGGCAAAGAGGAAGAAAAGAAGGGTCATACCGAGGACTGGGTATCGCTACGCGATATCTTTAAGGAACTGCCGTAACAAGTCGTATCGAAACTTCTGGAAATGATACATTCATTTGATCCATTTTGTAGCCAGATCTAGAAAAAATACTGTCTGTGTGTTTTCTTTTCACAGCTACATACAGTCTGTGGTGGCGAAGTCTGATTTGACGGAAATGGTGAAGTTCGTTCAGTGTGACGAAATACTGCTATATCATTCAAAAGTATGGCTGTACTACACACGTCATCTGATGGTATGTAATGATATCGTAATTTAAAAAAAAAAATAATACCCAGCCTTAATCAAAAGAGCTAAAAAAAGAGATAGATAGATGTCTTGACAAAAAACTATGTACTCGCAATTCGGTTCTTATGCCGGGACCCTACCGGACACGGCATTGTTACGTCACAGTCGCAACGTTGTTTTCGTCCTTTCTCTACCATGTTTCATAAGCATTTTGCACACCAGACTTTGTTAACTTGCTCATATTTGGTCATTCTTTTTTTGGTTCATGTGCTTCTACAATGAGTAAATATGCTACGTAGCGCAACTGGAACAGGGCGCTGCCTTGCCCCGGTGGAATCCGGCAGTTAATGAGTAAATAACAGTCTGGTATGCACGCACCATTTTAACACTATGGCCCCTTTTCACACCTATAAATACAAACCAAGGTTTGAGTTAAGAAACTTTACGCCGAACTGATTTAGTGAACGTCTTATAAAGTCATAAACACTGGTACATTGTATGTATTATGAGGTGGGTGTGCTGGTGATTTACGACCTTACGCAACAACTAGTTGACTGTTAAGATGAGACTTTGGCAGGTCTGTGTGCACTCAGACATTTGCACTCTGACTCTCTTTTGTGAAAACTGGCCCAAAGCAATCATTAAAAATGAACCGCATGTAGCTTTTTCTTCACCTAAACCAGGAGTCTTGTGTGTTTACATGAACATACAAGCTTCTGGTAATTAAGTGCAGTATGTGTGCGCGAGGGTGAGAATGTGTCGATTTAAGATTTTATTTGACAACCCATGTGTGCGTTTATATACTTGATTTGAAGTGAGCGCGCACGGGTTTATATCCGTGATTTGTTATGGTGGTTAACGTAAATGCATGTGTGCAGGTTGGTGTGCAGCCTATGTATGTGTCTTTCCCAGTTTATCACCCCCTCGGGGCTTCAGCGTATCTGGCAGACGGCCAGCGTGGTGCAGAAATTGATTTATTTTTTGAAGCTGATTCATCCACGCCATTTGTTTAATGACCAACAGCTTTCTCAGCAATCATTCACAGCAAAGAGCAATCAGTCTGGGCACAATACAAGGAGTATTTATGAGCAAAAAAACAAAGGCCGTTTCGATCATGAACAGTGGATGAGTTTCTACTTCACTTCACGGTGCGGGCCAAGTTTTTGTCTGCAGTGAAACGACAGACTCTCCCTTACAAAAAGGGGCTGCCAGAGCCCAACACTCATACAGAACAGCTTTCAGGGGAGTATTTTGAAAATCCGAGCCAAAGGCACGATCATTAGAGGGTTGGGGAACAGAAAACCGCTGTTTTTAACACGAGTTCATGCAACCACATTCGTACTGGCCTTGCCTCATATGCCAGCTTCAGTTTGCTTCAGTAAAGGAACAAAACAATAGACTAAGATCTTTTAAGTAAAGATACTAAATGAAAAATGTCTATCAAACAAACTAATGACAGTGTATGCTGTGGGTTCAACTCACTATTGATTGCTTGTGACATTTAAAATCTAAAAATAGGCTGATCCGGCTGGTTTCTTCAAAGTTTCTGCCTGTTAAAAGGACACTTTTCCTTTCCACCGTCGCCAAGTGCTTGCTCATGGTGGGAACTGTTGAGTCTCTTTAAATAATTTTGTAAAGAGTATAGAAAGTAGAAAAATTCACGCTCGATTAAAAGTGCATACCCGTTCATCATGAAACATGAGCAATTCCCGGCCCAGGCCTAAAGTTGAACTGATCCTCGACTTCTGAACTCTACCTCCTTCTTCTCAATGGCTCACTTGTCTTTCCTTGAGAGCGCCAGTCATCTGGGAATGTATGTTTGGTCTTTGTAAATTTCCCCAGATAACGGCAGCAGGTGCCTTTTTAAAATGTAGAAATGAGTCAGCTTTGTCAAGGTCAAAAAACAGGGTCCTCTGATGGGTTGAATAAAAGTGAATTATTGATATTTCACACCACATTTTAGACATTTCGTTGACCCTCGCTCCCAGAGTGCAACAATGAAAGAGAAATCATCATGATTTATGCATGATAAGTTCAATTTTAAAAGATGTGTGGGTCAAATTTCTTTCATCTTTACTGCTTAAAGTTACTCAGTATCTGACTGATTTCTACTTGATTGCTGTTTACTTTCGGATGAGGTCATAACTCCATCATCACTTGTAGAATAAAAGAACAACTTTATTGTGAGACCAACGCGTTTTGGCTTGTGGCCTTGATCCTGATAAAGGCCGTAAGCCAAAGCGCATTGGTCTGACAATAAACTTGTTTTTCACCTCCTCTGTGCTGCTTTGGAAGTAGGTGAAGTTCTGCCGGAAATCCCTACTCCGCTATTAAAATTTCACTGATCCAGGACTGCTTTTCTCTCACAGTGACCTCACTCTAACTCCTGCCTCGCTTTGATTTCTGCTCTTTTGACATTAATGAGCGTGTATTTAACCGATAGCTGCTCTGATTGCAGCTTTAAACGGTAATCTCAAAACGAGGAGGGAACCGTGATTTTAATCACATTCCCATCACACAAGAAAAAGCTATGTGTGGTGCAGAGACCACAACTCGAGTACATGCACAGTACACAGTATAAGGAAGATTGATTTAAACAATCAACGTTTCCTCGCCGAATGTTTAAGCAGCGGTTGCAGCTGCGGCATGAGGTAAAACCCTCGTTGGGTGAGTTGTTTTAACTTGTAGATGTTGGGAAAGAGTTGCAGAAAAGACTAAGAGATAATCCCTATTACCCGACAACCAAATCCAAACAAAGAAAATATGCTTGTAAGGATGCTAGACAATCTTTTCCATGAACAGATGCTGACAAACTGAAGCAGGAAAAACCTAGAAACACGATTTAAGTCTGAAGAGTTTGACGTACAACGTTTGCCAATGAAGACTTCTACAACGATTGCCAATGAAGTCTTCAAAACGAGGTTCTGCACACATGAGAAAGTATTTGATAATGAGCTTCAGGTAGCGGCGCTTCTTCACCACATCAAAACATATGGTCTGCACATGCTTTATTTCTCACCCAATCCATGTTAAAATCAATCCAGAAGACAGTGTGCTTCTGCTTAGAGGCATTAATGACAATACTGGCAGGCGGTCGCTTCCTTCGGTGTGTTTGCGTGCATGCTCTAGTGCTTATGGGTTATTGTTTTACCTGCGGGCTACAATGCAAATCTACAGCACGCACGCACCTTCTTGCTCGCGTATGCACGATCGCACAAGCACGCATTCCCGTTTGCAAGCGTGAATGTTCGTGATAGTGTACACAGCCCCACAGCAAGACAGCAGAATACCACTCCCAGCCTTTGCGTGTGGAACTATGACCTCTCTTTGTCAATTTTGCTGTTTTGGACTCCATCCAGTTTAAATAAAGTTTAAAGACATACAAAAGCAGGGTGGACCTGCCTGCTGATATTCTGCTTGTTTCTTTCTTTCTCTTTAACTTCCTTGTTCCTTTAAACAATTGAGAATGTGAGTGTTTAGGTAAAAAAAAGAGCAGTTAAGATTAGTTGTGATAAAGACGGACTCTCAGAGTTTACTGTAACTCTGTTTATGGGAGTTTGTGCTGTGTTATCTAAAGTTAGTGGCATTGAGGAATTAAGAGTCGCCATAAGCTCTTCCTCTCGTCGAAGGGTTAAGTTTCTGCTTCTTGTCAGAACGGGGAAAAGAAAAAGAAGACGAGGGAGAATGAGAGAAGAGCAAGAAGAGGTCAGGACTTTCCAGTTCGTCACCTGTGCACACATACCGACGGAAACGCCCGGGGCGGCTGAGTTACTTACAGATAATGAGAGAGATTTAAAAGAAAGAGAAATGAATCGTTTCCAAGTTTATCACCGGGAAGTTTACATCAAATGGAGACCAACATTTTAATCCCGGCTGGTAAACTTAGACAGCTTATAAGATGTAACTTAAACACACAATGGTAACTTATCAGAAATAACAACGTCCAAGCTAATATCAAGAACAAACAATGGCGTTCACACTTGGTGATCTTGGACGGTGTTCTTTGCCTCGTCCATGTTAAATATTAACCAATGACTGATGACATTCTTGTCAACCCTCCAAACAATTTGACTGGCACATGATGGATTGTGGGATACCAAGGAGCACAAAACAAACATCTGTTGTGTCGGCCAAATTCAGACAACAGAAAGCTGCATTTCTTGATGTAATCTGTGTAGACATGTGGATATCTACGCCAACCCCAAATTGGGATGCAACTCGCAATTGAAAATGAGCCTAATGGTTGCTACGTGACAACCAATCTAAATTAGACAGCTGGATATCATTTGTAGTCCTGGCCTATACTTTTAACCCTGAAGAAGCCTCCATTTTTTTAGCCATAGTTCTGACAGGTTAAACAGCTGGTTTTAGCTCCATTGCATGTCTGCTACAGCCTACATTCAAGATGATATTCTCCACTACTGGATAACTGCGATATGGATTGCATTTGGGAAAATGCTAATGCTCGACCAAAGAACACACAATGAAGTTGATAAATGAAGCAAAGTTTGGGTCAGCAGGCAGCTGTAGGGCTATTTGAGTGCCTGTGGGTGGGCAGATCCAGCATGGGTGGGCAAGTGTGTGAATGTGTTTTTTTGTGTGGGGAGGTGGTGGGTAAGTCTGACTCAATAGGAGTCTTCACAAGTGTTATTGTACTGGTACAAATAGCTGTAGCTGTAGCTGATCTGTGTTTTCTCTGGTGGGGTCCCCACAAGAATGAAGAAACAAGGAAAGTGAGCACTTTGAATGGTTGAAAAGGTTATTTAGATTAGGTAAGGTGGAGTATTTAAAGGGTTATTGTTAGAAAAATGGCTGAACAAGAAGGGGAAAAACCAAACGCTAACCACCGCATTTTCTTTTTATATAATGCTGAACATGGAAAATGTGATATTCTTTTAGCTTCATGACCTTTCTTCTTAAAAACTACAGATTTAAACTGAGGTGGACGTGCCCGTAACTCTTGTAATAAATGCTTGTGTGTCTGCCAGTGAAGCTACCGTTCTGGCAGATGAATAGTCGATGGTGTCACCAGCAGCTACCACAATAAACGCACTGTTGACTTCTGGGAATGTTCTCGCTACACTTTCTCAGATGAAGTCCTTTGTTTCTATGTGTGTGTTTCCTTGCAATATCTTGTCATGTGTTAGAAAAATATGTAAGACTCAAACTACATGCAGCAAAGGGCCTAGACCAGAATCAAACCCTGGCCCCTGCAGCACCCGGATACATGGGGCACGTGGACTACCTGGTCACCTACTGAGACACTGGTGTAGAAGGATTTCTGTCATCACTGGTTGTTCAGTTATGACTTTGTAGACCTTTATCTGCTTTTCTTTACCAAATTTTCTCAGATAATTGAAGTCTTAATAGTAAGAAAGGTAAATTTTATCAGGCGTGCCAATATCAGCAAATAACACTCACAATAACCACACGTGAACTATATCTCAAGTTTATCTTCAACCAGACTCTCTGCTTATTATTATTACTATTTTCTTTCCTTGACGTCAAGGTCAAAGGTTATCATGAGCTGTCACTACTAATACTGTGACTGATACGAGGCCCCAAGAGAAGATTGCTTACTGAGAAGTGTGCTTTAAATCCTGATAACAGCACACAAACAGGTTTAATGATTCTGGTAGGGCAGGAATGTTAAAATGTCTAATTAGCTTTGATGTGCTTACTTGTGTTACGACGAATCAATGCAATACACAACACAACACATTAAGGTCGGTAAATGCGTAATTAAGAGTTCGGCATGTGTGCAGTCGGTTTAGCATTCGTTAGCATTTCCTGATGACGGAAAGTTCTCTCAAGAATGGATCCCGCAGGTTTCCATCAGAATTTAAAATTTTATTTGCAATGTGTTTCTCATTTCAGTCGTGACTTGGATCAGTCTTGTCTTATTTGGTAAAACCACATTCACTGCATGAATTGCAATTTAAACCACACCAGCATGACACTGCTAACGGCCGTCTCTGCGGCTGCTGTTTGTTAATGTGCTCAAATTTCAACCTTCAGTTGAAGCCATCACCATGCATTTGAGCAGCGTGTTGAGAAACATCTTGAACATCTCATGAGAAGCATTGCATGCCGCCTTCGCTTGCCAGCTCACACGTTTGCCAACTGTTAAAGGCCAGAGAACCTGTTTGGGATCTAAACTGATGGGATTCTTTACTACTATTATGTTATTTCCAAATACCTTCACCTTTCCGAGAATCTAAAGCAGGAAGGTGAAGTTGTTCCAACTCTTACTGACAACTAAACTCCTTCCTTCATATAAGAAGGTCAAGGCTGTGATTTAAGGTCATGGTTGCGGAAATGTGCTCTCAGATTTTAAGAACATTGCCAAACAGAAAAGGCCTTTGTGTCATTTCATAGAATATTTTGTCCTCAAACTGGGAGAAACACTAGAGGAACACTGAAATTTTGGATGGCAATGGACTTTGGTCCAGAATTAGTAATTATCAAATACATAAAAACTAATGACATTCCCATTAGCCTTAGCTGTTGTTTAGCATGCTGGTGTAAGCATTTAGACAAGAGGGATCTTTTTGTCCTGATATTCCTGCACAAACATTGAACTTTTCGAGACAAAAACATGAACTGATAAGAAATTAAAAATTAAGCCTTTGTGGTTTCAGTCTAAAATAAACCGTCTATCAGTCACAATCTAGATGGTCCTTCCTTATCATAATATTTTGGAAGCAGCAAAGGCACGAGATCTCTTTTTCATCAGTCAGCAGAAACACAATCCTAGACACATTTTCACAACATTCATGCAAGATTTCTATCTCCTCTACAAGAGGCCAAGACATCCAGGGAGCTATTTCTGGAGATTTATGCTTTTTTGTAGATATGGTATGTGAGCATTTCTTTAGAAAGTCTCAGTATATTTGATTTAGATCCTTGCAAGCGACAACAGAGCCTTGAATTAAGACGCTGAATTCCAGGCATCTAAGATATTAAAACAGACAAGAGCCAAGCTTTGACGTCTTTTAAAATTATATCTTGCTCTAATGCAGATGTAAACACAATCAATTTCATGATTCGTTCATCCAAAGGTTAATTTCCTAGACAGCTAAAATAACTGTTATGGTGCCATAATCCAGCAGTTGAGCCAACATCTGCTCTCTTAAGCTCACCTCCAACTCTTAGCAGACAAAACTACAACCAAAAAACGACAACATTATTTAAAAGTGATTGCCTGCCTGACAGGTTCATGATTTCACCCCTTTTCCCAGAGCTTTTCTTAATGAGGTTTTCCATTCAGCAGCTGCAGACGAAGCCAAATCCACGCTCAGCGGCTCATTCATTGATTCACGGATGACCTGAGATCTCACAAGCTGCTAATGAGGTAGTGTTAGGTTGTGAGACACTAAGCCAAAAATTAGCTATATTCTGGAGCTCGGGATGAAGCTGAGGAAGTGGAACATCAGTGATAATGTCCTTGCGGTTTTTCATCTACAAAAGCAATGATGATACTTTACGATGGGCTTTCATTAAAAGCCAAAACCACAGTGTTCTTCACAGTCAGTGAGACATGAAACACCAAGGGACGGCCAACACTAAGGTTTACGCAGGAGACAACTGTTGATGGAAGTGGAACATGAGTGGGCGGAAAGATAGAAAAGATTATTTGAGATCAGACATCGGCTAAGAAAGAGTTCACGGGTTGTTTAATTGGTACAGAAATGAGAGCTGATGGAGGGACAGGAGGGTCTTGTTACCGAGTCAAAATGCTGATATCAGACGGAGAACAAGAGTGTGTGTGTGTGTGTTCAAGACAGGAAAACACTGGAGTAGACGGATTTTCGGCTGACACTAACAAGCCCTCCTCTTTGTGCCAGGACACAGATTTCTGCCCATTCCCAGGGTTAGATCATGTAAGACCAACTGAGAACTTTCCATCCAATCAACCACTGGTTGATCATAACACACACAATCAGATATAATGTACACACCTACAGTACATATAGGAGGTGGACTAAGTGGCCAATGTGGAAATGGCAAAAACTGCAGTTTCTCTCACGATGTCCATGTTTTATACTGTCTGTTGGTTGAACATATGAGCTGGTTTGCCAATTTAATTAACCTTATTAGCAAATTCTGGATATCAGCCAATCATATTGCATGTAGTAGAGGTTTCATTTGACTTCCCAAGATTTCAAGATTTCAACTTTACCTCGTCCCATAACTTCCATCTGTTGTGGTGAGCTGCAACCATCAATGACTGTATTCCCATCGATTAATCTGCAGAATTTTGTTCCTCTGTGGTTAATAGTTTGGTCCACATAGTGTCAGAAATAGTTAAAAATAACCATCACAGGTCTTTTGAACCAAATGTGATGTCATTGTTTTGTGCTAACAGTCCAACATTTCCAAGAGATCCAGTTTGCTTTCACTTAATACAGAAAGAATCAGGAAACTGGTTGGCATAAGTTTGTCATTTTTCGGTCCAGGAAGAGCCAAATGATCTGTTCATCGACTTACTACAGTATTTCATCTCTAGTGGGAACATTAATTAGAAATTAATTCAGGGACTTTGCGATAAGACAACATTTTTTCAAGGCAACTCACTGTTTCTTGTTCCTAGAGTGCTGCATTCAGGGGATTCCAAGTTTTACAGGATGCGTGGGAAGTGCATGTTTAGTTTACTTTCTCTAGTGTTGAATAGGTTTGCGAGCGTGTATGTGTTGCCTTGGAGCTGCTAAACATGGAGGAATTTCAATAGAGTCCAATGATGTTTCTTTTTCTGGCAAGAAAATTGTCACATTTGAAGACACTTGGTATAATATCTGCTATCAGTTACTTCTGTCTAAAATCTTTACATTGCTTTTAGTCATCCAAAACGCTTGTAAGGCATGTTAAGAACACATAGCCGCTTTGGAAAAGCCCATTTTCTATACTTTCCTCTTCATATATCTCCATTTCATCCCATTTTCCTTCTTATGTCACCCCCCACCAAACTCAAGGTTTAGCTGTGGTTCCATTGGACATGTTCCAACGGGGCAAAGCAGCTTCTTTTCCGCCCTGTCCCTTTGATATGATACATGTATAGAAAGTTTGGGAGGGATTTGGTTTCCGTATGATGGGAGCCATATGGTGCCCTTACAGTGGAGATCGGAAATGAGGGAAGATGGATAGACGAGAGGAAAGGACGTTTCGTCGTAGGAGGTCAACACGGAGGTGAGCTTCCAGTCTCAAATTTATGTACATTACATCTTTAACCATCTGTTTCCGAGTAGAACTATAAATTGTAAAATAGTTTCTGGAGCAGGCATCGTTTTTTTGGGATTATCAGACTTTATAGGGGAACAAACGTTGGCTCCATCGCATCACTAAAAAAGCCTACAACACCACCTTGTCCAGTTTCAAGTACTTAAAGACTGGACTGATGGTTGGAGGAGGTATTATACCATATTTAATTCATCTAATTACAAGTTGTTGGACTGGCGCATTGTTGTAAGAGCTGTTTTCGGCAAATATTGAACATATTTGCATGTTTTCCTTGGTTGATGAAGCTCTTTTCATTGGATGTTCAGCCATGGCGGCCATCACTGCTCATGCTAACTGAATGCATATTTCTGTGTATTTCTGTTTGTTTTATTTCCTCATTTTCATGTATTTTAATCAATAATTGTAATTTTTGAACCTCAACTTTCTCACTAGAGCAGTTGATTAATTGTTTAGTTGATGAAAATTAACAATGCAAGTAATCAATTCAGAAATTTCGTATGCAAAAATGTATTTTTTTTAGCTTTACTATCTGCAGTTTTTGAACTTTCTCTAGCAGTAAATTAAGCATCTTTCAGTTTTGGACTGCTGTCGGACAAAACAAGACATCTGAAAACATCACCGCGAACATTTTTCACAATGTTCTGACAATTTATCGACTGAGAAATCATTAGTTGTCGCTCCATTTCTAAAAAATAAAAGGATAAAGAGATGCATAATTTCCTTTTAGATCAGAAATAATTGAGTATACAGGATGTTAAATTACTAGTGTGTTATCAGTTCCAGCTGACTTCATTGATACACAAACTGAAAACATTATATTGTTACCAGGTGTATAGAACACTTAGCACCACTGATATCAGTTACTAGATGTAGGAGAAGTTTATTATTTAAGATTTTTATTCCCCCAACAAATCATATGTACAGCATTTATCAGCACTTTATAGCCATGTTGACTGGGCAAACAAAGTGATAACACACAGCACCAGCTGTTGGCACACATGCATGCACACACACACAGCTGTAGCCACATCCTAATGAGCATTCCAACATGGGAACGCAAATATCCTGTTTTCACGTGTCAAGCTGTTAAACCAAGGACATGTGTGTGTGTGTGTGTGTGGTGGGTCTGTATATATACACTCACACGATCAGATAATGTATAGACTCCTGTTCTGTTCGTCTTGTTCAGCTGCTCTGTTTCCTCATTTCCAACGATTGATGTGTCTTTTGAGACACTTTTTCACTCTTTGTGGTGAGGACACGTGACATGTTTGATAACAACTTAACTGCTAAATATGAGATACCTCATTTGTCGTGCTAGATGACAGTTGCGGTGAAGAGTTTAAAGATTTCTTTGCGGTGCCTCTCTGTTATCAGCAGGTATGAACAGGAAAAGAGGTTCAAACACACAATAGGAACTGGAACCTGATATTTAGAACACACTTGGATGTATATTCTGTAATAAAACTGTTTTTTTGGGGGGTTGTGGGTGTCACACACCACCAACTATTTCACTGATTTTGGTGAGACTGGATCATATTTTATGGAGAAAATGTTTTCTGCTTTTCCCTCTCTGTGATTTACAGAGTTTCCTGATGGACAGTGAAGTAAACTGCTGCCAGCTGTAGCTGCTGTTAGCTAATGTTAGCTCAGTTTGTTAGCCAAGGCTGTTCAGACTGTGAGGTCAGGACACTGGGGGAGTGTTAGTGTTTGGACCACAGGCATTTTGGACCACTGGTAAGAAGAGGTTTTCAGGCCAGGGTCGCAGGGGAGTGCTGACTGGCTGCAGAGCCGGTGTCGTGCCAGAACAGGAGCTGGGTAAGCAGGCAATGTAACTGGGTTCAGAGAAAGGAGAAAAGACTGAAGGGGACGTTGATGGAGGATGCCTTCTTGCTGGGAATTAGATTAATAGATTGATATCATTCACATGTCTACATGGTAGCAGCCAGTTAGCTTAGCTTAGCTTATCTTAGCATGAACAGCACCCATTATGCTCTCTAACTCTTTACATATCTGTTTAATCTGTACCTTTCAGTTTTCACTGTCTGAGGTTGTCAGAACTGCACAGGACTTTCTTGTTGTAGCATAAAAGATAAGCTGTGCTAACAGTAACTCACGGGGTTTGTGAATATTTGGTGATACTAAAATCTCTTTTATGTCCGTGTATCATCATCATCATCATCATCTCCTCCTGTCGTCTCCCTTCACCTTTATCTCTTTCAACCCTCATACCCACTTTCTCCTCTTCCCTCTCTCTTCCCTGTGATCCTTTGCTTTCCTTTTCATCTTCATCCAAATGACCTGGCCATGAAAACACAGAGCACGCATGCAGGTTTGTGCAAATACACAACACTGCGTCTCCACAAGTCTCACCGATACATGTGCGAGCACTTCTGTAAACATAATCTGGCCATCAAAGCATATATCAAGTGAAAGAGAGCTTCTTTTTTGTTGCTTTTTTTTTTTTGCTTAGCAGGAAATCAAATCAGGAAGTTTCTTTTTATCACAATTCTTGACAGAAAAAGGGCACCGTGCAAACTTTCAAGAGATTACTTAGCTGACGTAATTTTGGCCTTGTCATCTTCATTTACTCCTGAAGACACAAGTCAAAAAGCAAGGCCAAATATATCTTCTTCCATCAACCATGTGTGCGTTGCACATTCAAGCCTCTTGTTTTCTCTCTTGTTCTTTTTTGTGTGTTACACCCATATTGGAGATGAGCCCAAGGCCTGTTTGGATGCACTCATACACACTCACATATCCACTGCCAAAGAATCACTTCATTTCTAAACTTCTACCTCATAAAAGAAAAGGGTTGGAAGAAAAAAAAAACTGCTTGTGTCACTCCTGAAAAATTCGTTCCCCCCCTCGAGCCCTAAAACTGACTGTAACTTGATTCTCCGACGTGGACTTGAACCATAACACACAGAGACTGCAGGGGCAAAGGAGAGAGAGAGAGAGAGAGAGAGGCAGAAGGAAGGTGTGATAGAGAGAGAGAGAGAGAGAGAGAGAGAGTTGTGTATTTTGGCAATGGAGTTGGTGTGGGAGGTTTATATTAGTAGCTTTGAATTAAATCAAAACATTTGGGGCGATGGATTCAATTTGACTTTAAATTGGTTACCGATGACAAACGTGCGTCTGTGTGTGTTCACCTGTGTGTGTTTTTGTTTGTGTGCGCGGCGGTGTCAAAGGTCAGAACACACACTTGCCCACTGTAAAGCACACGTGTTGCATGTTCACCCACCCACCCCAAAAAACCATTCATTGATTCTCTAATGGTAACTCGACCCTCACCAATAAAACCTGATCCGGTGTGAAACTCTGGTGTAAATATACAGCAGACATATGCAGTCATGGAACAACTGTACTGTACTGTTCTATACGGTGCTATAGGTTGTGTCAGAAATGTCTTGGCAACAACAGCTGAGGCCACACAGAGTGGCTAGACTGAGAAACTGTCTGTGATGGCTGATTTTAACAGCCTACCAACGCTATTTCCTACCAGTTAACCTAGCCTGTGTGCAGCCAGTCAGTCGACCCACTGCGTTGTACGGCTCGACTCAGCCTTTTTTGGTTTTCAGTTGTCAAAATTTGAGTTCTTTATGTAACAAGAAGAAAATAAATACTTTCAATCAACGACCAGCAAATCTGTTCAAGGGGAAAACATTTGGTAAATGTCACAAAAGGGCACAGAATGCCACTCGGGAGGCTTGTTTTAGTGGTTGAAGTCGGTCAGGGCATGTGGTTGGTCCATGTGGTGGCTAATTGGAAGATTCGTTGAGGAGCTCGTAAAAATGCCGGGCGTCCTCCATCTCCTTTTCTGCTGCAAATTTGGAAAGAATTCCTGTACTTTGCCAGCAGCTCTTGGTGGAAGTTTATCCAAGGACTTGGTCAACAACCGTCGGACTGTCTGCGCCCACCAAAGTGCCAAAGTAACGACTCTGGTAGTTTTGTTTGGTATCACCTTGGGTGAGGTGCCAAGTGAACTGAGTCGACACTAAACACTACAGACCATTGACTGGTCAGAAAATCCATAAAACCCACGGCGTGGTCAATTGACAATACGGATGTTCCACTGTTTGGATGAAAAGATCTTAAACAGAAATGATTGTGGCAGTTTTACAAAGCGTCACAATGACTAGGAATCTACATTGAGGAGGTACAATCCACAATGGAAACCGACATCCAGAAAAGTACCATGCAGTGGATGCATATGTCCAGATCTCGTAAAAGAGCCACATGTTTCTATGACTACAGCATATGTCATGTCAAGTGGATTCAATGGCTAGGCAAGTGGCCAACTCCGACATTCAGAAATGTTTGCTATATCTAGCAAACAGTGGCTAATGATCTGTCGGTGTGAGCTGGAGGAAACGCGTAGGCAGTAACAAAAGCAGCTGAGGTTACGTAATTCAACTTTGAAATTCAAGCAATATGTGGTCTAGTGGTTAAGGCGTGTTGCATTTAATCACAAGGTTTAGTCCTGGGAGTTCTTTAAGACTTCTCTATCTCAAAGGATAGAGGAAAATCACACAAAAAAACAAGCATTATTGGCATATGTACGGATTCTTTTTCTACTTTCAGCTATTAAATAATTTAAATCACAATGTTTTGTGTTGATCTGACTGTTACATGTAGAGATGGAGAGTAGATATGTGATGCCACCTGGAATTTTTAACAAACTATCGGTGGAATCTGGAGGGAGAATGGATATTTCAAACTTGAGTAACCTAAACAATAGAGTTGAGTAGCCAAACAGTCGCCATGTGCACCACTATCTATGGCTCCAAATAACCATTAATTTGATTAGAAATTAATCTGCCACTTGTTTGATTAATTGACTTGATTAATAATTTTGTGTATAAAATATGACTCACTTTTATAAGTTTGGACAAGGAGACGTCTTTAAATGTTTTGTCCAAGACCCAAAGATATTCTGTTTCTGATCATGTGCGACAAAGGAATAAAATCTTCACATTTAACAATCTGGAACCAACAATTTTGACTAAAATTTGATTACCAAATGGTTGCAGATTAATTGTCTATTGATTGATCATCTATTCACTGCAGCTCTACCTATGGCGACTTCCCGAGCGTGCTGAAAAACTGAGTAGATCGCTTGCAAATGTGCCAGTTTCTACTGAAAAACTGCACGAATGATCCATGTTAGTTGAGTCCTGTTGACAGTAAACTTACAAATTTAATTACATGTTATAAAGGCACTTGAGGTCCTCTAATATGGCCCTGATTACCCGATCTACTTCAAAGTCTTGTAACTTTAACTGTTAACTGACTGTAGCCTAACCGTAACACCTAATCCAACCTGAAATCTGATTGTGATTCAAAACCGTAAACCCAAAATTATTCCTTTGTTTGACGGAAAAATGTCAATATTTTTCAGGATTTTCTTTATCTTTCTACGCCCCCGAAGGTCATCTTGTCATCACACAGATAAAAGACACATAAAAACACACACTTAAATCGCACAAACACAGATAAGACACACAAAAAAAGCGAAAGACAAGTGAAAAGACAAAAGTTGGCATTTTTTGGGGACTAAGCAGACCACACACACATCTACACACACCCTAACAAACATCAACTTTAAAGCTCAAACTTCTTCTGTGTGAATCAGACCACACACACACACACACACACACACACACACACACACACATACACACACCGGGTGTATTGTTGCATGTAAGGGTGACTCAGAGCCCATCAGTGAACCCAAACAATAATAAAGTGGACCAGTGAGTTGAAAGGAATGGAATGACAATCACACACACTCACACACACTCACACACACTCACAGAAAACCCCCTAAATTTCGCACAAATCAACACAAATGACACGAGAACTTAAAATCTCCGACAGTCACATGTGCAGATGTGCAACGCCTATGACCGCCGCGCATCGACTCATCAAAGACTCACACAGATTATAGTTTTAATAAAATACTGTAACTGTTACACATCTATGGACGCATATAACCCAGGGGAAGTCATAAAACATGTGAAATTTAATCAAGTTTTAATGCTGAAACGAGATGAACCACAGAGATATTAAAATTTAAAGATCTTAAGAAATACATTAAAGGATGTTTAACATGCTTGATCACAGTTATTTAATGTGCGAAGAGCAGATCTGATCCAGTGTTAGGATTATTATAAGATGTACCTTTGATAAGCAGTGAGCTATAAATACAGCATATTAAACGCCACAATCGTACATTATACATATCATATTAACCCGCTGAAGAGATGCTTCCTGATATAACAAACCATTACTTCAAAAGCAAACGCTCAAAAGCCCCAAATCGGTTCAAATGAGAAGAAGCTGTTCCCGATTTCCTGAAGTGTAATTTCTAATCTTAGCCATGTTCTTGAACACGTATCAGCGCGGGATCGGAAAGTCTCGACTGCGAAGGCGCCAGAGGATCCCGCACATTGTTGGGAACAGTTTTTGACATGGGCGAAACTAAAAACACATTTTTTTCCGGCTTGTTTCCTCATAAAAGATGCAAAAAAAAAAGATTATTTTATGTGGCAGTTAATCTGCTGAGTGTTTCTTTGGTTCATACTTAATTAATTTGGTCTAAAAAATGTCAGAAAAAAAGGAGAAAATGAGTCCCAAAACCCCAAAATGTTTGGTTTATTATGACATAAAATGGATAAAAGGAGCAAATCCTACAATTTAGAAGGATGGGATGAAAGAAAGTTTTGTTTTTTTGATTAAAAAATTACTCAAATAATTAATCAATTATCAGAAAAGTTGCCAATTCTGTTTCCGTTCTTACTTTTTAAAAAATTGGACATTCATTATTAATATTACAAACTGTGACTCAGCTTATTTCTGCCTCAAATGCTCATACATTTCAAACTCCAGTCCGTCTGACATTTATTAACATACACTAAACATTCACAGCACATTAATGTTCATACAGCCGTGAGGCCGCTGAGCGCTTCTGTATTTACATGCGTGTGTTTGTTTGTGTTATGAATGCCGCAGCACTGAGGCAATGCTGGTGCATTCCTCATTGTGCGCCACTCATTGTTTCCAAGTGTCTTTTGTCTTAACCAGGCTGGCACTGGGGTGTAACTCCAGTGTGTGCGCGCATTCAAAGACGGGCCTGTTTCCAGATTAAAAATAGCTGGCCTTCGCATGAGAACCGGGGGATTCCCCGCATGCGAGATGCATTGCTCCGTGTTTTTCATTTTCGTCTCTGTCCAGTATCGTCTCTAAACTATCCCCAATGTGTCAGAGAAGAAACTTTGAAAATTGAACTTGTAAATTAGCTCTTTAACCCATGAACACATGTCTATATTCAGTCACTATCTAATCAGTAAAGTCTATAAAGACATTTGACTGCTGATATAGGACTGTTGCTTTCATCATGCCAGTCAACTGGAAGCAGACTCTCATATATTTGCCTTTATATTATTTTCCTCAGAGAACAAGGAGGCCATGAAGATTAAATGTACCAAAATTTGGTAAAAATACAAGCAAAGTACAAGGACTTCTGACACAAAAAACCAACATTTCTCACCTTTCTTGCTCCTTGTTGCACAAATTTGACTCTCTAACTGCTACAAAAGGCTGATACATGCGTGTACGTCTAAAAACAGGTCGCTCTCTAAGCCAGATGTTACCCCGCTATTGCTCAACTGCACAAAGCAGTGCAAAATACAGTTTTTGACAGACAGACGTGACTCATTAGCGTAGAAAAAGAATATATCATGCTGTATTTAGCTGTTTAAGGCGGTGTATTGTCGGTATTAAACAGTTAATCCAGCCTGAATTTGCGAGGATTTCCTCACCTCGACATAAAAAACAAAACTTCATAACCTTTAAATCAGCCTGCTGTGTGTTTAATTTCATCTATGCGGGCTCACCAACAACTCACAGATTTGATCCTTTCGAATAAACGTATGGCTCACTTACTGTACGTCACTTCGGATAAAAGGCAGCAGCTAAAAGTCTTGAAATGTGAATAGTTTCACCTGTTTTGAATCAAAAGGCACAAAGAAAGCATCCGTTTTTGCTTATTTTCAAGAGAAAATGTTGGAAAATTAGCGTGTTTTTTTTTTTTTTTTGTTTCCAAGTCACCACACAGCCCCAGTGTGTATCTGTCAGAGCGATTAAATGATCTACAGCGCCGTTCCTGGATAAAAGGTCTTCAACAAACGCACACCTGCGTAAGTCATCGCCTCAGTTTGTACAGTGAACCTCCACCGCAGAGAGGAAAGCGTGACACGTTTCTCACCTTGTTACAGATGTGAACTCTTGTGGAGACCCGGTTTCCTCTCGCTGACGGAGTAGCGTTACAGTTTAAACTGGCCTCTTGCTGAGATTCACAGTCTGGTTTACTTCATCCCCGCGGATTCTTTCAAAAAGACCAATATATAAAGTTCCTATGAAACCGCATGTAATGCCTCTCTCTGTGGACCACATATTAAAACCTGCATGTTGTACGTTTTCATGAGGCGGCAGCAGCTCAGTGGGGAACTGGAGGGTGGACTGTATAAGTCCAGCTCGGACCTCAGTACGGATCGTGGACTGATAACTCAAGAAGTGCCAGCTCATGTACATTACATCACATTTAGTCATTCAGCTGATGCTTACAATCGAGGTACAGTGCAACAAGGACGTGTTAGTGCATCAATAAGTACTGTGACAGTTGTAGAGGGGGGTAGATTTATCATGTCCAGTTGTTGGTAGTGTTGGAGAGGAGGTCCTCTCTGAAGAGCTGGAGGTCTTCAGGAGGTTTTTGAAGGTAGAGAGGGACGCCCCTGATCTGGCAGGAACTGGTAGGACGTTCCACCAACGGGGAACAACAGACGAGAAAAGTTTGGATTGCCGGGTGGCAGAACCAGGCGTCGTTCATTGGAGGAGGTATGCAGAACCGGAGACTACTTTGTAGTCTAATGCGGGCTGCTACAGGTAGCCAGTGGAGCTCGATGAGCACGTTTTGGGTTGATTGCTACGTTCTGCTGCAGTAATCGAGTCGTGAGATGACCACAGCTTGTATCAGGAGTTGACCTGGTTCACATGGGCACTGCCGCTACGTGGCAGCCCATCACTCCAACACCTCTCCACGTTTGTGTGTGTGGTCGGCATTTAGAAAGTTAATCTTCTACATGTACAAAAATGTTTTCAGAGAAAGGAGGACAGAGGTGTCGTTGCCTCCTTAAACTGAACACTAATGAGCCAAATGAGGAAACTTACGAGTCAGTTAGTCACTCTATGAGCAGCTTAACAGATACATGTATATGTGCTGCAGGGTAATAACTAGTCCTACAAAGATTAGCCTTGTTTTCACTTTCACTAACTGCAGCAGTGACATCAGCTCTGCTAACTGAGAGGATCAAACCCTCTACAGATTATTTAAAATAGATTTATGTAGCTGACACATTCCTTACATCAGATGTGATCATTTCAGGGGGATTAAAGTGGTTTAAACAAAGCCCCCCAGGGGAGAGCCCACCACCACCATCAGTGAGCCGCATATTTCACCTCTGCGCACATCTGTAACCTGCTAAAAAGGCAAACTTAAGCCCGCGTCCGTGTCTCCACAAATGGCGACAATATGTCCCTTTTAGTCACGCCATTTAAACCGTTTAGCTCGGTAATAGCTGCCGGACAGACAGACAGGCTTGTGCCTTGATTGCTTGGTAAATTTCGGATTGCATTGTTCAGTCAGTCAGCTTGTTTTCCAAGCGCCTGACGAGACAGAAGCGGGGGCGAAGTTAAGCATTCTCCAGAAATAAACCAAAGTTTGACTCCAACTCTTTTAAAAATTGAAAATATAAATCTTTAATATTTCTGTTGTGACTTGCAGTAACTTTTAATAGCCCAGCAGATACAACGAAGCTTGATATTGTGCACAGATTTGGTGATTTCTCGCTGTTTTTCTGCACGTTTTTACGCACAAACTTCCCACAAACAGACACATGTAGCGCTAAGTAGTGCGTAATAACTGTTAAAGTGAGTGTTAACCAGCTCTTACCTGCGATATGGACATGTTCAGGTAGAGAAAGAGCCCCGTGGTGGAGGCAATCTGCAACACAACCACCACTATCACCACCATCGCCAACCACATCTTGGACGGCGCTTCCCGGCGCCTCGTCCCGTTCGGCCCGCCGGCCGGGACCATCATGTAGGTGGTGGACTCGCTGCTCACCGATCTGAAATAATCCTGGTGCTGCTGCTGTGCGCTCGGAGTGGCCATGGCATTCCCGACGCATGAGCAGACCATAAAAAAACCAAAGGGAGCAGCAAAACAACAACAACCTCCACAGACTTGACCGAAAATTGAAGCAAAAAAAAAAAAAAGAAAAAAAGAAAAATTAGATCTCCATGCGTCCGCTGCTGCTGCCAACGCAGCTTTTCATTTGGGACCTCAGCGGGAGGAAGAAGCGAAGGGAGGAGAAGAGAGGAGAAGAGCTGCCTGCAGAGACGAGCGGGGGGGAGCAGGAGAGGAGAAAGACGAGCTGGGAGTTAAAGTTTGGATGAGTCCATGTCTGATCTGCGCTCCGCTGCTCGCTGCGTAAAAGTGAGTTTGGAGCTGCTGGAGGTGGCAACGCAGGAGTGATAAAGCTGCAGCGGAGAGAGCGCAGTAAAGAGGGGCTGGCTTAACCTCTTCATCACCCTGGAGCTGCAGAGGAATGCTCTCTCTCTCTCTCTCTCTCTCTCTCTCTCTCTCTCTCTCTGCATGCGACACACATGCCGCACATTGCCAAAGCAGAGCACAGCAAGAAAACCAACAGCAGACAGCAGACAGATATTTTAAGTGCACTATTTTCCCTCAGTTTTGATCATTATTTATCCCAGAATAAACTAAAGAAAGACTACAATTATTATTTATTTTGTAAATTCAGATTATGTTGTCTCTTTCATTATTTCAAAATGTGTCACTGCAGAGTATAAAATAGTTAGTTCAGACTTCACACTGAGGTCAGGTTGGACTGCAAATGTCATACTGAGACTGTGTCCACTTCAAATGTCTGGACCACAGAGGTGTGATGCATTTATTTATATAGTTTCAGTTGAAGCTTAAATCTGTATCATTTCTTACACGTCATGATGCAGTTTCAGGATTAACTCACAGAGGGCGCTCTCTCTTTGTTTCACTCTTTATCACTTCAGGACTCTCAGGAGTTAATGAAAAGTAGAGCAACAATTCTGATAATTATTAAGTTAAAATAAAAAACACTTTTTTTTTTTAATGTGAACATTTGCTAGTTGGAAAGAGTGTGAAAAATAACTCACATTCTTTACAGTAGTTTTCTGTTTTTTTAATTATATACAAAATTCTGTACAATTACAGACATAATCTGTATAATTAACAACCAACCAAACTATTATTTTAAGTATTATACCATGACAATTATTACAGTAATTTCTCTTTTTGTACAGAAAAAAAAAACTATTTTATTAATTCAGTATTTCTGTTTTCTTAAATTACACATAGATTTATGTAAAATACTCATCTGTATTCTCTTTTAGTGTTGTCACTTTAATGAAGATTTCAGTAAATTTATAGTTTTTGGCATTTATCTGGATTCTATTTTACTTACATTTTACGATCATTTGACCGTTTTTTGTTTGCTTGTTTTTGGACAAACGAATGAAATAATAGGTCCCAATGGAAATGATCTTTGTTGCAGTATGAATTAAAGCCTCTTTCTTACTCTTTTGTTCTCCCGTTGCTTTCACTGTTTGTGTGAATGTCTGTGGTCTATTTTACAGCTCTACACTGCTTGAGAGCAAACATTTACCCAGTGGCCTCCACTATATCACTGTGAAACAAATGTAGCCAAGATTAAACATTTGAAGCTGCAGAGAGGCCACTGACTTCATTGTTAGTAGATGAGAATAAACTCCTCGATCCAGCATTTAGATTTTATGGCTGTCTGCATCTTTGTTGTCTGTAAAGCCTTCCACCCTGTCTTAAATCACTTTGGGTATCGGCTTTATCATCTTGGCTCATCTTTGGGCACAGAATCATGATGTTACTCGTATTTTCCCAGTAAGACGCCACGTTTACAGTTCAGATCTACACTAGTGCCAAAACCAGTCTGTAAGTCAAGTTGTTCGGTCTGATTTTAGTTTGTTTGTGGCCTCAAATTCAGTTCTGACCATTTTTCTGACTGCTGAGCTCCTGGAAAATTTTAAATGTAGTTAATGTAAATATCATTTGTTATTTTTAATGTGGTAAAACATTATTAAAAACATGACGAATCAAGGAACCCACTTGGGAACTAATGGTCTAAACAACAGCCTTTTCTTTGTTTCCTCTCCATCACCACAAACAGCTGGAAAGCGGTATGTTTGTGCCCAGCAGCCAGAGCTGTTTATCAAGAATAGGAGGGAGATGAGTTTGGGTCATTGCCAGTCCAACAGCTATGGACCATCAGAGGAGCACGGGACCTTTCTCCTGTTCAGACTTTAGTTAATCAAAGGGGGTTGAAACCGCATCAACAGTGAGAGCGTGAGAAAATAGAGCCCAATTCAACACCAAGACACGCCCTAAATACACTGTTTTCTCTTATCCTTTTGTGCTATTGAGAATCAATGACACCTTTTTGGTGTAAAACTTCTTGGCATCCTGATCTGAGAGCTTTTTTTTTTTTTTTTTTTTGAACGTGAACCCACTTACCCTGAGAATGTCAAATGCTTTTTGATCCATGATAGCTGTGGTCAAATCCAGGTGTTGTCTAGAAAAATGGTCCCATGTCAAAATTCTCCGGTGAAATCCACCTGGAGGCAAGCACCAGATGTGAAAGCCAAATGCAACACTGATGGGGACTTGACACACCCATACTTCAAGTACAAATCTTGGTAGGTAGGAAGAAGATGCTGCAGGTGGGTTGCAGTGGTGTACTGAAGGGGTATAGAAAGGCGTTCTGCAAGCTGAATTCTTTTCCCTAGGATGGTGAAGGCACGACATATTTGTCCAATTTTCATGAGTGGATGGAGTATAAAGGAATGCATAATTATGTAGTTGTCGCACCCATCTGTGGGCCAGTATTGCTTGCAAAATCTGCACCTCTTCTGTGGGCAATGCTGATTTCAAAGAAGATTTACTTTACTGCTCCCTCAGCTCCAGCAGTTTAGGGGTTCAGTACCTTGCGCAAGGGCACCTCGGTAGTGCCCAGGAAGTGAACTGGCCCCTCTGCAGCTACCAGTCCACACAAGATGTGAATCTGCCATTCCCAAGCCAAGTCCCAACAGACTGAGCTATTGCCTGCCTCCCCAATTTCATAATGATCCTTACTCCCTTAAGTTAAGCAGCAGATGTTGCGACATTGTGCAAATACGACAGGCCCAATTTTGGGTGAGTAGTCTTACATGTCACTGTTTATAACAAAGGCCATTTGTCTCTTTGTTGGGTGGGCTGCTATAAAGAAGAATGGGTGGCATAAATTAAGCATATACCCACTTCTCCAGGAACCACTACTCCAATGGTGGTAGTGGCATTATTTCCACATCATGCATTGTTCCACTTTATGACACTGTTTGGGGTTTGGAGTTGACCCCTTCAGGGCTAATCTTTTTTGCCTGGATGGTATTTCAACACTCTAAGGTCATAAGTTTGACCCACAAGACAGCCAAATCTCTAACAAAGTTTGCAAGGCGACAATAGTTAGCATCTGCACGGATGCCTCTAGTCAAATTCTTATGTGCACGAGTATCCCAGTGGGATTTGCAAAGAAGTGAATGATCCTGTTTTGTAATGCTGCGGCTGACTTGCTGAAAACATGTTTTAAATTGCGTCTTTTCCCAGGTCATATTCAAACCACTTGAGGTGTTTTTGCTAGAGTGAGGAGAAAGTTGCCAACAACTTTTCACCACATACAAAATCATCTGGAAATACAAAACAGAGATTCCAAAGCTAGAGGGGATATTTTGTTGATTTAATGTGATACTCCAGCTAAAGAAAATCTAGCTTTTGAGTGTGAAACAAAGGCTGCGGTCAGTTTGGATTCGTAGCAATTACAATGGATTTCACCTCAGAAAAAAAAACCCTGTTTCTCAATCTGCAACTGTATTTCCATATTTCCAACCCAGGTAGCCAAAAATCAGTTTTTCTGTCAGTCAGTCCTTCCACCACAGAAGATCCAGACAGAAATATCTCAACAACATTTTGATGGATTTTCAGGATAATTTGTACAAACATGTACAAACAAAATAAAAACCAAAAAAACACCAAAATTCATGTTTCCCGTCATCCGACTAGATTTGGTGATTCCCTGACTTATTTTTGGGGTTTGAAATATCTCAACATCTAAAGAATGGATTGTCATGGATTTTAATACAGACATTCATGGTACCCAGATGATGAATCCTACCGAATTTGGTGATTCCTAGCTTCACCTCTAGTGCCACTATGAGGACAATTATGAGATGGATTTGCATAACATTTGGTACAAACATTTATCTTCTCAGCAGGATGAATTGTTATAACTTTGGTGATCTCCTGATTCCTTATCTAGCACCACCACCAGATCAAAATGTGACTTTGTTGAGCACTATGAGCAAATACTTGCCATGGCTGTTCTTTGTGTTTAGTACTAATTAGCAAATGTTTGCATGCTAAATTGAGATAGTGAACATAGTAATTGTCAACATGTTATCATGCAAACCTTAGCATTTAGCTCAAAGCACTGTACAGCCGGGTTATATTTTGTCATCCAGATGTTTAGAAGAGTTTTTGAGGATTCTGGAAATATCTTCTGAAGAGCAGTAAATGTTTTTAAAGACTCTCTTGGTTTTTGAATGATTGATAGGCAATTATTTTTTGGAGCATCTGATGCTCTGTGACTTGTATGTAATCATAAAACTGAGACATTTTGACTATGCTTTGCAGTAATCAAAATGACAAAGCTTTTGCATATTTCCAAATCTCTTAATCACTTCGTTTAACTACTATTCCAGGGATACAGATTCTGTCAAACAATATTTAATTATTCTTCTGAGAAAAATAAAGCACAGCGACGAGGAGGAGCCTACATACTTCACTCTGAGGGTGTGCTGATCCCACCTCGCTCAGATTTATGAACTCAAAGCCAGTAGCTAACAGTACCCTCATAAAATAGACTGATAGGTGCACTCAGCAGCCTTCAAATACTGTTCTTGTAGACAGCTATCAGTCAGGGGTCAAACAGTATTTTCAGATTTTTGTTTTTCAGGTGCTCCAGAGAACTATTTTATTATGTAAGAAAGTACAACCACAGATGCTTCTTTTCTGACTTGCCTCCCTTCCTTCAAAACTAGATACTGCAATCGAACATTTATTGGTTTAGCACACTGCTGAAGGGCACTTCAATGCAAGTTGAATAAAGGACACTACTTTCCCAGACAGTCAAAGCACTGGGACCAACACCCCTGAAGTTACGGGCCAATTTCTTTAACCTTAAGGTTACTGCTACAGATCAGATGAACATACTACTATATTACGAAGAAGAATTTCAAACCTTCAAAAGGTTCAATACTTGATACAAAACTTGATTTGACCCGACACTACTTGAACTGTCTGATGGGATTGATCAAACTTGTCTGGAAAAGGACATGAAAGAAACTGCTACAGACTGTTTTCAGTGTTTGAACCCAGGACTGAAGGCTTTGCATCTGCATAAAAAAAAAAGTACGCCCACATATCTGAGCTGTGTGATCCTGGCAGAGCACTGAGATACAGTCAAACAAGATAAAGTGGAGTGTACATGAGGAACGGCTGCAAGGAGGAGTGCCGTTAGGGGTGAAGACAGGAAACAAACTGCCAAAACTTCAGTGACGCAAAAAATACTTCTTGACGGAATAAAATATTGTGGAACTGAATGTCCTGCCATCAGAATGTGTCTTTAATTCAAGTATTTCTTCAACAAAAAGTACTCAAAGCTGCTCTAATCAACATTACCTAGAGCCTGGAGTTTAATTTTCTTTTGCGTGGCTTTAAAGCAACAGCAACCTTTCTAAAAGTAAATTACAGATTTCAAATCATTTAGTTCTTGCACTATGTAACTTTGTGCTCCAGTTACGATCACCCGCGAAAGGTACACTTCATGGCACTGAGTCGGGGGGGGGGTGCTGATGGGGAGCGGAGCCAGTGTCGTGCCAGAACCTGAGCTGGGTAAGTGGGCACTGTAACTGGGCTCAGCAGTGGGCAAGAAGAATAAATCTGGGACTGACTTTTAGTCGTTGGTGAGAGCTTGGTGAAATAAAAGGCTGAAAGACAGACACCGAGCTGGGCTGACTGCTGTTGGACTAGTAAGTAATATTAGCTGGCTGCTATGTCTTGTTGTTGTTGTGCTTGACTGCTATTATTATTATATTACTTATGACTCGACAACTTTGCCAAACAGCCAACAAAACATCAAAAACACGTGTCCAGCTGTCCATATTCACCACAGTGGTATTACAGTCTGAAACTGGGGGCGGCAAATCAGAAAAATTACTTTTCATAATATTTCACATCTTAGGCTCTAATCCTGTTATTGCATGCAAAATCAACAAATAAATTTGTATTTTGTTAGATTATTTACTGTAAAAAAACGACATGACTTGTGCAAACTGTAAAAAAAACACCAACCACACCTTAATTAGTGTAATATCTTAAGTCCTTCTCATATTCCTATTATGGTGATGTATGGTAATTTAGATTTACGCTTTACATCTGGTACAAACTCTGTTTAACCTACATAATGGGTGGATAAATTGGATTTAGATTGGTTTACCCTCCACTACAGTAGACAAAGAGATTAAGTAGTTCTGCCATTTATTTCCATTATAGCATGTAGAAACCCTCTTGCTATACATCCTCTGTGTGTCATCACAATTTTCCCCTTTTCCATCCCCTCCCTCAGTCTCCCTCTCTTTCTGGCAGCCAACCACCTGACAACACAACAAGCATTCCTCCAGATGTGTATGTGTGTGTGTGTGTGTGTGTGTGTGTGTGTGTGTGTGTGTCCTCTGACACCACAGCTGTCCACCCAGCCCTGCAGCTTATCTATGTGCACGCGTGCGACTGTGTGTATGTGTGCGAGCGTGTCGGTCAGTTAGTGTCCTGTGGTGAGAAAATCAGCAGTGGGAGTTAAAAGTTCAGACTAAGCATTCCATGACATATTATGTATCAGACCCCGAGGGACTACCGCATAGTGCAGCCAGGTCAGTGTATGTGTATCGTGCTCTGTTTGTGTGCATATGTGGGTCAAGTTAACAGCTCAAGTGACATTTAGCTCCAGAAATATTTTATCCAGACGGACTCCGCTAAGGCCGGTCCACTGGTGCAGCAGCGGGGGAGCCAACGCAAAGCCCTCCAGTAAAATAAGGTTGACATGCGGGGGCACATTCCTGTTGTAGACGTTGCTACAAAATAAGTTTCCGCAATTGTAAAATCCTATTTCCGAGTATTAGAAATCCCAGAGAAGCCTTCACTGGGCTTCCTTGGTCGTATTTCATTGTCTCACCACTACCTGAAGCTGTACGCCCACACAAGCACAGCTCTTTTCATTGTTTTAACTCCAAACTCAGTTCGTACACCCACTTATTTGCCAACAAGCTAACATTTGCTTATTAGCTCAGGTTCTGGCACGACGCCAGCTCCTTGCTTGGTCAGCATTCACCCACGCCTCTGGACTGAAAAAACGCCTTTTCCCGGTGGTCCAAAACACCTGTGGGTACAAATACTAACACTCTCCCAACATAAATGTGAACCATCAGGTTCACTAGAAGAAAAGTCAGGAGATCATCAAAGTCATGCGGATTTATCATATGGAGACCATGAATGGTGAATGAAATGTGCCAATCCATCCAGTAGATGTTGAGATAAGTAAAAACTTAAAGGAAAAGCCACCAGGGTTCATCCTCTAGAGAACAGTTGATTAGAGGTGCTAGAGGAAATGCCTTGGGGATCACAAATGTCAACAGGATTCATCCTCTTGGGACCATGAATGTTTAAATAAAATTTCAATCCATCCAGTAGCTTTTGAGACACGTCATTGCTGACCTTGGTTCTTAAATCTGCTGTAATGTTAACGTTAAACCTAATTCTAAATGGAACGGAGCCTTTGTATGTACGTTATTAGTTTGCGCCAATGATAACACACACTCCTATAAATGTGCTCCCACTGACTTCTCCCACTCAGCCCATCTGTGCTGGAGAGCGAGAGCGAGAGAGAGAAAAGTGCTTTGTGTTGTTTTCAGATCTGTTTGTGAGAGCATGCACACATGCAAACATTACTCACTGCGTCTGTGTGTGTGTGTGTGTGTGTGTGTGTGTGTGTGACCCTGTCTGCAAACCCATTCTCTTCGATTTAAGACGTGTGTGTGTGTATACTTGTGTGCGCAATAACAGATGACTAAGAACAATGCAACTCTTTATCCCAGAACGCTTCTTTCAATATTCTCTTAAGCTCTTCTCTCAGTTATTTAACCACGTGAAAAGAAAGGGGTCATTTTTACTGCAGGATCACATCACTGTTTGGTTAAACACCATGGCTTCTTCTTCTTCTTCGGATCTGACCTCAGTAAGCGGGTATGGAAATTAGTTTTCTTCAAGCCAGAACACAACTTCAACCCCAAATGCCAATATTCATGTGAGTCCAAGGGATGAATGAATCACACTGAACCTATAAAGATTTTTAGGCCAATTACAAGGGGAAATAACCCGAAAACTTCCCAACATTTCCCTTCGTTATAAAGTGGAGTCGGCACCGTTGACTTGTGGTGGGATATAATCATTCATCAAGCATCTATAATGTACGTTCATCCTTCGTCATAACTGTGTTTATGGTGTTATACTCAACATATATGGAGGGTGTTTCAGTGGATAATGGAAAAAAAAGTGCCAATAATATTCAAAATTAAGTCTTTATTCTTGGTATTTATTAATATTTAGATTATTCAAAAAATGCAAACAAACTTCTTATTAAAAATGCACAACAACAATCTGATATGAATATGTATATTTATAGCAAAACAATTTAATTCAATGAAGTTGTTGTCTGATAATCAAGCTTGCTGATCTCATGCTGAAAACACTCACATTGCTCTTATGTCGCCATCTAAAGGCCGTATATGTTTACTGCAGTTGGATCCCAGTCAAAATTACATTTAAGATTATTAAAGTTTTCATACCAGTCTACTTTTTTAATTCATCTTGGATTAAAACCTTTATCTCAGGTTCATCATCCAGCATCTAAAATACACATCTTTCATGTCGTATGCGTGATTAAAAGTTCCACAGTTTGTTTTAATGTCAAATCAGTCGTCTTTTTGTTGGATCTCTGGTCAGTTTTTGCAATAAACGGGTAATATTTCACAATTAAACTCTTCGTCTGGTTGAGCTTTATCTGAACTTTACTGAGAAATAAAATACTACTTCAGATTACAGAGCAATATTATTGCAGTAAACCACACTTTGATGAAAATATCAGTCCACTTGGAGTCAACATGTCCATGGATATAATTTTTTTTATGTTCTTGTGTGTATCTACACGCCAGTCATCACAAATATGATCCCATTAATCATATCAAAACACTAGGTAAGCATTTTAGCTTCATCAAGGGAGGAGGTGATGATGGTTTGAGCCAGTTGGTGGGCCAGCAGATGAAGATCGCCATCGTCGGTTATCAGCTCTCTGTTCAAGACCTGGTCAATGATGTCGCATGAAAGAACCTCTGCGAAAGCCTCCACCTGGGCTCCACGATGAGGTCCTACTTCAAAATAGTCTCTTGCCAGATTATCTGTTGGTAGCGAGTGAATCAGATGCTCCATTAACTCCACCCGAGGGTCTTTGGTGGCGCCGTCTGAGTCGTACTCTTCGTCCTTTGGGGTTGGCGGAGGAGGTGAGGGCAGGAAAGCCTTCGCCAAGCCTCCTTTTAGCTTCCTGGCGAAACTGTTTCTGCTCCTCTCAAGCTCAGGGAGGAGAGGTGTGGTCGGAGGGGCGTCGGGGTAGTCGAGGGATCCCACGACAGGGAGCCCTGACTGGGATAGAGGTGGGTGGCAGAGCTGGGTGACTTTGGAAGTCTGAATTTTCTTGACGAGATCCATTTCTGTGTCCATGTCCAAGAAGTCTGTTTCACTTTCAAATTCATCCATAAAAGATGGATTTTTACCCTGTCCACCTTTTATCTCAGCTGATCGTGAACACTCTAAGTGATCCTCAACACTTTGACCTCTACACACTTCCCTCAGAGCAACCTCTATCACTGCTGAAGCTAACCCTTCAGCTAACATCTCCTGGTTTTGATTAAATCTGGACACCTCGCAGTCCACCTCGGGCTCCGCCATTTCCATTTGGCTTAAAAATGACTGGATAATGTTCTCAGTCATACTTTGGGCAAACTTCTCAAGAGCCCCATTGTTTAGGTCGTTTCTCTTGAGTCCTTTAGAAATGCCAAAGTTTTCTGGAGTGGGCTCTGGCACCCTTGGATCAGCACTCACTGCCTGCATCGGATCCTGTGAGAATAAAAGCAATTATCTTTAGTAAAAGTGAACTATTGCTTTTCTTGGAAGAATATGGTAAAGGCCAGTAGAAGGCACAAATGCAGAAATAAGTCCAAAGATGGTTTCAAGCGCTGCCTTGTTCCTATAATTAGTTCACTTTTGTATTTTTATTAGAATATCGCTTGCCAACAAGTTCAGCGAAAACCAAGCAGGACATAAATATTTCCCTTAAATGGTGCAGCATTTCCCTTTTAATCTCCACTCAACACATATTTCTAAATTCCACGCCTGCTTCAGATACACGCTACAAATTGAAAGAATGTATACTGTATGTATTAGAAACAGCAGAAGAGAAAGTAATCAGGGCTAATGTAAAAATAGAGGAAGAAAACACAGGGGCACCGAGAACAAAAAGTCCCCTCTGAAGCCTCAGATGGAAAGTAAGATTGAGGCCGCGACCACAGCCTGTCACCATATGAGCTGTCAGCCAGCCAGGATGTGACAAGCAGGAAGTTCAGCTCAGTACTAGATTAGACCAACAAAAAAACCTGACCTGAAAAAAAAAAAAAAAAAAATGTGTTGGCGTCCATAGCAGTAACCTTAAATTTCTTTAAACACGTTTTTGTTTTGTTTTTTGTTTTTTGTTTTTTACGCGTCTGTAGTTTATTGAGATTGTAACTCTGTGTTTTGAGAAAACAGAAAATGGAGCAGAGCAAATGTTACATGAAAAGTAATATGCTGTCGATCTCTTGATGCGTACGTCAAAGGACACATCTGTATCCATTTCAATACATTGGACAGACGCATGCGTTCTTGGACGGGTTTTTGTTTTCGCTTAGCCTGATTCAGAAAACATGAGTGTTGGTTTTCATATCCAGTGAAAGCCTGCAAGCGTGTTATAGTGCAGACAGCATTGATATTGAAACAACATGGAACCTCACACAGCTAGCGTTACTCTTCAGAGCACGGATTCACAAAGCTATGTTAATGTTTTAGTTAGTCTAATGATTAAAATCCAGACGGTCTGACTTTATTTTGCTCTGGGATTCTTGAAAGCTATTTCCAATTAAATTATTTCCCTCTGATATTAAAGGACTACTTCAACATTTAATACATTTAATAACTGTCTAGCTGAAAGTTAGGTGAGAAGATCGATAACTGCTTTTATGGTTGCATGGTTAATATGAAGCTCCTGCCAGCCACCAGTTAGCCTAGCTTAGCATAAAGAATGGAAACTGGGGGAAATAGGTAGCCTTGCTATGCCCAAAGGTAATGTCATGTCCAGAAGATTTTAGTTTAACGTGCCACTGAACAGCTTCAAGCGATGAAATTTGAATGTTATATAACAACAGCTAGCTAGCAAGCTCCTGACTTGGGGGAGTAATGTTTGCATTTGTAGCTAACGTAACGATAGTTTAGCATACTGATCAAGTAACTTTATACAACTTTATGGTGTAGCGCTAACGGAATTTACCTTTGCTCTTCTCTCCACGCTCTCTCTGTGAATTAAACTACATTAGATGTCAGATGTTATGCTGATTATCCTTACCGACATCCATACTGACAATCAAAAGTAGCAATAGCCACCAGCCAAATGTTGGTAAAATGTGTCTTTTGCATGTACTCACTAAAAAAGACTACCATAGCTATCATTAAATGACATCCTGTAACGCATTCATTAAAAATATTCAAAACATATTTATTTACATGTTTGGGATAATTATAATTTAGTTTAACTTTATCAAGCTAGCCGTAGCCTTACAGAGCAGAAGTTGGCTTATGTAATAGAAGTTATCTCTGTTTGCTAGCTAACTTGCTAACGGCGTTTACGTTGTTGACCTTTTTGTCTTAAAGGTTGCGCAAGTTGTGAAAATTTGTTTAGCTAGCACAGTGTATTAATGTAATCATATACTATATATTTTTGGATGTTTTCTCATTTAGAAACTAGAGAAGCAGATAAGACAGACAGAGAAAGTTATGTGAAACTGAACTTAACGCCCTCAACAACTTCCTTATTTTGTTCTTTGGTTCCACTACAGCTTCTGTAGGCTATACATAGATTTCAGGGTTAGTGTTTTTTTTTTAGCCGTCTTGCAATCAAACATTTAATTTTAGCCTTTATGTGATATAAATTTAACAAGTCAAGTTTCCTGAGATGTAACACTCTGAATGTGGTAACTCTTTCCTCTCTGAACTCCTTCTCCATGCAGCCAAAGCGAATGACGCTCTCAGCGACTCTAATGACTCTAGTCTCTTGGTGTGAGTTCAAAATGGACAGAGCCCAGAGAGGAGGACAAGATAGGGAATGAAGCACAGATGTGGAACAAATTACAGCTGAAACAAAGAATGTTTTCTCTTTGCAATCCAGCTTAGACATCCTGATGGGCAAACTAATGTTTATGAGATGAGGATGCTTGCTCACTACTTTAGCCCTGGGTGTTCTTGTGTTACACAACCCTGTCTAAACAGAGTCTGTTGATTATGACAGCACTTTGTGTTTGATCACACTAACACACCTTGCCAACAGTCTAACATTTAGACAGTTTCTAAATGTAACCAGCACAAAGGCTTTTCAGTGCTCTACAAAATATTGTTGGAAATATAATTCCTCAGTTGACCTTTTATTAAAACTGGGCTTCTTCCACACCCATTTTCCAGTGTTTTTAATGAAATGTGACAAAGCCAAGGGGAGTATTTAAGGTTTTATAATCCACTTTTGCTGATAAATCGTCAAAACTGTTTTCACAATATATCATCTTTTGTTTTCCGTACTGCAAGAACTTAGTTAACCTTTGTTAAACCAAGAAAAATGGGATGGATAAGAGCAGAGAAAATAGACAAAACAAGAAACAAATAAAGGATTCTTGACCAAACGCTAAACTTTTGATTTGGTGTGATAACTTGGCAAGACGCGGAAGGCTTTTTGAGGGCAGCTTGGTTAAGATTAATGCCAAACTTCACCTAAAATCTACTGCAAAATATGAAAACAAGATACAGGAAACATCCGTCAGTGTATACTGCCTCTAAACCAACTTACCAGTTTTAGTAACAGGGTGATGGTTCGCTTGTTGGCGTCTCCGGTGCGAATGAGTTTACACGGAAATGGTTTGACAAATGGGTTCACAAGTTTCACACACACTTCCTGTGTGTGTGTGTGTGTGTGTGTGAGAGAGAGAGAGAGAGAGAGAGAGAGAGATAGAAAGACTGTTAGTTGCGGCACTCTACTTTATCAACAACATGAGGAACTGAGACATGTATGATACATTATGTAAGCGTTTATAGAAAATCAGTTTGTCCTTCTGTTCATGAGGTCAAAATGATGACGAGAAGAAGATGGATTCAGACAGGAAGCTTAGCCAAAGAGAAAGTACTGCTTGTATGGTTTTACTCTAGTTTGGTGCACAGCAGCCGACAAGTCGCCAGTTCATCGCAGGGCTAAAACATAGAGACGAACAACCCTTCACGCTCACATTCACACCTACAGGCCACCAATTAACCTGCATCTCTTTGGACTGGTTGGTTCTGTGTGGAAGGTTTGACAGGTGAGTGTCGTTACAGGTGGCTTATTAGAGCACCCAGGCGTCATTCAGCCCGCCTTTGGTCCGCTGATGATCCACGTCTTTGTCGATATTTAGATTAGCCGGGAGGCAGAAGAAGCTGGACATCCGACATGGCGGTGGCTTTGGAAACCTATTGGTGATCCATTGGTCACTCATGCTTTGTTCTTACTTTATACTGTCATTGGCCAACATGCACCACAGCAGCACCCTGACTCTGTTTGACCTGAATGGAACTGAACCTTAATTAGTATCACTGGTAACACCTTTGTTTACCTGCTAGTTAATGTCACAATGGCTGCTGCCAATGGTCTATTGTTTCTTGAATATACTGTTGCATGAGCTCTTTGTATGTTTTGTATGAAACAATCTGAATTTGTAAAGTAACTAAAGCTGTCAAAGACTTGTAGTGATGTAAAAAGTACAATATCTTTCAAACCAGTGTAAGTATGAAGCGACATGAAGAGAACTTGAGTAAATGTACTTATTTACATTCCACCACTGGACAATTTAGACAATCTCACAAGCTGTGTCCAAACCCCACCCGTGAGGATTTCTCAGCAGCTTCAACCAAATCCTAAGAATTATAAAATTATAAAACAATTCCTCCCAGCACTGATGGAGACTGGATAGAAACTGTCCTCATGTGCAGTCTTTTTGTCTTGGATGAGGACAAACGGGGAGGGGAGGTGAAATAAAAGAGGTGTTATGAGATGATATCTCTCTGCAGACTTCATTAGACGCCGGATAGCGGGGTTCCTGAAGCCGCGTTAGAGTACCCTGTTCAAATAAAGTGAATGTGGGGTGAATGTTGAAATGGACCTGATCCAGGGACTTTGTTTGGGTTCTGAACCTTTTTTTGTGCTTCACATGGAAGCGAAACAAAAACATATTTGTTCTTTTTGGCGTCGTGTCTGAAAAGACTTAAATAGTGCGTTTAGAGGGAGTATTCAGAGATGACATAGTGCTATATGGCATAAACAGTGTTCTTCAGGTCAGAAGAGGATTAAAATGAATTCATCTAGAGAAGATTTATTTCGTTCTCTTAACAAATGTGACGCTTTATAGCCTCTGTTCCCGTTATTCAGACATGAATCAAAGATGACCCTCCAAACTAATGGCAGCTGGACGGTCTTTAGCGCTGGTGTTCGTCCCAAACCTGCCCTCTGGGTGATTTTATGACCCTCTATTATCCAAACTGTTACTGCAGTAACTCTGTGTTGTGGGCCCCAGTAGGCCTTTCTCTGCTCCAGTTCAGGAAATACTTATCTTTGTGTCAGTGAGCTCATTGCTGATTTTGAGGGGTCAGTTCAGTCCTGTGTGTGACGGGAAATAATGACATGCCAGACCTGCACAGGACAAGCGAATCAAAACAGTGAGAGAAAAACACCCTCTGGATTACAGAATCTGAAAGTCTGTGTTTTTGTGAGACCTATATAAGTGACATTGTGTAACTTTTCTACCCTAGAACAACAGATTTTAAATCATGTTGATGCTACATTGACCTGCAATCAGGTGAATGGTGTCTCTGTCATTCGCCACCCACGAGAAGTATGTAATGCTTTAAGTCACATTTTGGTGAAACTCAGTGTTTTCCCTCTGATGTCCACCTAAGTTCTCTTTACAAATTTACAGAGTTTCCTGATGGACAGTGAAGCAAACTGCTGCCAACTGTAGCTGCTGTTAGCTAATGTTAGCTCAGTTTGTTAGCCTGTGAGCTCACAGCACCATGTTATTGTTTGTACCACAGGCGTTTTGGACCAACATTTTTCAGGCTCGGGAGGCGGGCGAATACTGGCGATGACAGGTGTCATTCCAGAACCGGAGCTGGGCAAGCAGGCAACGTAACCGGGCTCAACAGGGGGTCACTAAATTGCAGGAATACAAATTTCTACTCATTAATGAAAATTGGATGTGGGTCTATACTGATTACACGCTAAGTTGTAGTAGCGAGACGTCTTGTTCTGTTTCTGATATTCACTGAAATGCGGTATTACCAAAACAATGTACATGTGTGTAAACTTCTATTTTTTATGTACACATTTATGATAAGGACACAGAGCTTTATTCACCCCAGAGTAAGGTGTAGCACCAAAGAATTCATGCATTATAAAATAAATATTACATCCAGTATATAACACATATATAGCTGATTAAAATGTGCATAAATAGTCAAACAAAAGTAGAAAAAGCATGTAAAAATAGAGTAACAATGAATAAAAACAGTGAATGACACATGTTTTGACACGTTGTGTTTGATCATGCGCACTAATATGCATAATCTAAGTCACGTGCATGTTTGCCTCATGTCTGCACGGTGACTTTGTCATGAGGAAAACATCAATAAAACCGACCAACGTTTAAACTGCTATTGGGCTGAATGATGTTTGAAAATTCGACTTGCTCCTCCCCCAGGGTTCGTTGGATTTTTTTAGCACAAGGAAGCGAGGCGGGCGGAAGTTATTTATAAACTCACTTAAAAATGAATGCATTCTGCTTAAATAAATAACGCACTTGCTGACATACTTAATATATTCAAACACAAAGTATAAAGCTGTGACATTTTGAGCTATATTTAACGCTTTTCTGATCAATATCTTTAACATCGACGCACCGGGCGGAGCCGTTACTTTAAAACGAACGCCCCCTTAGCAACGGCATCCCTAGCGACTCGCTGATTGGCCCGCGGGCTCAAATTCCAGCCAATGAGAGCGAGGCGCATCAGATTTGGATCCTCAGGCTGAGACACTTTCTGTCGGAGTAGTCGTCTTGTGAAGCAACGCAGCAACTCTGGACTGTTTACAAGCGTTCAAACGAGCTTTTTACGCCCCGAAACGAGCGACTGGGTCCGGCCAGGAGGAATTAGAAGACACGGTGAGTGAAAACAGTAAGTTTGGGCGGGTTTTAGCTAGATATTTGACGGTTTCACGAGAGGAAACCGCACCCAGCGAACACAAAGGGTGATGTGGCCGTGTTCTGTGTGCTTGCAGCCGCTGCAGAGTTTGTTTTTTGGGGGGATAAAAGGAGCCGAACATGCCGGTGTCGAGGGGAAAGAAGCCCGCAGTCACCGCGGGGAGTAAGATACCGAAGCTGACCGCAGCAGCCACCGAGAACCAGGTGAGAGAAGCCCGCATGCATATCAATGCAAAGGCTGTAAACAAAGGCAGCCTCACACATGCATGCATGCATGCAAAGGTTTAAATGAGACTTTGTGTTGCAGGAGGAAGGCCCGCAGGTGAAGAGGTCCTCCTCACCTCCTCATGGAGCCCCCAAGAAGAGGACAGCCTTCATCGACATCACCAATGTAAGACACTGTCATTGTCTCACTCCTAAAGCTGCCACTATCTGCTCATGCTGGTGTTCCTCCCTGCAGGATTATTCTGGAGTCATGATCGCGTGAATTTCTGATAATGATTGCACATACTCACTGCCATTTTTAGTTATAAAGTTGACCTCCTGGCTCCTGTTTAGTAGTTTTCAGGGTCATGTTCTCGATAATTTGCATGGTTGGGTCCAGAAAATGTCAGAAAATGAGAGCAAATGTTGACGACTGTTCCCCAAATCTCAACGTGACGTCCTTAAAACAAAGAGATCCAGTTTACTGTCATAGAGGACTAAAGAAAGCTGAAATCTTCACGTTAAAAAGTGTTGCAGCTGGCTCTAAAGTTTAGTCATCACTTTAAATTTGAGTCTCCTCTGATTGGATACATAAGTTCATTTGTTTACATTAAAGCAACGGCAATGCACCAAAAGTTGACTAGAAAGCGCTCGGGAGACGCTAATAACCTCGTTTCACCCTTTGTACACTCCACACATACGATCATATGAACAAAACAAAGAGATGACCGTGTCATTAAATGTCTCTCGTTTCAACATATTTTGTTTTAAAGTGACACTCAGCCGTTCATCCGTCCAGATTGTTTTGTTGCAAGTTGCAGAGATCTGGAGATGTCTGCTACGGAGACTACACCCGTCAACCAAGGCGGAGTGGATGCATGCTTCCTTCCGTGCTGTGATAGAGTTGGTGGGTGCAGTCGAGTAGAAAGAAACTACATGAAACTGCTCACTACAGCGCCTGTGCATTATCATGAGGCACTTTGAGATTATTCGAGAGAAGGCTGACATCTCCACAGCTGAGAGCTCCAAAACTCGGCAAGTCACAACAAAACAATCCAGATGGATAAATGGCACCACAGTTAAGAGGGTTATTTTGGTTGCACTGTCTTGATTACTCATCATATTGCATCACAAAAACACACACAGAGTAGTTTGAAGGACTGACTTTAAATGAAAGTGGAGCTTCCAGATCGACGTGCCGCACAAATCGTCTGTAGGATCTAATTCTGACAAACACTTCTCACAGGCTGTCCAGGTTTTAGTTATCATCAGGCTGTGTTTCATCAGCCGCCGTCTGAACACACAGCGAGTCTTGTCGACTTCTGGACGATCTCCCACCGTGTGTTGTTTTGTCTTTGACGACAGGCCATCGGTCTGTGTCTGTCAGACTATCGGCCCGATGGTGACCTCGGCTTCAGGACAGTAAGTAGGATTACTGAAACACTTTGGTGGTGGTCACCATGTGGAGAGAGAGAGAGAGAGCACGGTGTCGATCCAGAGCCTGGATTCAGAACATCTGGAATACCGGTGTGTTGTCATAATATCACGGGGAAGACGGCACACAGTCTCTATTGTCGTGTCTTGTGTTGATGTATGCAGCGTGCTAAGCCACCAGTCTAGGCGGTGTTGAAAGAAGAAGAAAGGCTTGGACTAACTCCACCATCAGAGGAATGAACTCAATTCTGCTGCTGGCCTTAATTCTGAGGCTTTTTAGTGGAGATTTTTAACTGTTTGTGTCCTTTCTGGCCACCGTACACTCTGCCTGCAAGAAAGTCATCACCTTTTTTTACACAAATTAAGACTGAGGAATTAATGTAGTCAATTAAGATCGGCTACATGGTGTATTTTAAGCTAATTTTCTGAGTGTAATTATTTTCAGAAAATATTCAACACATAAGTTGAAGCCTGTGTGTGTTTTTATAGGTGAGACCAGATTCAGACCAAATCCAATGGGGCATTGAAAATGCAGGTTTCCCCATTTATTTGAACTGGGGTTGAGCACTTTGGCCGCAGGTGGTGTCAGCCTGAAACGTCTCTGAAACTGAGACTATCCAGGTGGATTCTTGGACTAAACTCTGATACTCTACCTGTTGTGTCCTCCTTTGGTTTACTTCTAAAAGTCTGACTCGCAATTTACGCTGCAAAATAGCGACATGAAGAAGTTTAATTTGGTGACAGATTGAGCAGTGGTTGAGCGACACGGACAGTAAATGAGAGTGAGGGAGCGCTGGTATCGAAAGGCGGGGAATCGGTGAAATAAAAAGTTATCTCCTGATTGTTTCACAGCGTTTACATTGAGCACAAATAAACACACGCCTCCGCAACGCCTGATTTGGTCTGAACAGGGCCTGCTTGACACACTGTGGATCCTCGGTGGTTTGGTGTGAATGTGCGGTAGTTCTCCACCGTGGTGTGAAAGTGTGTCCTCCGTCACCTCACCTGGGTGTGAAACGAGCTCCATGTTTGAAGCTGTGAAAGCAACAAGGTGGCGTCGAGGTTTGACCCTGATGTGTCGAGACAAGAGCTCTCAGACGTGACGGGTAACGTCCAAAATCTGTGTGTAAGTGGTTGAATGGGGCAGTTCATGATCTTTGACTTTCTTCACAGGCTCACAAGGTTCAGATCAGCCTCCCAGGGAGGAAGAAAGAAACCGTGAAGAAGCAGGCGAAGAAAACGAGCTCCACCTCGGTGCCAGCGAAGAATCAAGCCAACCTAAAAAAGTAAACACAGCTGTGTTTTTCTTACTTCGCTTCCTTCCTGAACTTCGACTCTCGGCCCCGTTATTATCTGCTTGTTCTTTAACTCGCAGCATTTCTCTCTGCAGGTCTTCGTCCGTGAGCTCCGAGGGGACGCCCGCCGAGAAAGAAAAGGCCGACGCTGAAGAGGAGGCGCAGAAGGACGTGGAAGCTCCAGTCGAAGAGCTGGTGGCTGCCGTGCCCCCTGCTGTCCGTGAAGTGCCAGCACACCTTCAGAAACAAGTTGTAAGGAGAACTATGCACCCCTCGAAGAAGCTTCTGACCTGCGCACATGCTGTTTCTTTCGTCTTTACTCATTTCCCCCTCCATCCTCGCAGATCCCAGAGGAGTTTGACATCGACTCTGAGAACTCAGAGGACTGCTACATGTGTCCGGAGTATGCGAAGGACATCTTTGACTACCTCAAAAAGAGAGAGGTGAGCCAAGCCTAAACACTCGTGCCACATTCTTTGGATGTGAAGTAGCTCCTCCAACAGTTTGTTCATATTCTGCCCCTAAATTTGTCCCTTTTTTTTGTCTGCAGGAGAAGTTTGTGCTCTGTAACTACATGCCCAAGCAGCCCAGCCTCAACCCCGAGATGAGGGCGATCCTGATTGACTGGCTGGTGGAAGTACAGGTGAGCTGATGTGTGTGTTTGGAGTGTAAAACAGGTGAGGGGAAAATCACTGCCAATTAAAGAACCCCAGGAGGTTCAAGTAAATAATTTGTGAAGCACGCAACTCCAAAAAATCAAAAGCACAGTCACGTTGCTGCTCAGTCGGACACCAGAAACTGAATTACAGCAAGTTGTGTGTGAGTTGCTAATTGCCACGTTGCTCCTCCAGTTTGTGCAGCGCGTTGATTCTGTTTCATGCGTTTCGTTCAGGAGAACTTTGAGCTGTACCACGAGACCCTGTACCTGGCCGTAAAGATGACGGACCACTACCTGTCCCAGACTCCAGTCCACAGGGAGCTGCTGCAGCTCGTCGGCTCCACCGCCATGCTCATCGCCTCCAAATTTGAGGTAAGGACGGATAAAATACTAAAAGTTCAAAGCCCAGTGGGTTTTATTTTGAAGGAACATGGGTAGAGACGTGTAGTTGACATCAGGTAAAAGGCTCGTCCAACCTTTGGACCTTAACAATCCCAAATCCAGCACAGGAGGAAGGGGTGTAGTTTTTCCTGATGACAAACACTACTTCATGTTTTGTGTTGATGATCCCGCAGGAGCGCAGTCCGCCGTGCGTCGACGACTTCCTCTACATTTGCGACGACGCGTACAAGAGGGAGGAGCTCATCTCCACGGAGGCGAGCATCCTGCAGACGCTGTCCTTCGACATCAACATCCCCATCCCGTACCGCTTCCTCAGACGCTACGCAAAGGTGCGTGCGAGTGTCGAGCGACTTTTACACTTTTTGTCTGTAGGAGTTTGTTCGACTCCCTAATCTGAGCGTTTGCCGTTGCTCTCCGCAGTGTGTGAACGCGGGGATGGACACGCTGACCCTGGCGCGGTACTACTGCGAGATGAGCCTCATGGAGATGGAGATGGTGTCGGAGAGAGGATCGCTGCTGGCCTCGGCCTGCCTGCTGATGGCGCTCGTCACCAAAGACCTGGGAGGATGGGTAGGTCCACTTTCTTTACCGTGCCGGGTTTTGACTCTTCCATCTGGTTTTTGATATCAGAATTAGAATTCTGTTGAATGTCAGTGGACAACACGCCTTATTGCAACTGACTTCAAAACAGAAGGCTTTTAAAGGCAACCAGGTGTTTGTCTTTGACTCATGCACCACAGCTGCACAACAGGGATGTTTTTTGTAAAGACGGAACATTTATTATGGCTGTTTTTTAACCAGAATGTGGCTCTGTTTGGATTAACTTCATGTCTGTAGTTATTTTAGTGTGTTACAAACACAAACCAGCGGCACTAAACGAATGTACTCGCTCTCAGTTTCTGGGATTATATAATTCATAAAAAGGTTATTTGTTTTCTCCATGAGTGAAAGTAGTCCCAGTGTCCAAGTCAGCTTCTGGCACGAGGCGGACTTAAACTCTAAACTCGGCTGAATTGTCCTGCATGGAGAGCCGGCCTACAGCCTTTCAATTTAAATGTAAATAGTTTCTCCATGTAAATTTGAGTGATCATTGGCGCAGTAGTACGGGTAGTGGGTAATTTAGTTTGACTCCACAGTCAGCTCCTGTGTGAGGTTTTTTCTTTTTGCAGTTTATGTAACATATTGAAAACAGCAGAAGAGGCCGGATAATGAAACCAGAGAAAGTTACTTTTGTATCTCAATCAATCAAACTTTTAATTTTATAACACTTTTCATACAAAACATGTAACACAAAGTGCTCACACAATAAAATCCCCCCACCCACTCTCAGCCCTCCACCCCAACACCACCTCCACCCTATTGTAAACAAGGCACTATGCAAACTGAGGAAGCGCCATCTCAACATCTTGCAGTGAGGAAACACCGGAGGAAAAATAAAATAGAATAAAAAATAAGAAATAAAATAAAACCCATTAAAATGCGGAATGGTAAAATAGTCACCCACTCTAGCTCTCGAACATTCTACCAATACATACCCATTGTGAATTTTGTTATTTTTTATATATATGTGTATGTATATAATATATCTATGTATATGTATGACAGACATAAATATTAACCATAAAAATGGTGTGACATTAAAATACATAAACAGAAAATGTATATAAATAAATCATTCAAGTAAAAGCCAAATTAAGAAGATAAGTCTTAAGTTTGCTCTTAAAAATATGAACATGAATATGAACATGTATCTTTGAGGATTCGACACAGCTCTTGTAAAGGTCACCTCCTGTTTGTCTTCTTCAGTCTCCCATCCTTCAGTTCCACTCGGGCTATCAGACGTCAGATTTGGCGCCCGTCGTCCAAAAACTCCACGCAATGCTCTCAGCCCCTCCCGACGACAAACTGAGGGCCATCAGAAACAAATACTCGCACAAGTAAGTCCCGATGCGTTCGCAATGAGGCGGTTAACGTGGACGAGACAGTCCGGAATGTTAATCAGCTCTTTATTCTCTTGCAGGGTGTTTTTTGAAGTCGCGACCCTGCCGTTGGTCAACATCGACGTGTTGGAGAAAGCTCTATCTCCGTGAGACGTCACCCCTCCCTAAAAAAAGTAAAATAAAATCTTGCCAGTTTGAGTGAAAATATTTAAAAGAAATTCCCTCAATCCTGTACATAATTGTTAATACGTTTAATATTTATACATGTAGTCGGACCTGTCTTTTATATAATGTTGGAAATAAATCTTTAATTCCAGTTTGTGATGGAAAAGCGTTTTAACATGGGCATTTGTTACATTTGCCAGTTTATTATGTTCTGGTTGTTAATTATTTTTAGTGGTACATTATTTTTTTTTGGCATTCATTTTATAAGAAGACAAAAGAGAAACTGAATTCATTAGTTATTTGTGAGCCCCGTTCTGTGAGTGTATAATTTTTAAAAAAGGGTTCATTTAAAGTAGATTGTGAGACGAGAAGTTGGTACATGCTTACCTTTACTGATGAATTATGCACTGGCCCACAAAGTTTTATAGGTTTTTCCGTATATTGCCAGAGTTAGCTGGCACGCATGTGTGTATTTTCATACGTTGTACAGTGTTTATCATGTTAATATCACTACGGTAATTATTTGTATACAAAGACAAGCAGATGATGCTGTGCTATTTTTAAATGGCTGTCATGCATACTCTTAAAATAAAGATGTGGTTTTTTATGTGTTTGGTAAAATGGCTGTTTCGTCATGTGTTCTTCTCTAAATATACAAATGAGGTTTACCAAATACAACTTTATAAGTGTGGTTATGCTGCACAGCCGCTAGAGGTCAGTAGTGTGCCGTGTTCTTGCTGGCTCTGAGGCTTCTCTGCAGAGGCACCATAGTGCTTCTGAGCTCAAATTTTAGTATTTATGACAAGATTGGTTCCTCTTGAAACTCTCATTAGAGTCCTATATTACCGACAGACTTACTAAAGCCATTTCAGACTACTCATGACTCTGTTATCTAATGTAATTTTTGTTCTTGACCTTTTAGAAATGGACAATTCTTAACTCAAGAGCTACTTTCTAGCTCTTTTTTACTGTTATATACTCCACTGAATGGGCCTTGAGTTGAGAGTTTTTAAAAAGTAATGAAAGCTGAACTTCAGTAGAGGAGCAGCAAGCTAAACAGTTCTCTGTTAGTGTTGTCACAGGATGGGTTCAGGCACAGTATCGAGTTGTAGCTCACCTGGATTTTGTAGCATACGCTTCTTGTACAGATGTTCACATTGTTGCTGGTGTGCTGGCTCTGGTAAACTTGTTATGTCCTCTGCAGGTTTAGCTTTGCAGCAGCAACTTTAGCAACAGTTTGCGACACAACCTAGCCAATGTCAGTGTCATTACTTGCTTTGTTATAAAGCAAATAATGAAGCAGTGTGTCAGTCTGCAGGGACTTGGCTTGGGAACCGGAGGGTGGTCAGTTCAAGTCCGGTATGGACCAAAGTATGGAAGGTGGACTTGTAGCTGGAGGGGTGCCAGTTCACCTCCTGGACACTGCTCAGGTGTCCTTGAGCAAGGCACCGAATCCCCCTAACTGCTCTCAGGGCTGCTCTGTGGCTGCCCATCTCTCCACATTTGCATGTCTATGAACCCTTTGTGTGTGTGGTTGTATTTCGGGTAAAAAAAAATCCCCTCTAGGGATCAATAAAGTATTCTATTTCTATCATGGCATGGCATTTCTGAATTGCTTTCCTTGCCCTGATATCTTGTTAGCTGCCAGTCAGTTACTAATAACATAAAATTCACAGACTGCAAAGGATGAATGTGAATGCTGGAGGCCATCTTTCAGATCAAACTGGGTTATCATTGGTAGTTCTAACGGATTTAAATTGATGTTCCTCTTTGGTTATGGCAATATAACCTTTTTCCCCTGTTGGCAGTTGACCTTAAAGATGGGAGATTAAGTTAGGACACATTAACAAAAGTGTTCACAAGGCAAAAACATAATGTAGAGATAGGTAGACGAAGCATTGCGAGGTCAAAGCTCCTGAATACGTCGAGATTCCCATGGTCTACCTGCACAGTAGTGGAACAGGTTCTTCTGTAACACCTGTTTACATTGCTACCCAATTTAAATCTTGGCTCTTGTAGCCAAACTTTAAACATAGAAACTTCTTCAAGTTCTTCTGTCTCAGCAGGCTTTCCCCCTCAGACTCCTTAGATGAGGCTCAGCAGTAACAGTTAGGCTACTTGGTCTTTAGAGATTTGTGCAGATCAATGAATTGAATGAATTGAATGAATTCTAAAAACCCCTCTAAAGAAATCTGCCGTGGCTATAACTGACAGCCTGGAAGAGGGTTGTGGTAGAGGTGTGGAAATTGATTTTGTGTCCTCAGATGGAACTGGGACAGACTAAAGCTCAGTCGAATTTCACTTTTGAACATGACCAACTTAGTCTTGTTGGGAATGTATCTAGAGAGTAGACAAATTCCAGGTATTCTTCTTTGAGACGCCCGAGTATCTTATCAGTTTTCCCTGCTGACCATCTCTTCTTCAATTGGCGATGTCCAACATTCCTCAAAGCGACTTCCAACAGTAAACTTGCCACTTGAATGGCACTCCTTTCTATTGATTTTAAATCTAAGTGGCCACAGTGGAGGGAGTTTTGATGATCTGAGCCTTGATCCTCGCGCAACAGCCTCCTGTTGCTGCATTGCATCACGGTTTGTCATGAGGCTGCTGCCAGGTCAGAAACTCTCTCTTCTGCCTTTGAATGATGGATTTCTCACTTTACAAAGCAGCGAGTCTTGGAAGTACCTCTAGCATTTCCAGAAGATCTATTATTCATTTAAATCATTAGAACTTAAAAGCAGGTTGTTCTGGAAGCGAGTCGTTCAAGGACACCTTGATGGCAGAGGTAGAGGGAAGATGGTTAATACTTCACTTATTTACTGATTTTCACGAAACCAGTGACCATCTGGACGACAGACCACATCTCTAACCTTCAGTGTATTTTCCTTATAAAAATTATCCGCAGAAACAGATTGATGATGAAAAGAGGACAATGATGGGCGGCTAGAGGAAAAGGTAGTAACCCCGACTGTGAGGATAGGCCCGCCAAGTCATAAACTGACTGTTAGCACATTAAAGTGCTCACACACACACACACACTTACAGTAATATGGATCCCTGCCAATTCAATTCACTGGCCATCATCTCACACAAACACTGCATCTGCGCCTCGAGAACTCTGAGCCCATTCTTCCTCTTGTTATTCACTAGATCAATTAAAGTGACTGATTGGCTGCATTGTGTGTGTGTGTGCGTGTGTGCGTGCATTCGTTCTCCCACTTCACTCGGATCCACACATACCAATAACTCAGTCTGATTAAAGAGTGCTGGTGGAGATAGTGCCCATTCGGCCGAGCAGATACGCATCTAAACTGGCGCTGCCAAAACCCTCATATGAGCTATTGATCAGTGGAGGGCTGGGAAACGGGCTCTCACTCTGTTAGCTTTGCACAATCAGAAAGGAGCTGGCAGCTTTGCAGTCTTTAGTTCTCACTTCTGAGTTGCAGCTGCTGTTGAAGACCTCTGAGCTGGAAAATAAAAGGATACTCTGGTTTGGGGGAGGATTTTCCATTTCTCTTTCATATCCGCAGTCATATTAAGCCTCTGCAACGCAGTTCTGAAGCTTTCTCGTGCCTATACATCTCTATGATTTGAGCCAAGATACGTAACCGTTATCATTCAGACTTCAAACTGCATGCGGACTCATGAGTTTGCCTGACTCTGGATGAATTCCCCCGTCAACTCAAAGCATCACAGCCTGAGTTTCAGAATCACAAGACAGTTGTCCAGTTTGTTCAGAGAGTCCAACAATTCTGGTGTTTTGCTGACTGGTGGCCATTTCTGCTGTCGGTTGAAGAAACCAGTCCAAAAGATGGGCACAAATTAGTGAAAAGTTGCTGATTAAGAGTAATAAAAACTCTTTAATTGGCATATTTCATTAATCAAAAGGCAGTTTCTCTCAAAAACATGGATATATTAAAAGAACTGGATACTGTCTTCCACACGCTTTATTAATTTGGGCCTATAGAGCATGTTCATCTTCAACTATGCCAACTATTCTGTTGTTTTATCTACTTACTTGCTCATTTGGTCCGCCAAAGACCTGCTTCATTTCACTGCCGATTGATTAGTTAGATCTAGGAAGACTCTTTATCTGCACAGACCTTTGAGATACATTTGTTAGAAATCTTGTAGTGGCCAGCTCGGACAGTTACGTAGAGGGATACTTGGGGTGGATTTTGGCAGCAAGTAGATCAAGGTGGAGCTGCTAGGCTGGGGTAGCAACTTCACCTGCTGCTAAAAAAGGTTTGGCTTAAATTTGATAAACATAAAGGGGAACGCCCCTGATTTTACACATAAAAATCTGTTTACAGGTCTTGGAGAGTACTACAATGAATACAGCATGTAATGTATGGATCAGAGGCCTGGACCACATACAGTAGGCACTTAAAGGCGCTAGAGGCATATCACCATGGCATATCACCAGAGATGCCTCCGGAAAATCCTCCAGATCAGTTGGGAGGATCGACGCACCAACACCAGAGTCCTGGAGGAGGCTGGCATCTCCACATCCAAAAAGTTCCACATAGACTTTAAGACTTGGGAGGGCATGGCAAAAAATAGGGCGACATGGAGAAACCTTGTCCGTGAGGGTGCTTCACTATATAATGATTACCTCCACCACGCTGCAGAACACAAGCGCAGACTCAGAAAGAAGAGAGCATCCACCAAACAGGCCCAACACCAACCCACCACCACTTTCACCACTTTCACCTGCTCAGACTGCACAAGAATAATCGGGTCCAGGATTGGCCTCTACGGCCATCTGAAGACCCACAAGGACCAAGAAGGAGGACAGTCATACTCGACTATGAGTGACCGGGTAATGTTGGCGCCAGGTTTTGTCAAAGAATACATGGAATAAAACAATCAAATATTGGCTTGTGCTGCATTGATTTTGACCAGTTCAACACTTAACTTGTGGTGTGCTCCTTCAAGCTTTGGTTCATATGTACATACATGCTCCTCCGTGAGCCGCCACTGTTTTGTAAATCATGATCTCTTTCATTCATTCATCATCTGTCTTCCCATTTTGCTTTCACTTGGTTTCTTGGACTAAACTGCAGGCTTACAAAACAAAAGCTAGACACTAGTAATTGTCTGTCATTGTGTACGTGTGTTTCAATGTGTATGCCATACGCGTGTCACAATGTGTGTCCTGTTGTTCCCACAGTGTGTTTTGGGTCTAGCTAGTGATTGCTTGCGTCGTGCATGTCTGGCTAATTGTCTTGGCCTCGCCGCGTTGCCATTAGCATTCCCCCAGCTCGACTGAGACAAAAAGGGCGTCCTCGCCCCGTCCGAGTAAAGAGGGATTGAGAGAGGAAAGACGGAGAGAGTGGGAGGAGGCGAGAGAACAGATGAGCCAGAACAATGGAGCTTCTTGGATTTTGGCTGTTGCTCGTCTCAGTGATTGTGTTTATGTGTGAGTGCGCCAAACGTTTGAGAATTGAAACAAGCAGCATGAATATGGATGCAGCGGTCGGGGCAGCAGAGCCAGTATACATCACAGATGCCACTGTGTGAGTGTGTTTTAAAGACTGGAGTGCACAAATGTCTCATTTTCTGAGCTTTGACCATCAGCCTGTAATGAAGGCCTTGTCCTGTCAGGTATTCTGATCAATCATTACTTATTAATTGGGTTAGAAAAGGCAAAACTAGTGGAGCAATGAGTGTCACAGACTACAACAACTTCAACTCTTTTTCAGTGCTTTCACTTGAAGTGACAGTTCAACTCCTATTTGTGCTTATGTAACCGCTGTGGTATAGTACAATCAGGATCTGCACATTTATTTCCTCTAAAAATAGCGCAAGGACACAGTGAATACACACAGTGACAGGTTCTCTCCCAATCCCCGGCACAAAAGCTGTCCAATTTTTTTGGCTGGGAATTTGCAGCTCCATCACTCATGTGTCTTTTGTGTGTCATTAATTAAAAAGTCTCCCCTGCTACAAGCGGGTAACCTGGAACCATGAAGACAGTCATTCAATGTAAGACTGGCCATACAGAGAATATTATGCACAGGTTTTGAGAATGTTCATTGAAATAAAGAACAACACGAACAGCATATTGACTCCACTGCACTTTTACTATGACACTTCAACTCCTATTAATTTATTTCAACTGCAATTTAACACCTTTTACCAAATACGCTTCAGTTTCCGCTGTAACTCTTTCAGTTGTTTATACTTAACTCTTGAGTGTTTATACATGAACTGACACTTCAGTGCTTTTACTTGAAGTGTCACTTTAACTCTTTTCAGTGCGTACGCAACAACTGTCAATTCAACCATTTAACTCCTTTTAGTAAATACACTTCAACTTCCACTGTAATTCTTTTGATTGTTTACACTTAAGGTACCTTATCAACTCATTTGACTGTTGATACATGAACTGACACTTCAACTCCATTCAGAACTTGCACTTTGATGTCCTAGCTTTTTTTTATACTTGACGTCATACAACACTGTCACTGCTTTCAGCCCTTACACCTGAACCAACACAAAACTGACACTTCTAACTGATGCTTGGACTTGTTCATTTGTTTTATCTCTTTATACTTCAATTGACATTACAATTCCTTTCGGCGCTTGCCGCTGTAATATCTTTCAGTGCCTCAACTCATGCTAGAACTTTAATTTAAGTGCTTTAACTCGACTGTCATACAAGTAGATTTTATAAAAGGTGAATAATTGTTTTAACGTCTTAAGATGTCTTAATTGTAAGCAGAAGTTATCACATTTAATTTTCTGCATTTCAATATGTCAGTCTAACATTAGCATTTAATCTCAGTTCTTTTGTCAGTTGACAGTGTTCACTTTTATTATAAGCTATAATAAAACGATTAATGATATTACTATAAGCTGAAACAGCGCCTGTGCCTTACATGTCATTAATTAGTTAAAAATATTCATTACATTTGACTAATTATGACATAAAAACTGTCGAATACATTATATATTTCAGAGGACTGGAGCTAGTTGCCATGGCAGCAGAGAGTTTTTGGCAACTGTGGAACGGGTATGGGGGGCTTTTATCTCCTCGTTGGTTTCCATTGATCTCAAGTGGACAATTTGTTCCTCTGAAAATGACAAGGCCATGGACACTTTGGAAACCATTTTGAAATCAAATCCTTCCAGCTGGAACAACACTGATAATGAAAACTATTGTTAGCTGTTGCTTTTTCACCCCCTTTTTTTTTTGAGGTTGACAACTGCTGGTGAAGAATAGAATAATTTCAAGGTTTGTTGAGATTGACTTAAATGTTTTTAATCAGCTCTTTTTAGTGCATCATTAAACACATTTTCACTTCTTCTCTCAGCAAGGCACAAGACACTAGGTCCTTCCACAGAGGGAGAAGTTATTCTGGACTTTGCTTTTCATTCCTCTGAGGTAAATTGGACATTAATCAGGTCATCTGTTATTGTCATTGCTTGTTACCAAACCAGAGTACTTCCTCTCATTTCTCACCTCAGTTGTAACTACTTCTGAAAGGTTATTTCAGCTGTGCAGCTGAACAAATTCCTGTCATTTCTCAGGTTTTATTTGTTAGATATTGCAGCCTCATCTTCAAGACAGACTCTGAGCACACGTATTCTATGAAGTTTGTCCGCCAAACTCTGGAGAATTTACCCTTTTTGCTTCATCACCACTATTGTGACTCAATCCTGTGCTTTTTGTACTCATACGCAGAGAAGGGTGATATTTAATTTAAAAAGTCATTCACACATTTCTGTCTGCCTTACTACGTTCTTCCATCTGCTCAGACACTGCAAGTTCTTCTCTTGGCAACAGATTCAGATCCCACTGGGTGAAGTTACTCACACAGTTGATGTCCCGTCAACATCAACTTTACTCAAACAGCTTCTAAAGTACTTCCCACAGACTACCTTTCCTGTATTTGTCATAAAAACTCTACTTAATATTAGTTCTGCAAATACTTCAGCATTGTCTCTGTCATTCCCACTCTGCTGCAATACAGCTCCAAGTCACACACCATCAACTGATGACCACCACTGATTTTGGTGGAACTGGGTCATATTTTATGGAGAAAATGTTGCTGTTAGCTAATGTTCGCTCAGTTTGTTAGTCGGGCTGCCCAGACTGTGAGCTCAGGGCACCGGCGAAGTTAGTATTTGTACCACAGTCGTTTTGGACCACCAAAGAAGAGGTTTTTAGGCCCGGGGTATGGAAGAATGCTGACAGGGAGCCAGTGTTGTGCCAGAACAGGAGCTGGGTAAGCGGGCAATGTAACCAGGCTCAGATAGAGGTTCAGTTCTTCGGTTGAAAAGACCAAAGAGGACGTTGATGGCAGGAGGTAAGAGAGAAAATGAGAGAGTGAGTGAGCAAGAAGCCGTTGGACAAGAGTAAATCTGGGACTGACTTTTAGTCGTTGTCGGGAGCTTGGTGAAATAAAAGGCTGAAAGACAGACGCCAAGCTGGGCAATGGTTTTAAAGGCCTGCGGCGTAGAGGAATGCTGATGGGGAGCTGGGTGAACGCAGTACTGGCCAAGCAGATATTACTCAAACAAATTGCTGAGATAAAAAAGGTAGTACCAACCCGGACAAACCAGTTGTCTCCCTTTACCATCTAGGCATTTGGACTTCTAGATTAAATTAGGATTTGGAAAAACGCGCACTTCTCGAGTTTCTTACAGCTTTCAGCATATAGTAAACTCATGCATCACGTTGAGCTTGTCTCAGACTCTCAGCATCACCTGTATGATAGATGACTATGGTGCTGAATTACAATTTTCAGATTGAACAAAGCACAGTATCTCAGAGAGTCCCCCTCTTCCATTACACCAAGGCGCTGCAGCCTTTATCATCTGTCAGGACCAACAATACATCAAGTGGCTGATCTTTTCCTGGGCTGAAAACAAAGCAGGTGTGTTTGACAGTCCGAGCATGTGCACGTACAGGTGTGTATTTCATCCTCTCCTCTCATCTAAATCTGGATCAATGTGTGCTGTCCACACCGTTCTTCCCATGCCAAATTACAACCCAAGCCCGGCGCAGAAATAGGACAGGATGTGAGAGGACAGGAAAAAATACAAAGACCCTGAGTGAACACATCATCTCACCCAGGTTTGATTATGAGAAGGAGCGTCACACCAGACTTCACTGCCAAATTATCAAAAAAAAAAAAAAAAACATGAATCGCCTAGCTTGACCTTTGGAATAGAGTTCCCTCTAGCAAATCCAGCTCTTGACATCAAAATAAGAGCCTCTGTGCTATGGAGGTCCCGGCGATATGGGGAGATGTCAAAAAAACAGGCTCCTCTAAATTGATTCCAGGTCACTTGAGTGAAAATCAAATCCTGCTGAGGATTTTCTGCCATTCAAGCAGATGAATGGTGTGTACAAATCACAAACTTTTGTAGGAGTTTTATAGTAAACTGTTGTTTCCTGACTTCTTTGTTTTCATAAAATCCTGCGTGTGTGTGAGAGAGTCAGCATTTTTTTTGTTTCAATACGAGTGTGTGTAGGTGTTAGAATAGAAGATAAAGCATAAAGAGAGAGAGAGAGAGAGAGAGAGAGAGAGAGAGAGAGCAGCCTCTGGGAAGAAAAGTGGAGAAAATCAACAGTCAGACACCAAAAAACTCTGACACATGACCACACACACACACACACGTCTCAGTGAACCTCAGCAGGCACATCTTTGTGGAACAATGTGATGCCCAGAGGTCATAGTCACTGAAGTCTGAATCCTCCAGAGAATAACAAAGAGGCGAATCTTCCCTCAGGTGAGCGGATTGAACACTAAAAGCTCAGATCTAACCCTGAACACAGCTAGCAAATAATATGCAATGTGTGTGTGTGTGTGTGTGTGTGTGCTGAACATTTAGCTTCATGATATTTTGCATGCAGATTTGAATAATTCATCCTGTTTAATTCAATTTTATTGAATTGACATTGCGCGAAATCATAACAGAAGTTATCTCGTGCCACTTCCCATACAGAGTAGGTCTAGACCGTACTCGCCCCAACAATTCCCACCATGAGCAAACACTTGGTGACATTTGCAAGGAAAAACCTCGAGCAGAAAAAGACATCTGCTGTGACCGGTTGAGTTTCCCATACTGTGACGTGACTCATTGGTTTAGAAGCCTCCAGTTTTGTTAGGATGTGCTAGGTTTGTCTGTTTCCCTGTGTTTTCTGTGTTTGTTTTTGTCTGTCTCCCCTGTCTGTGCAGGCTGGGCGTGGCTGACCTATTTCTTTGACCATTCACTCATTGATTCTCACCTGCTCAGCTCTCACACCTGCATCTCATCTCATCAAGCTCCTGCAGTATTTAACTCCGGTTCACCTTCCCAGACTCTGCCAGTTCGTTGTTGTACTTGGTACGTGGTAACTATTCCCATACCGGCTCCAAGAAAAGTCTTTGTAGATTCTTCGTTTTAGTTGTTTTTGGACTTCTGCTTCTTTTTTACTGTTCACCTGTTTTTGTCTCCAGCCCGGCCACAGTCACCTGCCCTGCAAGCCACGCTCAGCCTACCCTCGTCTGCTCACCTGTTCCCACCCCCCGGACTCCTCCTGTTGTGTCTGTGCTTAACAAGTTTGGCATTACAGAAGTTTGCCATCTTGGTTTTTCGGAGCCAGAAATGACCATATGTAGATGAGTGTGGAGCTGGTGGGTGACGTACTGTGAGTTGGTCTGAGCTCAGTTTAGTCTCAGGAGAAAAATACCAATGTGCCTGGTCACAGATCTTTGTATTCCAGCAAAACGGCACACTGACATATGTTTGAGAAAACATTTGTGGGGAGAAATAGTCAAGTTCATCTGAGTTTCATGAATCCGGCGTGTTGAGCTGGACGGACTAAAAGGGTAGCCACGTCCTAAAGAATACCCTATCCTCCTATCACGCATTTTATCCTAATTGGGACCATAATTAACAAAATGAACTTCATCGTCTTAGTCAAAGCTCCTACAGTCATCTACTGGCAAAAGCAGATAATTGCCCTAGAGCTACATAAAAAAGGACCAGTGTATAATTTAGTGACATCTAGTGGTGCAGTTGCTGATTGAAATTGCCAAAATAGACCATGTTAAAAACATGAAAAGCCATCTCATGTGCCAGTGTTTCATCTGTCCGTTCTGGGCTACTGTAGAAACATGGTGGTTCAACATGACGTATTTGCACCCCGTGATATAAAAAGGGTCATTCTGAGAATAATTCTCATAACATATCACTAAAATGTCCAGGGTGCCTCATTTTTGCAACTAAATTTGCACTGTAATTTACATTTGTAATTGCAAAAGCTGATTTTTTTTTACCAGGTTGTGTTATGTTAAAATCAAAACGAACAGAAAATCCTAGAATCAGTTCAGTATTGTCTGATCTTCAGCTATGATGTACGATTCCCTACGATGCTTTTCATCAACCCACAAAGTAATGACATAAACGAATTGTTTTCAATCAAGAGCGGGCTGAGTAATAAAGCCTGCAGCCTCCCGGGTTCATGATCATTTGGCCATCGGCGTGATTGCAGCTGTGTCCCCGTCTCGTGGCTGAATTGCATTCGGGTCTATTTTCCTGCTAGTGTGGGTGGATAAATTGGTGTCTCTGCCTCGGCTGTGATGAATTTCAACCTTGTGTGAGTGTTGAATGAAACAGAGGGGATGATACTGAAGCTATTACCTCTGATGTCCACATTTGGCCAGTTAGTGATAAGAAAATGACACCGTTAATGGGCTCATAAAGACAACTCTGTGGACTCTGTGGAAATTTTGTTCCAAGACATTTTCTTTGGCTTTGTACCAGAAGTCTCAAATGAGCTCATGAAAATATGAGTTCAGTTACAGAGACAGATGTTTCTTTTCCAACATGCTGTTGGACAAAGCAAGAATGCCACATTTTGGGTCCCTATCTGAGGGTTTGCTCAAGAAAAAGAAGAACCAGTTAGTAAAAGTCATTAGGCAGCGGGGTCATGTGCTGTACAACTTCTAGAACCATTAGAGCTCTGAAATTACCAGTCAGTCTTCATTCGGACTGAAATGATGGAGATTGCAGATACAAGGATGAGCTGAAATAAGGTTTACTACATGAGTGGCTGGCCTCGCTCTTCATGCTGGGCTGAAGGGCTCGCCAATTCAAGACGACCTCTGCTGCACTTTCACGTCAAGAGGAGCCACTAGAGGTGAATCAGGTCAACTGGTAATGATGATTGGAGGGTGGAGCGACTTGAACTCCCAGCACGCCTGAGAGAGGCTGGGATTCCCATCAAACGGGGAGGGGGAAAAATAGTTGGTTTGCCACAGTGATCTGACCTTCATTTAAATGGAAAATATGTGTTTCCTCTAAAGACTATTAATAATGCTGTATTAGATTTGATTGGCAGAAGAAAGAGCTCTGGAGTTCAGAAGCTAAGTTGACTTTTTCTATTGCATGTCTTCTGCTTAGTCTAGATTTGATTTAAAAGGTTGTTACGACCCAGCCAAGGGCTCAACATGAGGAATGAGCCTCCCCAATCCCCAGCTCCCAAGATGCAGCCCTTTGAATGGTTTATCTTTTTGTGCCCAAATGTATGTGGACACCCACTCTGGGGCTGTTTTTCATGGTTTAGGGTTGGCTACAACATTAATGCTACAACGTAATAATTGTACAACTGTACTGTTAATATAGAATTTGCAACAGCAAATATATTTTGAAAGAAATGTAATACTGGACACAAGGTTGAACGTTCATCGAAGACATCGAATGTCATTTATTTTTCCTATAATATCCAGTCCAGGCAGCTAAAGCAAGATTAAGATGTTTATGGTAAATGTTAGGATTTTCTATATGGAACCAAATCATTTTTTTAACTGTTTTTCCCAGAACAAGGGCAGCACAGTGGTCCATTGGTGAGTGGAGTTTGCATGTTCTCCTCATGAATTGTTGTTTGTCTCTATGGGACTTGTTCAGGGTGTACCCAGGAGTGATGGGCTCCAGCCCCTCCATGACCCTAATGAAGATAAGCAGTTACCGAAAATGTATGGATAGTCTTCCAACTTTTTGGCAGCATGAGAACGCCCTCTGTGCACAAAGGCAGGCCACATAAAGAAGTGTTTCTCATAGTTTGGTGTGGAAAAACTTGCCCTGACCTCAACCCCATCCAACGGTTTTGGGGTTGAACTCAAACGTGAGCCTGAAACCAGAAGAGTGGAGGCTGTTATAGCAGCAGATGAATGTCCATGATTTTGTAATGAAATGTACAAACGTATAGTTTTTAATCCTGTTGATATTTCATTTAGCTTATTTGCAGCTTTTCCTCGCTTTCTTTCATTATTGCCCACACCCATCCTCGATTTTATTGCCTTCTGCTCTCTCTCCTCTGGTTTGTTCGATCTGTCTTCTTCACTAGTTTTCATCACAGCCAGCTGTCAGATCTACCTAGATTTGGACTTCAAAGCCAAAACAAACAGTTTGATATCAAACTTCCTGACTGATGAGGTCACCAAACCATCAGGGCTCTGAGCGAGCAGCTTGGCCCTGTGTCTGACCTGCAAAATGCTTGTTGATATCTTCAACCCACAAATGTGAACTGCTCTCTGAATTAACTCCATCTCCTACCTGTCTGATGCATGCTCAGTGACTGAACATAGTGATGATGAAATGCAGCAATTATTGATGCAATTTGCAAATACTTGCATGTTGGCGACACAAGAATGTCACAAAATCTGATAAAACAGGAGAATGTTTTCCAATATTTTCTGATATACTCCTTCCTCACCCTTTTTTTAAACCTGCTGTTCTGTTTGTTTTTCTCCGACAACATCAACGTGACTGTCAGTTTTTCTACCCGAGCTGGTCTTAAAGCTTGGGAATCGTATAAACAACATCACTGTTTCAAACAGCATCATTTCCTAAATTGTTTCATTTTTGATTCTTTGTTTCTGCCTACAAGGGAAAATGTCAGTCTAAAATTGCTTTTACATTACATATCTCACTCACCCAAACATTCATAAACTGAGGACACTGGCCTGCCATGCAAGGTGCCAACTGCAGTCAGTTTGCACTATCAGTTTTTGGGAGATACACATTCACACACCGCTGGCACAGCCTTCAGGAGCAATTTTGGGTTTGGTGCCCAAAGACACTGCAGTGTGGAAGAGCCGGGGATTGAACCGTCGATCATCTGATTAGTTGATGACCCACTCTACCTCCTGATCTCAACCCGATGGCACTTTATCATGTTTTCTCCACTGGAAGGGCACCGTTGATTGTACTTCATGTTTTCCCCACTGGATGGACACCATAGAGGGCCTTGAATCATGTTTTCTCCTTTTGAAGAGCATCCTAGAGGGTTGTACATCACATTTTCTCCACTGGAAGGGCACCCTAGACAGCCCTGCATCACATTTTCTTGCCTGTTGTGTCCTGTTTTATCCACAATAGACAGATCCTAGAGGGCCCTGAGTCTACAGAGAGTCTAATCATTAAACTGCAGCCACTCTGAGGCGGTTTTTGCCTCAGCGTGTGCCTGTTTGTGTTTATTCATGTGGCAGAAAGAGTGACAATCAGCGAGACGAGTGATGTAAAGCATAAAACCACGTGCGTACAAAACACACACACACTCACAGATGCTCTCAGAGGAAAGAGACAGAGAAACAGTGACAAGCGCTTGTCTTTGTCTAATGAGCCACAGACAAACACAGAGGCTGAGTGTGACAAAATGTGTGAAGCTGCAAGGAAACCAACCGCAGAACTGACAAGAACCCAGCGTCCTGCTGATGCCACCATGCTGACTTCCAAAAAATGTCTCAGCAAAACAAAAAAACTAATGAATGAGTTTGTCAGGGAATACAGTATGCCCAGTTAACTATTTGCAGTTGAATTTTTTTTATCTAAGTGTATCTGTGAAGTGAACCTGGATGCTCAGATCACCAGTCTTTTCTCTGGGAAGAGGTTTTCAGACAGTGTTGCAGCCAGAAAAAGCACCAGACTTGGAGCCCGGTGAGTTGGCAACGTAACCTGGATGCCATTCTCAGCAGAGGCACAGCATGGAAGAAAGAGACAGGGAGAGGAGACAGGTGAAAGGACACTGACAAAGGAAGCTAAGAACAGAAAAAAGAGAGTGAAGGAGCAAGAGAGCAAATCTGGGATGACTTTGAGTCGTTGGCAAGCAGAAATAGTTGAAACAGATTATAATGCAAAGTCACTCCATTCAAACAATGTTTATTAGAGCCAACGAAGGCTGGAAAAGGCCATGGATGAACCACACAATGGACCGTCTGACCCTTTGTCAACATAAACTAAAACCTGAAAACAGAACTACTTGTGACCTCCAACACAAATCAAAGTAACAGTTTTGTCCATTATGAAGCACGAGGCCTCGGTCTGCTCAGGTGCTCTTGCCTAAGGGAAAAACCTTCAGAGCCTGGACACCAAACATTTCTACTCAGAATATGCACATTAGTTTTGGCTGACAATATTTTGTCATTGTCATACTTTCACCTTCCTAACTTCATTAAGTTACTTGGTATGTACGGACATAATTTGCATCCTATTAGTAGGAGTTCAGTGTGAAGAACTTGAACTCTGCGTACTCTCTCGTCTGTCATTTCGTAATGAATAATTAGATGTAGCTATATTACCAACACACTATAATTACATTTGTGTTCACAACTTTCCATTTCACACAGTGGATTTCTGTGTTTCCCTCCAGAGTGGGTGCAATTACCCAAGAGTCCTTCACCCGAACGAACAGGGCAGCTAATCAGCAGGATACAAAAAATTGGTAATTTGCACTTGTTATGTTTGGTGACTGGTTCTATTTCCAGACATTATATGTATATATATCTGCATTTGTCCTGATCAGTGTATCATAACTCCACTATAAATATCTTGTGGTGCTTATTCATGTGCAACCATCTGGATGTGCTTTACTTCTTGTGGCCAGAAGAAGAAATTTAAGAAGTGCAAATGAGGATAACGTTAACAAGGTTGTTGATATTTTCGGGTATAATTGAGGGATTATCATGTAAAGCCTCTGTATTTGTGTGCTATTTTATTTAAGTCTTTACGATGAATGAAAAAAGAGCCAATGCCAGGAAGCCTCCAATTTCTGGCATGAAAGCAGAGAAAGACACTGAAGAGAGAGTGACATGAAGGAGGAGAGAGATTGACAGTTTGGATGAAGAGCCAAATCTGCTGGGAACAACCTTTGCCGCAGAGGAACAGGATGAATTCGGCAGTCTGGTCGTTAGAAGGAAGAGGAGACGATTACAGGATGAAGACGAGGGATGAATGAAGGAGAAGAAAGGCCTAAATCCTTAATCCAGAATTTAATTTCCCTCTTAAACCGACATTTATACAGATACATTCACGCAGATATCAGCCGTTTACCATGAAGAGAAGCAGAACTGTCAAGCCTTTGTAACGAGGGATGATGTGGGCAGCTTTTAATGAGATAAAAAAAAAAATCACGGGTTTGGAGGAAGAAAATTATGCATGAAAATGATTTGATTTGAAGTGCACTGTGTAGCTGCACTAATCAATATTACTATATTAACAATGGGTCAAATGACTGTGTAATGTAAGAGGGATCTCTGAACTGACTCACTCATTCACCATTTTTCAAAAAAAACAACAAAAAAAACAATATATATATATATATATATATATATATATATATATTACCACTAAGCTGCTTACATGATTAATGAAAATTAATATTCCAGTAATAATACAGTTGGAATTCAGCCGTGCCTGCTCCTGATGTAATGAAAAGTTTGCTGTTTTGTGATATTTATGTACATCCAAAACTTGCTGATAACCAAGTCATCCATAATGTGTAAATGTAGGCATGTTCTTTCCAGAAATGTTTTCTTTTGTGCATTCATCTCAATGCCAAACTGTTTGTTTACAACGTTCAGAAATGACTGTAAACAAGCAAATGTGTCACAAAATATACTTAAAATGAGACGCATAATCCGAATGTGTTGTACAACTTCTGAAAATGCTACATTTGGAATAATGAATATCCAAAGAAAATATGCTGTTTACACAACCCATATCAATAATATATATATATATATATACTCGTATGTGTTGTGTCTTGTCAATTGTGTTAATGTTAATCACGTTCATGTTTAGTGTTTCATGTTTCAAGCACTTCCTGTTTTATTTCGTACTCACCTTTTCCCTCTCGTTTCAGACCCTGACTTCCAATTGTTTGCCCCGCCCCTGATTGGTTTCACCTGTTTTCACTAGTCCTCGTCTCTCTTTGTCTTTGTCAGTTCTTCTTGTTCAGTTTGTGAAAGAGTATAGTCCAGCGTTTCCAGCCCAGTGTTCAGGTTTTTTCATGTTCTGATTGAAGCTTGTGTTAAGTTTTTGATTTTCCTTTAGAGCGTTTTGTTTGTACTTCCTATCCTCCTTGAGAGCGCCTTTTGTTTGATGTTTTTTTTCTTTCTGCTACATCCTCATCAGCTCTTGAGTCATGCATTTGAGTCCACCAGATTCGTGTCTGAGGTCGGGACAGTATGTGATGTTTTAACCTTTTTTCATACAAAATAAGGAGGTTTGTTTGGGACTTTCATCACTGGAGGATAATCATGGGTAGTCACATATACAGTACACTGCATATAGCAGCGTCTTCCCCCACTGATGCAGTACAGCCTTTAACTTTAAGTCTAATAACCACGTTGGGTCAAATAATATCCATTATGACAGCCATTTATCTACAGCTGTGACTATTTTACAGATTAGATTTGGATGAAATATCCACTCTAGCAGTCTTATCTCATATGAAATGCAACTTAGAAACACAAGAAATTCCACAGAAATCTGGAATAGATCATATCCTCTTATCTTTGTTCATGCTAAATTGAAACTGACGCTCTGGGGGTGGTTTCCCTTTCCCCGTGTACGCAAGTCTATTTTACAGTCAAGACAATTCAATTCCCTGTTGAATGACCCATGTAGTGTCAAATTGTTTTAACTGCACAGGAGTCATAGAGAGGGAGAAGTCATAAAGCAAGGCCAAGGAATGGGAACGTGGGAAAGGAGATGAGCCAAACTAAAAATGAGGAAGAGGAGGATTTGTGGGAGGAGAGAAAATTGATAGCAGAATAAAATGGAAAGGAAAATGGGGTAATAAAGCTGTAATATAAAAGAAAAGAGAGGTAAAAGTTGGAGGAAGAAATGTAAGTGGAAAAATTGGAAGAAAGAAGATGAAATGAGACAGGAGTGATGAAGAGAAGCAGAGGAATGAAGAATAATGGAAAACAGAGGTTGGGAGAGAAGCTAGAAACATTAAAATATAGAAATCATTGCAAAAGAAAATCTAGGCACAGACTTGTTATACTGTCATAGTTGTTATATTTTCCTCCACCCTCCGCTTCCTTACCCATTGAAGAATCTTATCAATATCTAGCTGAGCGGAGGGGAAAGCCTCAAATGATTACTCCTGCTCAATATACCTCCACCCTGCGCAATAACATTATCAGAGGGATCCAGTTTTTATTTCCCAGCTGCAGCTGCTGCTTCTCCTCGGCTTTATTGTGTTCATTTGACATTTTACCAGTGTCTTCTTATGTCTTTTATTTGTGTAGCTTAATGCTAACACCAGCATGTCACACTCTGGCTATGCTAACATGCTGATGTAAAGGTCACCATCTTAGTTGAGTGTGTTACAGTCCAGCTGAGGGAATGTCAGTTGTTTTATAGGTGTGGAGCTAAATGAAAGGTTATTATAATTCATCCTGAGGCGGCTGTGAATGGCAATGCATCCAATACATGCAGTAAGAGGGAGATGTGATGAGTAAGCGTCCAAGTCTTATTTTTCCAACATGACCGTTTAGCTGGAGATGATGCAACTGGGCTTATTTACCAATGAGCTGAATAGAACACAATATATATGTATATATGAACTCATTTCGACTATCTTTAAAGGCTATACTTTGGGAATTTGGGACAATTACGGCCCTGTCAACATGACAAACTTAATAAAAATGCTGAAGAAGACAGAATTGTAAAGGCTTTTGGCAGACCTTTCATCAAACCAGATGATTATATTCTTTCAATCAATCACAAAGACATCAAGGACAGACATTAATCAGCATCTCAGATAGAAGTGAAGGGCAAGCAAGGAAGGAAGGTTAACACTTCCACTGACTGAAATACCTGATGCATGCAAATATCCATTGCTGATTAAGGAACCTGTCAATCACACATCAAACGCAACTTTAAGAGCTGCAGTGAAACTGGAACTTCAAGATTCTGTTACAGAAGGAAGAACACGTCATTTAAAATCATATAAATACATAACATAGACAGACATGTATAATAAGCATGTTAACGTGCCCATCAGTATGTCGGTTTTGAGTCTCATCCTGGTGGAACATGAGAAACCTGGTTATCTCGAACTATGCAGGCTTGTTGTTTTGTGAATCTCTTGTGCATCATACTTGTATATTGTCTAGATCCAAGTGTGTCCTTGCTTTATTGACATGTCAGCCAGTCTTTGTTACTTCTTTACTGACTGAGTTACTTGAACAGGTGTGGATAGCATTTACAGCTGTACTTCCTTTTGTCATCTGACCACTCGTAATACTAGATATTTTTACCGATTTTTTAGGTTTACAGTGGAAACCCATGAAACTAATTCATAGATATCAACATCATGATATATATTTCCGGCTCAGGTTATTAATGACATCTTAAACTATCTACAATACAAAGCTCAGGACTTTATTTTTTGTGGTTTGATACACTGGGAATCATTTTAAAATGACAGGTGCTGTTTGGGGTCTAGAGGGTAAAGTAGAGAAGATGGTTCAAACAAAATTGTCTCAAGTCAGTGTGGAGCCAAATTCCAGCTGCAGTGTCATCCCTTTACTTCACTGCAGATGCTTTCAGGTACAATAGGAGCTCAGTGAAGGGAGAGAAAGGGAGAGTAACAGAGTAAAAGAATGAAGTGTGTGTTTTTGGCAGAGAGAAAGAGACTCATCCTGAATACATATGAATGTTTGCTTTAAGACCTCTGAGTCATCTTGCATGCCTAAAAAACTTTTACCATGCTCACTGCACTGTGAAGACAAAATGCATCAATATGATTTATAACAGAACAAAGCAAGCTTAGTGAGTAAAATATGTATAAAGCTGTGTATGTGTGTGTACAAGCATGGTTGAAAGACACCAGAGAAAATTGCTTTAATCTTCCTCTTTGCAACCTCAGCTACAGTTATGAATTGACATTTGTTTGCTTCAGCAGCCACAGATGTCTCGCACAAATGCACACACACTTTACTTTATGGGTACAGATGTGTCGGTCCCCATAAAGTTGTCGGACCCCACAACGTGAGTGAGCAACGTCAGTGTTGGGTCCCCGCATATATAGAAGCACAAGACCACACACACGCTTAATAATCAACAGCGAAATTAAAGAAGGTGAAATGAAGACACACACACTCTCTCTTCCACATTTACTCAGTGCCATATGTACACACACACTCATAGCAGTGACTCAGTGCTTAGTCAGATACTCCTCCAAGCATTTTTTTTTCTGCCCAGAAGAAAAGTCAGAGAAACTGCAGAAACACAGCTGTCTTCAGAGTTCATGACACGTTCTGGAGGAAGAGTTGAGGGAATAGGAAGTGAACCATGGTGGCATGATTCAGTTGCTACTGTGGCTGTTACATCTACTTGCACTTGGAGTGATGGTGTTGCAAGTGCAAGTTTCACAACTGCTGCTACTGTCGCTGTCAATGTTTACCTGCTGCTGCTACTACTCTTCCAGCACTAGCTCTACTGCTACAAAAAACTACACTTGGAAGACATACTGTATCTTTTTAACGTGGCTATTTATTTGGGGATAATTATACTTCCTCAGAATTGGTGCTTTTGGTTGCTTTCTATCCATTTATTTATATTTTCTTGAAGTAACTATAATCAAATGACAATGTAAAAACTGTAACGCCGTATGTGTCACAACTGAATAAACCGAACCAAAAGTGTTGCGTGGATAAGAAATGTTTGATTCATGATGTACCTACCAACTATTTTCACCTGCATCTGCAGCTCTCCTCAGCTTTGCAGTGAGTTTCAGCTTATTCTTTAGCTGTCTGGCCAGGCTTTCACTCTCACAGTGTTTTTGACAGCAGCAGGCACATTGCAGCAAAAAAGCTCAGCTTACATACATCAGTTGGCCATAAAAACAACTCCAAATAAATCATAACGTTGCTTCGTAACTGCTGGATATCAGTGCTGTGTTGACAACTTTTCTCAACTTGTCCCCAACTAGCCAAAAAAAACAAAAAACAAGTTATTGCATGGTAAATATTTTGAGGTTATTGGTATGAAAGATTTTATTCACTGTTGTTTTTTTGTTTTGTTCTAGTCCTCTACTTAACTAGACTGTTTCTGCATAAAACTACCACTAGTTGTAGTAGTTACTTAAGTCTTTATTTCTATGGCCTATTCCACATCAGATTCAGAGAGTGTAAATGCAACACAGCAAGACATCCAGACAGATGAAAACATTAATCATAACTTAACACAATTTGAAGTATGTGTATAAACAAAATTTTAATTAAAATGTGCACTGAAACGCAGGGAAATAATTTTAATACAGCCCACACAAATGACTTTCCCCCTTATCTTCCAAGCTTTCTCACAAATCGCTATTTTCATATGTGAAAAACCAATTTGGTCTTGTGTATTTATATGCTACTCAACAATATATTGCTCAGTTTTCTCAGTAAAATTGACAAAACAAAGCACAGAGGAACCAACTACTAGCTACCATGTTACCATGTGTACCAATTTAAGGCTAAAAATCCACACAGATTGATGATGACTCTGTACAGTAGGTTGTGTAACAGTGGTGAGGTGGAGAGGTTCAACAGAGGCTCACTAACAATGGCAGCATCTTAACTTCACCATGAGTCATTAAACATAAACAGTGAGTCAGCACTGAGACAGAGCTGCACTGAGCTCTGCAGTGTGCGGGTGCTGCTTATCATGTTTTAAAAGTGAGATGTCACTGCTATCTGTTTGTCCTGCTTTGCAATGATGATTGGACTACAAATACAACATGCACTGGGGTTTTAGCCCTGCTCTGCTTTAATACTGATTTAGTCTATTATTCAGTTCAGGTAAATAGTTTACAACACACTCTAAACCTCCTCACCTCTTTTAGCTCTGGTCTGGATGAGTATTTATTGATGTTTTACTCCACTATTCACTGTCTTTATTTAACTCTTTTTAGGCAATGTTTGCTTTTCGCTCTGGTTTGATCCAATATTCATTGGTGACCTGATTCAGTTTAATGTTCACTGATGTTTTAATGGTTGGTTTAATATTGACTGGTATTTTATCCCAGTAAAATAATGGTGTTTTATCCGAGTGTTTAGTGGTCCTTAAGGCCTGTTTCAATCCACTATTCAGCAATGTTTTAAACTAATTTTGGTCCATTATTCACTGTCTTGTTAGCCCCTTTTTGGGCATAGTTTTGGTTCTGGTTTGGTCTAATATTGATTGACCTTGTAGTCTTGGTTTGGTTTGATATTCACCAATATTTCAGTCAGAGTTTAGTCTGTTATTCACTTGCGTTTTAGTCTACTGTTCTACCGGTGTTTTACCTGTCATTTATTTCAACATTCATCTGTGTTTTAGCTCCGTTTTACGTCAGTTTCTTACTAGTGTTTTGGCTCCAGTTTGGTTTAGTATGCACTTGTGTTTTATGCCTGTTTTTAATCCAGTATTCACTGGTGTATTTGCTTTGATTTGATCCAGCAACATTCACCAATGTTTTAACTTTGATTTGGTTTAATACTCACCGGGGTTTTAGCTCTGGTTTGATCCAATATCCATTGATGTTTGGTTTAGTGTTCACATTATTTCAGTCCAGTTTATTTACTTATGTTTTAGTCCAGTATTCTATTGGTTTTGTTTTTTTTACTATTGTTTTGGCTCCAGTTTGGTTTAATATTCTCTGGTGTTTTAGCCGTTGTGTTCACTGATGTATCTAATTTTTCTGGTGGAACCTTTTTATATGTAATCTGCATGCCTCTGAACTGACAGCCTTCATTGCTGCAGTGATTTCTCCACATACTTCTACATTAATCAGGATTTGAGACTTCTCAAGTACGATATATATACGATTATAAACTTTAAAAGGTTCATTTTTCTATATGCCATTATTCCTCATCTTCTACTTTGAAAGATACATACAGAACAATATACATGTTGCATAGGTTAACTGTGTCGAGACTTTGCAGTATGTCAATATTTTTTTAATAAAATGTTTTTGTCATACTCATCCTTGTCCTGTTTGATCAAATTATACCTGCTGTTTTTGTCAGGAACATGTCAAGTGATGTCAGTAATAATAGCAACATTTCAACATTTTCTCTCTCTTAATTGGCTTTTCTTGTCTGACTTTCTCACAGGGCCACCGTTTTTTTTTCTTCTTTTTTCTTTTCTTCTTGCGGCTCTGCGCTTTACACTAATGTGATGAAAAGAACAAGCTTTGGTTATCATGGTGAAAGCTACTGTATATAGCAGGTATGTATTCTTTCTTCAAATTTCTGTCCTATTTTCTCTCCTGAGCTTCAATTCTCGCTTTGATTTTCAAAAGACGCCCAAATGAGACAAATTATGTAAGAAAGCATTTAAAAGCACTCAAAAGTAATGAAAATGGACAGTCATAAAAGGGACACTTTTTGATAATTGTAATGTTTCTCTTCTCAGCCTCTGGACTGACTGAAAAGGATATTGGTTAAAAAAAAAAAAGTTTCCAGATAATCAAAATGAGTGATCTTGCTCACAAAGAAAGAGGCAAAAGGGAGTGACACACTGAAACAAAGTGCTTTTAAATCAACTTTATTTTCAGGTGGGTGTTTCACGCCCCTGAGTCAGATTTGCTTTTTGTCATCTTTATGTTGTTTTTCTTTGAGCTACAATGTGAGAAACGTCCACAACTACACAGTTTACACCACAGAGACTAAAATAATAACGCACCATCACAGCCACAGAATAACAATGAGACTGTTTCTGTTGCTTCGGGCTGCTTGCTGTTAATTTTTCGATCAGCCACCCAGAACATATTGGAGTGCGGGTTTGTCACAAATTATCAACAGTGGCCTGTTGAGGACAGTAGTCGCATTCATGTGTGAATATTTCAAATGAAAAATAAGGTACATCTGGACTAATTATGTTTAATTTCAGCTGAGGTTTGTGACCCTTGAAGGACATTTAAGGCCAATGTGATTTAGAAATACACAAAACCACATGCCTACACACATAATCAGAGTGGGAATTACACATACACACATGAACACACGCCTAATGAGTGCTCCAACACCTATAATCGATGCATGTCATCTTCCACCCGATTGATGCTGCAGGCACATTACATTTTCAAATAAGAAACAGCACTAATTTATTGCATTTACATTGACACCGGCTCTGTTTGTGTCACAGTAATAAGAAAGTAAAAATAATAAAATGCAATCACTCAGTCCTTTGGACATGAACTGCTAACAGCTCATATAAAATGGGACCCAATCAGACAAAAAGGCTTTTAACAGTGTTGTAATTTCAAATATTTTTTAATCTGTTAAAGGAATCAGTAACTATAGTGGACAATTTATTCTGGGATTTATCAGGTGGACTAACACATTAAGAATAAATGCTAATGTTGCTCCATCACTGCTGAATGTATAAATAGCATGCACAAAAATAATTGAAGAACGATGTTAAATTGTACGTTTTCATTATAAAACATGTCTGGAAACAAACATTTCTTCACAAGCCAATTAAAAGGATCATGTCTGGAAGCCATGTGTCTAAAAACTGAGCGAAAGGAGAGTTTCCCCATTGGGGAATAATAAAATAAATCTTCAGATTTTATATTTGCAAGTTCATTTTTTAATAGAATACACATTTTAAACTTTCAACATAAAATTTAACATTACATTTAAACTTTAGGGATTCAACACCTCCAGTATTGTTTTTGCTGCCCTCCAGTGGTTCAGCATGTCAAACCAGCACATCACTGTTGAGTTTGCTTACAAACAGGACACATTTCTGACAACACCCAGGTGAAATGGGCTTGAAACTTTCCACCAGAGATGGCAGTCACACACTGCTTCTCATATGTTTGAGATAGTTTGGGCTTTTTGAAGCGGGGCTGTATGAGGTACTTATCCATAGTCAGTGTGTTTGTCAGTTTGGAGAAGCAGACAGAGCAAAGCACTGCAGTGGACGGGGTTACTGCAATGCAATGCGCTACATTGTCTCAACCATAGACCTTCTGTAGTCCTACATTTACACCACTGATCGGATGGCAAACACGTTTTTCTGCTGACCCTCTCTCCAGCACTGCTTTGCTCTACTTGTATGCTTCTGTTTCACCAAACTGGGAGCATATTGACCACTGTCTACTGTAGGTAGGGTAACACACTAACTATGCATAAGTACCTCAAACAACCCCACTTGATTGAATTTGATTGATTTGAATATATTCATAAAAAGGTTGTTTTTTTGTTGTTGTTGGCAGTACCAATGTTTCAGTTTAATAAAAGGCCTATTATGAGACACAGTAAATGAAAGTCTTCACTTCACAAGCACAAAACCTTGAACTGTAAATAGTTCTACACTTTAATGCTCATGTCAACAAAAGACCTACAACACAGACTGCGATGAAGTGAGTGAAGTGGGAGAAGTGGATCATGTTTTCAGCACTGTCGGCTACGTTGACACTCGCCCTAGCCTCAATCTTACCATCCTCGCTAGTGTTATCGGCGTTGGGAGAAAGCAATAGACGTGACTGGACGCTAGCAGTTGTGGTGCTGGCAGTTTTGTGATGTGATGTTGCGCAGGTATAGTTTGAGTCACTGTCAACTCCTGAGGAGTTGAAGGTAACAAAGCCTGGTTTGCTGTTGCCGGTGATTTTGCTGATCCATTCCTGGTACTTGGAGACACGGGTGTAAACTCCGGGATTCATAGGCTCAGCGCAACCTTCACCATAACTCACAATTCCACTCTGGACCCAAATAGAATCATGTTTCGTCACCAGTGGCGCCCCTGAGTCTCCCTATGGGAAGAAAAAACAATTGTTATTGGACAGGATAGAGTATCTTTTAGGGTAAAACCTAATGTTTTGGAGACATCCACCCTGCTGAAACCAATGAATTGTTTTTGACATGTTTTTATCACAAATAACAACACAAATAACTAACATGTGTGTCATCTGTAGCTAATTTCTATCATTTTGCACATTTTTGGGATGCAAATTATTTAAGGCGTCCTTTAGTTTCAAAAGAAACCGGACATTCCCAGGACACTATTCTCCACCTTGCTCTCTGTAACCTCCCTGTAAAGTATATTTCTCCCCCAGGAGTCAACAAGCCATTACATAACAAATACACAAAAAGTGGTGTTCACCCGACATGCATCCTTCCCTCCAGCTCTGAGGCCAGCACAGATCATGTTCTCTGTGAGTAAATGATGGGAGCACTTGCACTCATGGTTTCCCACTATTGGTAAATTCACGTCCCGAAGGATGTCTGAAGAGTTATCTAATTAGAGAGATTTCAAAGAATGAAAATGAAAAATGAAAAATCATCAGCAAAGTTAGAGGTTCCACACAACCCATCTGTATGCACCATGGCACATCTAGGTACTTATTACTTGTGTGCAAGCTTACCATAAGCGGTAGTACCCCAACCAGCGACCCAGCTGCTAATCCCGGAGTGGAAAGTGCTGTCTGCTGAGGCTAAGCAGACAGGATTTATGTGGTCGTTATTATTCACAGGGGCAGACAGCTTCAGAAGACATATGTCGTTGTTGTTGGTCAGGACCTCAAATGAATGATGACACCTGACCTGATGAATCGTTCGTGACACTTCATTGGGATTTGGGCCTGACTGGCTGTTGCGGCCCAGAAAAACCTTTATCGTGTCCGGGTCCCTTTTTGAAGACAAAGAAGAAAAAATAGTTAATTTTTCACTGTTCAGCATCAAGAGTACAAGTTGAGTTTTATAAATGAGTGAGTCTTAATAATAGTTTTGCCTCGATTTACACCTGGTATTAACATCCGTATCTGGATACATTATCTGGATAATCAGTCTGATCCAATGGCCTTTGGGTTTCCACGTTATTAAGTAATCTTATCTTGCTATCTTGTTATCTCATGGTGATTGGATCTTAATCTACAAATTAGATAAGTGGGGCTATCAAACAAACATGGCGTATAGACCAGATCAAGGAAGGCAATGCCATGGATGGGCATTATTTGTTATATATATTATTTGTTGTTGAGGTGTAGTGGTACCAATTAGATATAGTTGGGCTCACCTTTAAGCATAGCACTGGGGGCTTGACCTTCTAGTCTACATGTGTTTTGTAGACTTGGAGAAAGCTTATAAAGGATACTGGGGTCCTTGTATAACCTAAATGATAGCTTATAGTTGATTTTCAGCATGAAGTCAAAGACGTTTTTAGTATGGGTTGGAGTTGGCCCACTGTCTCAAATCCTGTTCTTGATATTCATGGACATGGATCTCAAGCTGCAGCAGGGATGAGGTGAGTTTCCAGTTTGGAGATTTGAGAGATTTGCGTCTCTGCTTTTTGCAGATGATGTGTGTGGTGTTTTTTGGGGGGGGTGGTTTGCAGCCGAGTGTGGAGCGGCCAGGATGAGTCAGCACCTCCAAGCCTGAGGCCTTTGGCATTGGCATTGCTCCCTTCAAAGTTGGGAGTGAGTTCCTGCCCCAAGCAAAGGAGGTTCAAAGTATCTCTGGATCTTGCGCCCAAAAGATTGAGATTGCAGATACAAGCAGCCGAAATAAGTTTCCTCCATTGGGGGGGCTGGAGGAGGGTGAGTAGCTGGGACATCCGGAAGAAGATGCTCCATCGAAAGGGATAGAACATCTGATTAGGAGGCCTCCTGGGTACCTTCCTTTGGAAACTTTCTGAGCAGGTCCAACTTATACTGGGGAAGACCCAGACGGGGTTCCTACTCATTTCTAGAGGTCCATTTCCAGGACTTTTCCAATGATGATACAGGTGGTATGAGGGACAGGGATCACATCATACACTAATATGTTCTTCTCTGCATACGGGCATCACCTTTAGATGTTTTAATGTCGCTACTTTTACTACTATCTCCTCTAACTGTCATTTTTTACATCTTGCCTCGTTTAGTTATTATATTTAGATTTTTTATGGTATTCCATCACTGTATTTTATTTAGTTTTGAGCTTTCATCTTGATTGTTCAATGCATTCTGCATACATGTTAAAGTCAGGTGTAAATGCGGTCTTAGTGTCAACTGGTCAGATGTTGTTTTCCTCATAAATAGATCCAAAATGTCCCCATCAGTAGATTTTGTTTGTTGAAGACAGCTATGAAATGCACTGCAGATAAAGTTTACAATAGAAAAACATGCAACAGGGATCCCTCACCTTCTTAGGCAGTGAGCTGCTGTCAGCACCCACTGGTTGGTAATTAGGGACCCTGCACATAAGGGACCTTCATCAGTGTTTAAACTGACTTGCCAGGGCCAAATTCCTGGAGCTGATTCTTGACCTCCCATAATTCTGGCGTTACCTAAAGCCAGGCCACATACTGATATAAAGAGAAGAGAGTTAAACATGAAGTATAAGCAACAAAACCTTGTACCAAAAATGGCAAAATATGACCCATTTCACGGTGCTACCACCCTTTTTGTTAAGACTGGAGAATAATTGTGATTGGTAAGTACAGAGGAAAATATTCTAGTTAGTTGAAAACAAAGTTAGTAGGAGATAACACTGCGTTCATGATGTATGAGACAGATGTTGACAAAGTTTTGGTTTCATTATCCTGAATGAGTTTGATCGTTTTTATATTTTCCAACACTTCTGTTGCATGTACAAGGTGGAAACTCCCAAATGATGTGAACGCAGCACAGGAACATCACACCACTTCCTCCTTTAGGGAGGACAGTCATTGTTCAAATAGGCCAGAGCTTGTCTCAATATATGTCACAATAGTAGTAATAGTAGAAAATAGGCATGTCTTGGATAAAACAAGGGGAGTTTGTCAGTTTCATGATCCGGTTGTATCCCAACTGGTTGTCAGAAGTGAACTTCACAATCACATTTACAGTTTTTGCCTGAAGGCGGATTTGTTCTGACACTGGATTTGCCGAGGGCTACGGCGAGATATGACAGACAGAGGCACTCCCTGAACAGCTTAAGGTCAATGCTATCTATAATGTGAATCAATATCATTTTCTGTATGGCTGACAGGAGGGAGCAAAACTTGAAACTTTGAAAAGTTGGGTGCTTACCTGGCGGCTGTGGATGACACTCTAAAAGTCAGAAGACAGAAAGAAATAAGCAAAACTTCTTCAGGGTGAAGCAGATGATGATGTACATTTGATAGCACATGTCAAAAAAGAGACAGAATGAGTGAAAGATGTGGCCTAAAAAGCAAAAATTCTCACTTTTGCCAAAACCTATAATCCTTAAACTTTTTTTGAACTGCTTTGAGGGCAGAGAGACACCAAACTGTAGGGTTTCAGTTGCATACACTATCTTTGTTATTTTTATGACAATATAATGTTAACACAATCACTGAAACGATATGTAAGTTTTCATAATACTTGGCTGTGAACATTCGCATTGTTTCACTGCCCTGTTCCCCTTTTAAAGAAATAGGTGATGAAAAAGGTTAAAACAAGATAAAACAAACAAAAAAAAGCATTATTTCTGTCCTTGTTATTTACTCTCTTTGTTACACAATGATATTGGAATAGAAAGGAAAGAAATACATAAACTGGTGTCCAAATTAAAAGCAACAGATTACAAAACACTCTACTGACGTTTCAGTGACTTCAACTGATTAGCTTTTACACCCTCTTGAGCTTTTTTGATTACATTATAAAATCATCCTTTTTTTAGCCGATGAAATTTGCTGTAATTTGAAATTTAAAAAATCAGCCTACAATTTCTGCCGTTTTGACCGAGTCAGGGTGGATTGCTTTGACCTTTTTCCCCTCCTCGTTCAGCAAACTGTGAAAAAGCTTTTTTAATATTGAAAAAGATGTTCATCCTGGTTACAGTCAGGACGACACACGGGATCTTTCACAGTAACCAGATGGAAAAGTGTCACTTTAAAGAGCTACTTCTGTACTTTTACTTCAACCCAAGTGCCCTCATGTCAACTTAAGTAAAGCAGCATGACATTCTTGTACGTCTTCCATCCTTGATTTGAATAAAATAATAATAAAAAAATGCTTCTATTGTAAATAAACTGCCTTTCTTACCTTTGGTTGAGAGAATAATTATCACAAAACCACACAGAAACTGGTAGAGAGCCATTTTAACCGTGCCTCGATCACTTGGTCTTCCGGTTTTGACACCTTATTCTTTATACTCAGCTCCACCCATAGTGTCATACCTTTCTTATAACCATCATTAAGTGTTCCACTCACTAACCTACCCACATAACTTAACTTGTGCTCTGCAAATCTCTAAATGAGGCCACGAGAGAAAGCATTGAGTCAAACATGTTTGTCTTGTGTTGATGTGTGCGAGGAAATGCTTTATTGTTGTTTTAATTAAAGGACTGAGTCGGGTAATTGAAAATGTGTTATGAAGAAAAGTTTTCAATTCACACCACATATGGCTGTTTTCTCTGAGATTACGATCCGTAAAGCCATAGTTATCGTCTCATATATTCCTATATGACATTCAATGCTTCACCGTTTCAGCTTAATAAAACATAGTTCCTGTGTTTCAAAACTTTGGTCATGCACCAAAGGCGACCAGCGTTAACCCTAACCCCCAAGACAAGACGGTACAAACGTAACAAACAAAAGCAATAAACAACAATAAGAGCAACAGAACAAGTAATACACCACACATACAACACAACCCAGCTCTTTGGACATTCCAGCTGTGACATAACCGAAACACGTGGCGCACAAACTGTTCCTTTAAACACGTCAAACATTAAGAGACCTGTTACGTTGTTGGTCGACATTTAACACAAACTGAACAGCACTCATCCGACATAGAAAACAAATCAGGACATCATGCTGACATTTTATGAAAAAGCCAGTCCAGTTTCCACCGTCAGAGTCAAGATACAAACAGACCTTTTCTCTAGATGGGTGTTTCTCAAACTTTTTACACCATGTACCACCTCAGGAAATGCTTGTCTCTGTCTTCACTTGACTCATATTTTATATATAATCCAAGACAAACGTCACATTAAAGTCACTTTTTTTTTCTTTACAAAACTTGGTCCTACCTGTTTTTATTACCAGCACTTGTGGCATGAATGACAGGAACCCATTACTGCAATGGCCAAACAGTAAAATGTTTTGTGCTCTGCTGCCTGTACAGATTGTAGTAAAGAGCAATGCATCTTGTGCTTCCAAAGGCTATGAATTGTGGTCAGTGTAACTATAAATTCTCACAATTATTCACAAATTAAAAATTTGACATTAAAGTGACATTAATGGTGCCTTTAACTGTCTTTTCACATAAAACTACCTGTTGCTGATACATTTCTGTGTTATTTCCACTTTCTTGAACGTTTTCTTCAGCTCTTTTTAGCTGCCCATGTCAAATTGTGTGTACAAATACCAAGGGAAAGTAAAGAGAGCAGAAAAAGCTACGTTAAAGCCAGTTAAAGTTCCAGCAAATATCAATATGCCACATAATCAGGTTTGGGTGTCTGTGGACTTAACAGCTCTTATAATTGTAAATGAATATCTACTCAAATATCAAGTTGATGAGCAACTAAATTCCCCATGCGATCTGGAATGAAGAAGAAATTCTTTAGAACTGATCAGACTGGAAAGATAATAGCAGTTAATCTGAGGAAGTCTTTAAATGTTGTCCTAATGCCTGTTAGTCATGTGTCACCCTCCAGTCACGAAAACGCATGTCTGCCAAACTTCTGTCCTTACTGCACCTGCAAACACACCCACATATCTTCTAAACACATTTAAAGCAACACTGAGTAGAAATAAATATTTTTGAGGTTTAAATACGGACAGCTGTACACGTGTATTTGTTAAGATTATATTACTTTTGATAAAGAAAATAGTGAGTCGACAACTTCAGCCTTTTATTTCACCAAGCTCTCGCCAACGACTAAAAGTCAGTCCCAGATTTATTCTTGTCCGGCGGCTTCTTGCTTGATCACTCTTTCTTTTTCTCTTCTTAGCTTCCTCCGTCAATGTCCTCTTTGGTCTCTTTGCCATTAAGCTGCTGGCCCAGCTCCACCACTGTCACCTCCCCCGGTGCTCTGAGCTCACGGTCCGGGCAGCCTGGCTAACAAACTGAGCTAATATTAGCTAACAGCAGCTACAGTTGGCAGCAGTTTACTTCACTGTCCATCAGGAAACTCTGTAAATCACAGAGAGTTTCTCCATAAAATATGATCCAGTTTCACCAAAATCAGTGAAATAGCTGGTGGTGTGGGACTACGTACTTCTTGTAGGTGATCATACCCGGAGCACAAAGTTACATAGCCTGAGAAAACAAGTCAGCGTAGCATCAAAATGATTTAAAGCCTGTTATTTTAGAAAAGCTTTGGTCTTGCCTGGCACTCAATCACACAATATGACACAGTAAAATCAATACTTCACTGAGTGTGAAAAGCAGCATATTTCTCTTCGTATTGCTGTGACTGCCCAGGAGAACAAACTGAATTCTCAGCAGGAGAACTAATGTTTAAGTAAGCTTTGCACACTATTCATGTTTTGTTGTGAATGGGTTTTACGTGATGTTTATTGTCTGCTGATGTAAATAACATTTGTATGATGGGCATAAAACAGTATTTTCAAATACTTTTTACTCATGTCTTCTCTGGTGGTTTGAACACGCAAAGTATAACGCAATCCTGAGCATGGAAAAGCTCCATGACCACATTTATCATGCCTGTCCTCCTCCACATGTGGGGTACTTGTTAATCCGGGCAAATAAATTTGTATGCTCTTGCTATCACTTTGATTCATGGTTCAGACGGCAGCGGCGGCGTGAATACATAAGAAGGAATTTGTTTGTCGACAACCAGCAGTGATCTTATTGCCAGAGCAAGAAAATAATAAGTGTTTGTTTGTTCTGAGTCTCAAGTTTCCCAACACTGCTGATGTGCCGATCCACCCATCCGTGCTATTTTTAGAACTGAACAATGTACAATTATGATTCACTGAAATCTGGCAGCAGGTGTAGTGAGTTGAAAGCAAGATACCAAAGGCAGATCAGATATAATTTCATGTGAACATTTGGAGTACGGATGAAAAAATTAGCCAGAAATGGGACAAAGATGGCTTGTCGTGAGAAGAACAATGAAAAGTTGAAGTTGAAGTTGGATGGTGCAAGTTACGGTCATCAAACACTGCACAGCAAGAAGTGCAACTCAGCAGCGGCAAAAAAGTTGACTCCGCATTATGCATGGCGCACCCGAGTTTTCCTAATTATGACAAGATTGTCTAATTCTCTCAAACCAACTAAAAAGCAGCAGGTTTCATCTGCACCATCCTGTTTGAGTGAAGCTGACTGTTGGTATCCTGCCAAAACCACTAATTAATTGTTAAGTAGCCGGGTTGTTGCAAAAGAACGACATGAACTTTCACGCCTTTGTGCAACTCAAACCGGTTAGTCATGATTTATTGTTCTGCACAGTTTCCTAGTTGTATGTTATCTGGAGGGTTCATGAGGGTGACACTCTGGAGAATACTTAAATTAGATCAATCAAAGAAAGCACTGGATACTCGAGCAATAACTGCACCTGTCACCTCATTTTTTTAGTCCTGCAGAGTCTGGCAGTAGCACCTTGGGGCACCATATATTTATTACAGTGGCCATAAACATTTGGCTGCAATGAATGCCGTGATTTAGAGCTACACGTTAGAGCTATGGTGTGTACAGTAATCAAGGTTTATTAAAGGTGCGGTTGTATGTAGGAATACGAGGGCCAGGACTCAAATTCACACTCAGTGGCTGAACTTGTAAGCAAAAGCGAATGTACACAAACACATGGATTGTCAGGCAGGTGTCACAAAGTGATCAGGAGAGACCTTTTTGTGTTATTTTGCACTGTATTATTTTATTGCTTGTAATTGTGTTGTGTGTGTGATTCACTGTTTGAAGTGTCTCTCTCTCCTGTGCGGCTGAAGGACATAACTTCAGATTAAATCACATTATATATCATAACATTAGTCAAGAATAAAGGCTCCAAATGTGTCTTAGAGGGCAAGAAAAAGAGAAAAAAAAAAAAAGAAAAAAAAAAAAAAAAAAAAAAAAAAAAAAAAAAAAAAAAAAAAAAAAAAAAAAAAAAAAAAAAAAAAAAAAATAATTATATATTATTAGTAAATTTATGTCTTAGAGGGCCTAAGAAAGACAAAAAAAGAGGAAAGAAAAGACTGACAGGCGGGGGCTATGGTGAGTGAGCAGAGGTTGACATGCAGCAGCCGAATGGTTGTAATGATACTGATTACCTGATGCAATCACATGAAACCCTCTCATCCCTCTCAATCAGATGGACGGGGACAGAGGGAGAATATTGATTGGAGGTGAGCAATGAATAGGGCAGGTCTCCTGTGTGTGTGTGTGTGTGTGTGTGTGTGTGTGTGTGTGTGTGTGTGTGTGTGTGTGTTTTGGATGCAAAGTGAAGTGGACTGTGGTGTATAATTCATTCAAGAACTGAATCTCATATTTTATTTTTAGCACCGTGTTATTTCTGCAGCTGGATGTTGACGCATGACTTCTCATGTAATGCGACGAGTCATCCTGGCTTAATGGCCAAGTCTGACTCATGAATTATAATCTAGCTTTCACGCATTTTATTTTTCTGAACACACACTGCTGTGAAAAACTCAAATTGATTTTATTAAAGTTTGAAGAGGCAATTTAAAATCCCAGTGGTCCAATTGTTGACCTACTTGAACTCCCTTTTACAGACATATGTTACTTCTTCCAATGAATGACGCTTGGCTTTTCTCGTCTGTTGTCCCCCGTTGGTGGAACGTCCTCCCAGTTCCTACCAGATCAGGGGCATCCCATTCTACCTTCAAAAACCTCCTGAAGACCTCCAGCTCCTCAGAGAGGACCTCCTCTCCAACACTACCAACAACTGGACATGCTAAATCTAAGCTTGAGCCAGTCCCAGCGAGGACTGGGCGAGAGGCTCGGTACATGCTGAACAAGGAGTACCCAGAAACCTTCTTGCTGTTAAGAAAACTGTGCTAACCTAGGTACCACTCTGCCACTCCAAGTAGTTTGGTGCAGCATTAAGTTATGAAGATATGAAGTTCATCCAACCATTTTCTATGACTGCTTATCCTTATCTGGTGGTGGGGGGCTGGAGCCTATCCCAGTTGGCATTGGGCGAGAGTTGGGGTACACCCTGGACAAGGAGTACCCGAAGAGAACCCACCCAGGAACCTTCTTGCTTTGAAGCAAGAGAGCTAACCACTGCACCACTGTGCTGCTCCAAGTACTAAGGTGCAACCTATAATTAAGAAGATATTTAATTATAACTATTATAACTATATTATAGCTCCTCTGTCCTCTCCCAGTGAGTAGTGGCCTCTGCAAGAAGATCCGGGGTTCCTACTGTGAGGAGTTATGTTCTCCCTGTGTTTGCGTGGATCTCCGCTCCAGTTTCCTCCCACCATCAAAGACATGTGTGTTACAGTTAATGCTTCCACCTAAGTAATTCTTCTTCTATTATAAGAAGCACAGAAGGATGATGAAGCCGTAAGCTCATCTAGATGTGCCCCTACCCTGAATCTTGACCTGTGGGTTCGTAGCTGCTCCAACCACATTGTGACTCTAATCTTGCAATCGACCTCCTTTATCCCTCCCCTCGACCCCAATCATCCCACTGTACATGACCTCCAACTAACCTTCATCCTCCCGTTCATCCCCTGGCAATCAAACCCATTCATCCCTTCCCTCAACTCTTAATCATCCCACCATACGCGACCCTCATCCTTCAAGAATACTCCATCCGAATAAAATACTTTGACACAATGCCAATGGCATGGACATCAATAAAAAGAGTGACTGGGCACTAAAACTTTGTCTCTGAATTTAAAGTTGAGTTAGACAGCATTTAAAAGGTGCCTTAGGTTAAATGGGAATGCGGACCACTATGGTTCAATCGCAGCAATCTTAAGGATCTGAAACGTCCTGCCAATTATCTTTTAAAGCTCATTGTATATTTTAAATTTTTTATATTCATTATCATTACCACAGATTTATAAAACTCAAACTATTTGGTGACATACTTTAACAGTGTTGCTCACTGAATTGCCAAATATTCGTGGTTCCTAAACAATGTCTAATACTTCAATTCTGCATGTATTTAGCCAAACGTTTCCCATCACCTTCAGCACAAAATGAAAAATTAATATTGTAATCTCTCAATATTAACCACATGATATTTAGCCTTGCATCTATATTTCAATCATGGTTCATGCGTAAAACTATTCTACTATTGATGTATTCATGATTCATGCGTGAAGGTGTTTTATCACTAATTAATTTTAATAGAGATACTGGCATGCACTCACGCTATTCTTTCCATCACCATCCAGATGTGGCGGTACAATATCATACTCTTTACTCACTTTGTGTGATACGTGAGCCTCACAGTTGGTGTCTTAATTGTACATTTGCTGTCCTAATGGATAACTTTAACAATCGTTGATGACTCCCAAGTTTTCATAACTAATCCTAGGACTTAATTGACAATAAGTTGAGTCTTGGTCTTTCATCTACAACGTTATTACAAAGTAATACGTTTCTACAGATTTGTAACGCTCACTGTGTATCAAAGTCATGAAGCCAAGCATTGTAATTGTTTACTGCAGAGTTACACAATTTCCTAAAACCTTTGGGCGAAGCATCCGCCATACTTTCGTCAGCACGCTTGAGCATGCAGCCAAGTTTTTAACACATACATTTCCGAGCTCTTGAATAGTCTGTAGCTTCGGCAGACATCAGCCTCCGGCGCTGATGAATCACATCCACTTTCGATTTCCATATTTCTCTCCTTCGACTTTCACTCAGAGCGGCATCATCCTGATTGACTCATTTTTCAAATGCAAATTCTCTCTGTGCTGTTTTGTAAATGAGTAAATCATAGATGATTTGGCAGTGACAACTTGATTTAAGCTGTAGCAAATCTTCAGTCGCTCTTTTGAGGTTTCGGGGCCGTAATGGGACCAAAAACTGACCACTTCGTGCAAACGTGCTCAAGTGCAAGCTGGTGTAGCCACTTATGTGTGTGTCTCTTGACTAATTGCTAGATTTCAACTGACTATGCAACCTTAATCGTGACTTGATGAACTGAACTATAACCCTATCTGCATGTCTAATAGTAAAATTAACTACAATGTCTGAAAATGAGCTGCTGAGCCCTGACGAGCAGCAATGAATCTGTGAAGGGAAGGTCAGAGCCATCCACAGCATGGGGGAGTGCGGAAGGAAGGAAAACAGAGACTGTCCGTCTTTTATCACACTGTCAAGTCAATTTTATTCACAGCATATTTCCCAAATCACAAATCACAACTTTATAATCTGTACAGCATATGCCATCTTCTATTCTTGGACATTTTGTTGAGCTATGGAAAAACTTGGAACAAAAATGGAAGAAACCAAAGAAAGAGCAGAAGAGGATCACTGATCTAGGACATGCAATAGACCAACCAACAAAGACCAACATAATGAAACTATAGTATGGACCAGGGCAGGAATTTCATGAGGGCCACGAGGGCCATGGCTGTTCATAGTCGCTTTTTTAATCTATGCTTGCAATAGTGACATTCAGTAGAAAAGGGCAGGAAAGTTGGGAGAAAGGATGTAATGATGCAACATAGGTTGGTGTGATTGTAATTAAGCTTCCAGTTAATCAAAAGTATGAAGAACTAATTCTTCATTTCTTTCTTTGTGTTCCATATTTTTTAAAGTATTGCAGAGCCAACAACATGTGATGCTGATGGGGTTTTGGAGGCCATAATGCAAAAGTGTGCAGAAAGCGACCTAGATCTGAGTGGCTGCTTGACTGCCACAGCAGCTGATGGAGCAGCCGTCAACTTTGGAAGGACAAATGGTGTCAATGCATTTCAATGTTTTGCAAATTGACTTACTCTTAACGTAACATATATATAATTTTTCAGATCTCTTGACATGAGAGTGCTATTTTTAAAAATAAAAAGTCAAATGTTTTCTTTGTTGTCTATTTAGTTTATTTTATCTCATAATTTTCCTTGATTGAGAAATCGGTCTGGGCTCTTATGGGTTAATCAGTAGCCTATATGCTAGTATATGTTTACAGTACTGTTTACAGTCAAACATTTTGATTTTGATCAATCAAAAATCTGTGTAGTAGTTTTTTGAGGACAGTCTGAAGATGCTATTGCACATTTGGTGTCAATTGAGCAAAAATTGTGGGTGGAGATTGGTTTAATAAGTTTCACAGTTTTTGAAGTGAGTGATGGACTTCATAATTTCCTATCTACTTCAGTTCAGTTCAGTTGCTTTTATTGTCCCCTAAAGGAAACTTGGCTTGCAGACAGACAGGTTAAAAAATAGACAACTATAAAAACATATAATAAAAAACATAATCACATGTAAAAACAAGACAGAAAATCACAAGCAACAATCAGATTGATACGGTTCATTTTGTATTCTTTTTAGATATGTTCAATAGTTTCTTATCTTCAGACATAAAAAAGGATAGGAGATGTTTCTTTACCTGCTTGACAGTTTCGACTCAGACTCCAGTCTTCCTCAGAAGCATCATTAGTCCTTAAATTAAATTCATTATGGACGTGGACTTAAAATCATTGTTTTATTTTTTGGCCTTTGTGCCCTCAAAAAATTGACAACACAAAAGGCCAAGTGGCCTTGCCCCTAAAATGACAAAATTCCAGGCCTGGTATTGACAATCAATAAATGAAAAATGGATCAACTACTGATACAACAAACATTACAATATTGGCAAATTAGGGGAAGAAAAACAATTCTGATGCACTCAGAGCTAAAAAACAAGAAAATACAGTTTCTATGGGAAATTACAGTATTTTAATGTTGCACACATCCTGTAAATTTACAGAAATTTACTGACTACTGATGAATTTCAAGTGAATACTCTGACTAGGATACAGCACCATACTGTAATTTAGCAGTAAAATAATATACTATACACAGCACATTGTTGTAATGTTATCGTGAAGTTATGGTAAGTACAAACATTTTACAATATCGTATTGTAATTTTACATTTAAATACAGTATTTCTACGGTAATATTGTGTCCGGTGAACTGTAACACAGTTCATTACTGTGATTTTGGCTGTATTACTGTAATATAATTACTGTGAATTTGCTGCAAAAATCATCAGTCATTTATTTCACAGTGTATTCATGAGTCAAGGCTTTCACGGGAATATTTTCCCCAAAAGTCATTTGCTCCATGGAAGGTACATTCGGCTTCATTCTTGACAGTCCCTGCTGCAGTTTTCATTGCTTCCCATGGTGTGTCTGCTCCTTCAGCTGCATTATATCCTCTAACACCTCCCAACACCCCTCCCAATGCAGCAGATGCACCGAAAACTGCTGCCACAGTTCCTAATGCTAAACTTGGTGTTCCCATACACTTTACAACCAATCCAACCATCACTGCCACACCACCTGAAGCTCCTAAGAACACACCTGTTCCAACACCTGCTAATCTGACCTGTAGTGGCACTCTGTTAGCTCTTCCTTCTTTAGTGTAGCACTTCTAGAGTCAGTCCAAAAAACATGCGAGCGACGAGACATGACAGCTTCCTTTGTCTTTTAAAATGTTAACTTAAAAACAACAAAGTAAATTACAAAGTCTGAACAGTCAAACGACTGTGCTGCTTCCAGCATGTTCTGACTCTAATAACGAAACTTAAGATGCACACAGTCAGTTACCATAGTTACCACTATATAGTGACATCACATCATAGAATTTAAAGCATAGAAATGTTTTTAACCTTTTAAACATTACTAATTATGTATTTTAAACTAACATACTCTTACATGAATTATAATGTAATTATCATCATTAATTTTTAACTGGTTTCAACTTAAATTATTCTTGCTCAACTGGCCTTATTGGACATTACATGACCAAGAGCTTCATAGATTAGGCCTCTCCTTGCTCACTGATCTCCTTCTCTTTCTTGATGACCTCTGATGTCTAATCTTCTCCTTCTCTTGTTTTCTCTTTTCCTCCGCTGCTTGTAGCATCTCATTGATGTAGCAGCTTCCATTGTTCTCCATCACCATCTTGTCTATTGTCTTAAGTAGCTCCTCCACCTGGAACTGGTTGCTCCTGTAGTCTTGCTTTGCCTTTTGGTTCCAGTATTTATTATCAATGACGTGGCACCGACCTCCACACTTCTTTGTCAGATCACTCAAAAGCTTATTCTGGCGGACAAAATCCTCAATTGTCTGTCCTTCAGGGAGCTGGTCACCATGAGTGAAGACAACTGTTGCATATTTGAAGGCTTCTTCAGAAAAGTATTCGTTTATTCTGTTGATGACAGTCTGCTCCTGCTCTGTGAATTTCTCCATTTTCAGCAAAATGAGAAAAGCATGAGGCCCAGGAGTGCACTCTGTGATACAACTCACTATCTCACGCTTCAGCTCATCCTCAGATCTATCTGTGTCAAAGAAACCAGGCGTGTCGATCAGAGTGATGCTTCTTCCATTGACAGATTTGGTTTCTGCTTCACATTTAATTGTTGCAGAGTTGGCAGTGTGGTCGATCTTGAACATTTCTTCTCCAAATATGGTGTTAGCCAGGCTGCTTTTCCCAACTCCAGTTTTTCCCAAGATGACAATTCTTCTGTTTGACTCTAAAAGATAATGAAGATAATGAAGTACTGTATAGTTGTTTTTTTTCATATAAGAAGATATTCCAATTAAAATCATCATTGGTCAAAAATCTAACAAAAAGTAGCAGTAAGTACTTTTTCCATCTGTAACAATCACGGCTCAACAATTTCTATTGTGGCAAAGAACACTGAGGATTCATGTTGTCAACATATGTTAATAGAACAGATTATTTGTTCTAATCCTGATCTGAGTCCTTTAATATTTGGTATCTGGCTGCATGATTAGCTGCTACATTTTACATTAGCCACTGCTGAGAGTTTCCATTACACAGGTCAAAGGTCATAGTTATGTTGGATTAATACACAGTGATCAGTGTTAACAAACAATAACTGAAGAAATAACCTTCAGACAACTGTCCTGTGTGTTTGTTCTCTGCTCTGACACAGTTTTTATTCTAGATTTACTTTTACTTCCCTAAGTACATGCAGCGAGGGTCGTCAGGTGTCCAGACTTAATGTTAACTATAACAAGGAATTTTCTCAAATTATTACACAGCTGAGGTTTATAGAGATAGAAAAACAAAAAGAAAATAAGTTTTCTATCGTGGTAAAGAACGCTGAGGATCATTTTGTAAAGAGATTTTAATCAGGTAAAAACAGGTTCTTTCACCCTGATCCTGACTTGAGTTCTTCAATATTTGATATCTGATACAGAGTCCAAGTCTGAGTTGCAAAATTAAATATGTTGGAAAAATAGTTGTTGAAAACATCTGAAAAGACTTTGAACGATACATTACTTTCACTTTCTTGAGCTCCAGTGGAGGCAGGTTTGGCTTCATTCTTGACCGTCCTTGCTGTAGTTTTCACTGCTTCGCGTAGTGTGTTTGCTCCTTTAGCTGTATTATATCCTGCAAGACCTCCCACCATCCATCCTACTGCTGCTGCTCCTATAATTGGTACTCCCATAAACAATCCACCCATCAATACTGCACCACATGAAGCTCCTAACAACACATCTGTTCCAACACCTGCTAATCTGTCCAAAAGCTTTGTAGATGCATTGGCCTTAGCCTGCTCCACTGCTTGTATCATCTCATTGGTGTAGCAGCTTCCATTGTTCTCCATCACCATCTTGTCTATTGTGTTAAGTAGCTCCTCCACCTGGAACTGGTTGCTCCTGTAGTCTTGCTTTGGCTTTTGGTTCCAGTATTTATTATCAATGACGTGGCACCGACCTCCACACTTCTTCATCAGATCACTGAAAAGCTTGTTCATTTTCTTATTCTGACGGACAAAATCCTCAATTGTCTGTCCTTCAGGGAGCTGGTCACCATGAGTGAAGACAACTGTTGCATATCTGAAGGCTTCTTCAGAAAAGTATTCATTTATTTTGTTGATGACAGCCTGCTCCTGCTCTGTGAATCTCTCAGCTTTCAGCACAATGAGAAAAGCATGAGGCCCAGGAGCGCACTCTGTGATACACCTCACTATCTCACGCTTCAGCTCATCCTCAGATCTATCTGTGTGAAAGAAACTAGGTGTGTCGATCAGAGTGATTCTTCTTCCATTGACAGATTTGGTTTTTGCTTCACATTTAATTGTTACAGAGCGTTCAGTGTTATTGTTCTTGAAAATTTTTTCTCCAAATATGGTGTTAGCCAGGCTGCTTTTCCCAACTCCAGTTTTTCCCAAGATGACAATTCTTCTGTTTGACACTGAAAGATAATGAAGTCCATCAGTAATACTGTATATTTGTATTTTGAATTTTTTTTTTATATAAGAAGATATTCCAATTAAAATCCTCATTCTGAGGATAACTTAGCTGTAAAGTAGTAGTTAGGGAAAGTTAGTACTCGCTACTTGTAGTACTTGTTAGCTGCATTAGCATATTATGGCAATGAAGTATGGTGTTAATACACAGAAAATACAGTGCTGTTCAACAATAAAAGGGAATGTATTGTAGAAAAGAACAGTGATTATCATTTTGTAAACAGGTTTTAATAGAGATGAATTGGTTCTTTGGCTTTATTCTGATCGGAGTCCTTTGATATTTGGTATCTGGCTGCATGATTAGCTGCTACATTTTACATTAGCCACTGCTGAGAGTTTCCATTACACAGGTCATAGGTCATAGTTAGGTTGGATTAATACACAGTGATCAGTGTTAACAAATAATAACTGAAGAAATAACCTTAACTTACCGTCCATGTTGTCAGATCCAAACGATGTTCACTCTTTACGGATTTCTCCTCTATCAGACAACTGTCCTGTGAGTTTACTCTCGTTTTACTTTCACTTCCTTGAGTTCGTGCAGAGAGGGTGGAGTTGGAGTGGTAAAAAAAACACATATTGTAAAGAGATTTGGTATCTGATACAGAGTCGATTCTAATACTTAAGTTGACCTAAATGTAGATTGAATGTACATTGGTCACTGAAATAACAGCTGTAGGCTACTTAAATTTGGCACGTCTTCTTTTAAAAAGAATTCTTCAAGGAGCAGTGTGTAAGATTCACTGTTCGCTAGATTCTGTAATTTCCGATTGCTCTGAACGCAACACTCTTAGAGTTAGCAAACTGCTAATAAAAGCTAAAATTAGCGACGTAAAGTTACTAAACTAATATATTATCAGAGTTTAGTCTGATAGTGAGACCGCGTTAGCAAGCAACAAGTTCTTCTCTCCGTTGGTATTTAGAAAACGGATAAATAAACCGGTAAAAAAGAGGGGAAAAGCCACCGGGGAGACGCTGCAAAGTGTCCAGGTGAAGAGGTCAGCCGCCGGGGACGCAGCGACACCAGAGCAGGAGGAGGAGGGGGAGGCCTAACGGGCTGAAGAGCAGTGACGGAGGTATGTCTGTAAACTTTATGTAAAGTTATTATAATCTGACCGACATCAATAAAACACAGCGCTGTGTTTACGGAGCAGCTCCGTGCTTTGTCACGGTAACGGTAGTTTGCAGTTTGATGTGACGCTATCGTAGTTAAACTAGTGATGTGTCGTGCGTGAACGATCCGGCTCTAGGAGCCGATTCTTCGTGGAGAACGAGAAGAACCGACTTCCGTCGGGGAGATGCATAAAAATAAGTGTTTTATGAAAACGCTGAATGGAAAATTGCTTACTAGCACACAAACCATTCATAATGGCTAAATTAGGCTAATACAGAAGGCTAAATACTGAATGAAGAGCCATTTGAGGAAGAGCCGAATCTTTGAAAAGAGTTGGACTTCCCATCACTAGGTTACACTTTGATTGACATCATGTTAGCAGATAGCTGATCTCTGTAATGTTACCGTGTCCTGTTATTATATTGTGACCTGGTCTGCATCATAGAGCAGCTCTGTGCTCTACATATCAAATATTACTGTATCATGCTGTAAAGTGACATTGCCTGGAAACGTTACAAAATGATTATATAATAATCAGACACATGCAGTGATATTTACACATTTTTTAGACGTGCTGATCAAACACTGATCAGCCTACAAACTAATCTGTAGCATCACATTTCCAGCAGAATGTCATGAAACTTATAAAGCCTCATATTTGTTTTTCTTCACAGACTTGAAGAGACGAGCCTGGAGGAGCACGTGGTTTACTCGTGGCTGCTGTAGGAACATGCATACAGACTGGCAGAGGAAATGCTGTGTTCAGGACCTGCTAACTGTGTGAGCCTGTTACTGCACTTTGATGAAGGTGTCATACACATTTACAGGCAGCACCAGGAGAAGATTACGGTGTTAGGCCTACAGACATATTTAAATTTAGATCTATCTCAGGTTAATTTGAACGTATGTATACTGTGTTATAGGTTAATTCTAATGTATGTTCAATGTATGTTTGCATGCTGCTACTGGATGCTTGAATTTCCTTCAGGATCAATAAAGTATCTATCTATCTATCTATCTATCTATCTATCTATCTATCTATCTATCTATCTATCTATGACTGGTTTCACACCTGGCCTCTTAGTTTCCTTCCAGACTGTGACATGGTCATACTGCCTGTGGATTGTCAAGGCATCAAATACTTCTTATTTTATATACACACACGTATTTTGTCTAGAATAATAATGTTGAAATATGTTGGTGTTCATGAACAGTCATTAATAAAAGATGATCAACAGATGTATTTGCTGTATTTATTTCAATCATATACGTATGAACATGTACTTTTACATCAAGTATGACAGTACTTCCTACACAAATTTCAATCATTGAACATCAGTGTATATATATATATATATATATATATATATATATAACATTTCATTTCTGTTAATAAATCACCATAAATGTTACAGACTGGACCTTACAGGATATACCCTCAAAATGATTAATGAATGAATACTCATGCACGTGTGTGTGTGTGTGTGTGTGTGTGTGTGTGTAATTAAGAAAGAGTTCCAGAAAACAAAGAGTGAAACTGTATTACTGAATGTGGCACAACACAGCAGACAGATGACGGTTACTTATAATTTACGGTTATGGCTGCATGCTTCTCTGCTTCTGACGCAGGCCAAGACAGTTTGCTACTTTTGTCATGCTGGCTAGCTCAGCCTGTAAAAACTATTTTTTTACTAAGAAAAACAATTCTGATGCACTCAGAGCAAAACAACAAGAAATTCTGATTAAGATGCAGCATTGTACTGTAATTTAGCAGTAAAATAATATAGTACACACAGTACATTGTTGTAATGTTATTGTGAAGTACTAATATTTTACAATATCATACTGTAATTTTCACATTTAAATACAGTATTTCTACCTTAATGTTGTGTCCAGTTGCTGTACAAACACAGTTCATTACTGTGATTTTGGTTGTATTACTGTTATATAATATAATTACTGCATATTACTGTGAATTTGCTGCAAAAATCATCAGTCACTTATTTTACAGTGTATTCATTATACTTTCTCTCTACTGTCCTCAAGAATCAAGACTTTTGCAGGATTATTTTCCCCAAAACATTTTCTCCATCGTAGGCAGGTTCGGCTTCATTCTTGACAGTCCTCATTCAGCTATGCGATATCTTGCACAACCTCCTATCACCCCTCCAGCTGCAGCACATGCACCGAAAACTGCTGCTCCTTTTAGTGATAAACTTAATTTTCCAAGAATCATAAATCCACCCATCACTGCTCCGCCACATAAAGCTCCTAACAACACACCTGTTCCAACACCTGCTAATATGACCCAGAGCTTTGTAGATACATTGGCCTTAGCCTGCTCCCTGATCTGTTTCTCTGACATGTTTCCTGATGACTTCTCATGTCTAATGTTCTCCTCCTCTTGTTTTATGTTTTCCTCCACTGCTTGTAGCATCTCATTGGTGTAGCAGCTTCCATTGTTCTCCATCACCATCTTGTCTATTGTCTTAAGTAGCTCCTCCACCTGGAACTGGTTGCTCCTGTAGTCTTGCTTTGGCTTTTGGTTCCAGTATTTATTATCAATGACGTGGCACCGACCTCCACACTTCTTCATCAGATCACTCAAAAGCTTGTTCTCTTTCTTATTCTGATGGACAAAATCCTCAATTGTCTGTCTTTCAGGGAGCTGGTCACCATGAGTGAAGACAACTGTTGCATATCTGAAGGCTTCTTCAGAAAAGTGTTGGTTTATTTTGTTGATGACAGCCTGCTCCTGCTGTGTGAATCTCTCCACTTTCAGCAAAATGAGAAAAGCATGAGGCCCAGGAGCGCACTCTGTGATACACCTCACTATCTCAGGCTTCATCTCATCCTGAGATATATTTGTGTCATAGAAACCAGGACAGTCGATCAGAGTGATGCTTCTTCCATTGACAGATTTGGTTTTTGCTTCACATTTACTTGTTACAGAGTTGACAGTGTGGTCGATCTTGAACATTTCTTCTCCAAATATGGTGTTAGCCAGGCTGCTTTTCCCAGCTCCAGTTTTTCCCAAGATGACAATTCTTCTGTTTGACACTGAAAGACAATGAAGTCCATCAGTAACACTGTAAATTTGTATTTTTAATGGGGTTTTTTTTCATATAAGAAGATATTCCAGTTAAAATCCTCATTGGTCAAAAATCAAACAAAAAGTAGCAGTAAGTTCTTTTTCCATCTGTAACAATCACGGCTCAACAATTTCTATTGTGGCAAAGAACACTGAGGATTCATGTTGTCAACATATTTTAATAGAACAGATTATTTGGTCTAATCCTGATCTGAGTCCTTTAATATTTGGTATCTGGCAACATGATTAGCTGCTACATTTTACATTAGCCACTGCTGAGAGTTTCCATTACACAGGTCATAGGTCATAGTTATGTTGGATTAATACACAGTGATCAGTGTTAACAAACAATAACTGAAAGTCAAAATAAATGTGTTTTGAGTTTGTCAGACTAAAGAAGAAAGTGTTATTAACCACCCAGCTAAATTTGAATGATTAAAAATAACATCCGTATGCGCCGTTACCGACACACGTAAACTCAGATCTGACTACATATATTCCCTGTCATAGCGACAAGCTGCTTGTAACTGTCCTAGAGACAGTTTTATAGGATTGTTTACATTATTTGTTGAAAGGGTAATATTTAACAGTAATATGTACTATTTGAATTGTTAATTAGATATTTAGAGCCTCTTTTGTAAGGTTAGGTTGTTGATACATTAATAGTAATAGAGTAATTGGTCACATGATCAGAGTTTGTTTGCCTAACACCCCAGCTGTAGCAATTCTTACTTTGTTTCCCAGCATGCACTGGTTGTTGGTTGCTATGGTTGCAATTATAGCGACGCGGAGCGGCTGAAACTGCGTTAAAAAGCGATAAACGTATTTTCTAGGGGCATAACCTTTTATTTATTTATTCTGCATGTGGTTCAGGAGGCGCACACGGTAATTATATTTCAGTTAGCTATTTTGTGTGTAATATGAAGGTTATTTGTTTGATATTTAACTATGTAAATGTTTGTGATTTTGTGTGAGATTACTTTCTGTTATGTTAACATGTTTGAGCAACGGACACTAGCACATTAATCTGAAACTGTTTGTATTTATATTTCTTTGTAGTTTTCACGGTGTTTGATGATCAGAGAGGGAGGGAGAGAAATAAAACGTCAAAAGACATCTGTATGATTCGTGGCCATCCTTGCATTGGACCAGTGTAGTTACACTGCTGTTGTATATAAGAGACGTCCCGTGTCCGGTTATCGGTGTATTTTCTCTGGATTCCACTCAGGAAACGAGAGCAGTCTAACGTTACATGCACTGACATTAGATAACACACATGAACATGATGAGAAACCCTAACATGATTATGTTAGTACACGATGTAAAATCACATTACTGTGCACCACGTCACCTAACGTTACTGTAATTACTGTATTATTTTCATGTCTCCATTAATATGGCCCTTCACAATCCACTTCTTCTTCTTTATTTCGTTATTTGGACATTTAAATAAAGTAATGGAGCTGTTGTCACATTCTGGCATCCAGGAAAGATGCATTTTCTGGATGTTGAGGGCAGAGCTAGCTAGCAACGGCTGTACGTGTAAGTGTTGCAATTCAAAAATGAAAAGATCAAAAACGTGAAAAGATCGTTCAAAGTCTTTTCACATGTTTTCAGCAACTATTGTCCAACATATTTATTGAGTTTTGAAAGAAAACATGGAATTGCCTTTACACAGACTTTAACTTACTGTCCATGTTGTCAGATTAGAACAATTATCACGGATTTCTCCTCTATCAGACAACTGTCCTGTGAGTTTGTTCTCTGCTGTGACGCAGTTTTTATTCTAGTTTTACTTTCACTTCCGTGAGTTCGTGCAGAGAGGGTGGGGGCAGGGTGGTAAAAAACACATATTGTAAAGAGATTTGGTATCTGGTCTCAGAGTCCAATCTAATACTTAAGTTGACCTAAATGTAGATTGAATGTACATTGGTCACTGAAATAACAGCTGTAGACTACTTAAATTTGGCACGTCTTCTTTTAAAAAGAATTCTTAACTGAGTGTGGATTACCCTTTTATGCAAAGAATATTTTTTTTCACTTTCACTGCATTAAATCTTTTGACCAACTTCAGTCCTTATCATAACTATCAAATTTACATGTATTTCTTAAATAATTTTAACACTTTAATGCCATTTTGGAATATAAACCCACATCATAAAAACACAAATTATGAAATATTTTCTATATACTAAGTGCAAACTGGAATTTTTTTATGAAAATGAAGCGTGGTGTCAATACATAGAAAACAATACACAGTGCTGTTCAACAATAAATGGGAATGTATTGTAGAAAAGAACAGTGATTATCATTTTGTAAACAGGTTTTAATAGAGATGAATTGGTTCTTTGGCTTTATCCTGATCTGAGTCCTTTAATATTTGGTATCTGGCTGCATGATTAGCTGCTACATTTTACATTAGCCACTGCTGAGAGTTTCCATTACACAGGTCATAGGTCATAGTTATGTTGGATTAATACACAGTGATCAGTGTTAACAAATAATAACTGAAGAAATAACCTTAACTTACCGTCCATGTTGTCAGATCCAAACGATTTTCACTCTTCACGGATTTCTCCTCTATCAGACAACTGTCCTGTGTGTTTGTTCTCTGCTGTGGCGCAGTTTTTATTCTAGATTTACTTTCACTTCCTTGAGTTCGTGCAGACAGGGTGTGGTCGAGGTGGCAAAAACACATATTGTAAAGAGATTTGGTATCTGGTCTCAAAGTCCAATCTAATACTTAAGTTGACCTAAATGTAGATTGAATGTACATTGGTCACACTGAAATAACAGCTGTAGGCTACTTAAATTTGTCTTCTTTTAAAAAGAATTCTTCAAGGAGCAGTGTGTAAGATTCACTGTTCGCTAGATTCTGTAATTTCCGATTGCTCTGAACGCAACACTCTTAGAGTTAGCAAACTGCTAATAAAAGCTAAAATTAGCGACGTAAAGTTACTAAACTAATATATTATCAGAGTTTAGTCTGATAGTGAGACCGCGTTAGCAAGCAACAAGTTCTTCTCTCCGTTGGTATTTAGAAAACGGATAAATAAACCGGTAAAAAAGAGGGGGGAAAGCCACCGGGGAGACGCTGCAAAGTGTCCAGGTGAAGAGGTCAGCCGCCGGGGACGCAGCGACACCAGAGCAGGAGGAGGAGGGGGAGGCCTAACGGGCTGAAGAGCAGTGACGGAGGTATGTCTGTAAACTTTATGTAAAGTTATTATAATCTGACCAACATCAATAAAACACAGCGTTGTGTTTACGGAGCAGCTCCGTGCTTTGTCACGGTAACGTTAGTTTGCAGTTTGATGTGTTGTCATGGTTACAGTGAAGATAAAGTCTAGTTTTTGGTGCATAACGTTACATTAATCCTGCAGCAGTTACATATTTATCACTGACACAGGAAAATATTACTCATGTTGGTGATTATGCTCTATCAAACAACAGTTTTCATTTATATGAGCAGTAACTGAGGTGTGTGTGTATAAACTTATTGTAACGTTATTATATTCTGACCTGGTCTGCATCATAGAGCAGCTCTGTGCTCTACATATCAAATATTACTGTATCATGCTGTAAAGTGACATTGCCTGGAAACGTTACAAAATGATTATATAATTATCAGACAGTGATATTTACACATTTTTTAGACGTGCTGATCAAACACTGATCAGCCTACAAACTAATCTGTAGTATCACATTTCCAGCAGAATGTCATGAAACTTATAAAGCCTCATATTTGTCTTTCTGTGGTTTTGTCTTCACAGACTTGAAGAGACGAGCCTGGAGGAGCACATGGTTTACTCGTGGCTGCTGTAGGAACATGCATACAGACTGGCAGAGGAAATGCTGTGTTCAGGACCTGCTAACTGTGTGAGCCTGTTACTGCACTTTGATGAAGGAGTCATACACATTTACAGGCAGCACCAGGAGAAGATTACGGTGTTAGGCCTACAGACATATTTAAATTTAGATGTATCTCAGGTTAACTTTAACGTATGGATACTGTGTTATAGGTTAATTCTAATGTATGTTCAAAGTATGTTTGCATGCTGCTACCGGATGCTTGAATTTCCTTCAGGATCAATAAAGTATCTATCTATCTATCTATCTATCTATCTATGACTGGTTTCACACCTGGCCTCTTAGTTTCCTTCCAGACTGTGACATGCTCATACAGTACCACATGTACTCACACACTGCCTGTGGATTGTCAAGGCATCAAATACTTCTTATTTTATATACACACACATATTTTGTTTAAAATTATATTGTTGAAATATGTTGGTGTTCATGAACAGTCATTAATAAAAGATGATCAACAGATGTATTTGCTGTATTTATTTCAATCATATACGTATGAACATGTACTTTTACATCAAATATGACAGTACTTCCTAAAAAATTTCAATCATTGAATATCAGTTTTTATATATATTACATTTAATTTCTGTTAATAAATCACCATAAATGTTACACACTGGACCTTAAAGGATATACCCTCAAAATGATTAATGAATGAACATTCATGCACGTGTGTGTGTGTGTGTGTGTGTGTGTGTGTAATTAAGAAAAGTTCCAGAAAACAAAGAGTGAAACTGTATTACTGAATGTGGCACAACACAGCAGACAGATGACGGTTACTTATTATTTACGGTTATGGCTGCATGCTTCTCTGCTTCTGACGCAGGCCAAGACAGTTTGCTACTTTTGTCATGCTGGCTAGCTCAGCTTGTATGTAAATAAACTCAGCTTTATACAGTGTTTGCTTTACGAAAGGTTTGGAATCTCTACCTCAGAGTTTGACAAACTAGAGGCCCCCAAATAGCATCTTGCATAGGGCCCCCAAACGGCTAGAGCAGCCCTGAACATTGTAATATTAACAAATGAGGGGAAGAAAAACAATTCTGATGCACTCAGAGCAAAACAACAAGAAATTCTGATTAAGATACAGCATTGTACTGTAGTTTAGCAGTAAAACAATATAGTACACACAGTACATTGTTGTAATGTTATTGTGAAGTACTAATATTTTACATAGAGTTGTTCCGATTCCGATACCAGTATCGGAAATTGCTCCGATACTGCCCAAAATGCTGGCATCGGTATCGGCAAGTACTGGAGTCCAGGCACCGATCCGATACCATGTAATTTATTAAATTAGTAATCTATTTACTGGTTAGCTCCGTTAAGCTCTGGCACAGTTCTTCTTCGCCGCTCTTAAAACAGTGGCGCTGTGCTGCAACCTGCAGCCTGCTGTTTTAGAGGGACGAGTTGACGCGAGGCTTGGAGGTAAGCTAACTAGCAGCTAACTAGCACTAGCATATCATGTCGGCGGTGTGGCAGTATTTCACGCTGGATGCTCCCACCAGTAACGCGCGTGTTCAGACAGAGACAGGCAAACCGGCAACCGGTGGTGGGGGAGTGTGGTGTTGGGGGGGTGAGGGGAGCTGAGGTGGGTTGCCGTGGGTGTGTCTATACCTGCTGAATGTAACCGCTGTGAAACAATCAGGAAATAACTTTTTATTTCTCTGATTAATAACAGCTTTGTCGAGGCCAGCGCTCGCTCTCTGTTATTGTTATGTCTCTCTACCAAAGCGCTCTCTCTGTCTAATCATCGGACACAAATCAAATTAAACTTCTTCGTGTCATTATATTTTGCTGCGTAAATTGCGAGTCAGACTCAGATTTAGAAGCTGGTACATGAAATAAAGTGAGAACACACACACAGGTAGATTATCAGAGTTAAGTCCGTGAATCCACCTGGATAGTCTCTGCTAAAAGACTGCGACATGCGACATATGCAAAGATGTGGCTGCACTTTATTATTTTTTTTAAATAATTATTCCTAGATTTATTTAGTCAAATTGCATTTGCACACTACTGTTTTTATACTGTTCTATTTAAAAATAAATGGCTTGAATTTGCTGTATTTATTCATGTTTTACAAAGGGTTTAACCTGAGCCAGGCCTTACCACAATGATAATCATATCACAGTCATGCAGGCGTAGTATGATATTTTTTTTATAACATACTGGTATCGGATCGGTACTCGGTATCGGCCGATACCCCCAACACAAGTATCGGAATCGGTATCGGGAGGGAAAAAATGGTATCGGAACATCTCTAATTTTACAATATCGTATTGTAATTATACATTTAAATACAGTCTTTCTACAGTAATATTGTGTCCAGTTTCTGTAGAAACACACAGTACGTTTACATGCAGGAAAAAATTTTAATTTGTGATCGTATCAGACTTAGTTCGGACTTTTAAAATGCTTGTAAACACCTTAGTCCGACCTACTTCGGACCATAACGGACATCTCAAAATCGGATAAGAGCACCTAGATAATTCATTCATAGTCGGCATTTTAACGTCATGTATACTCAGCAGTAGGGCTGCCACGATTAGTCACGATTATGTCGACGAACAAAATCGTCGACAACTAATTTAGTAGTCGACGCATAGTTTTTTTTGTTTTTTTTTACTTTGCTTTTCTCTCGAAACTGCGGCTGCAGCTTCCACTGCCTTTCTGTCACACACACACACACACACACACACACACACACACCTACACACATGCGCAGTAGTGGTAATCGGCGTCAGGCATGACTTTACCGTGAATGATACCATAACAGTATCATGGCTACCCGGCAACGAAGCTCCAAAGTGTGGGAGCATTTTAAGAAAAGTGGTGAGAAAAGCGTGCAGTGCAACATTTGCAAAGCTGAACTTGCTTATCATGGAAGCACAACGGCTATGCATGAGCATCTGAAGACAAAGCATGTCATTGTGGATGATTCTGAAAAGGGTCCGTCATCTCGGTAAGCAAACCGGCTAGTTAGCTGCCAATATTAGGGTAAACACGCTTTCTTGCTACTTACTCATCGTTACGTTTCAGTGCTAAAGAAGTCCGGTCTTCTTCTCTGGACAGCTTTGTGACCAAGCTTTGTACTCAGCTGTTTGCACTTTATGCTGCTCTGTTGAAGAATTGTTTGTTGATACAAGCTTCATATCTCATTAAAGGGTTAATGAGCTATCATCTTAATTATTTTTATTTTCAGTTAGCACATACCTTAAACACTTCAAGCTGAAAGCTAATGATCTGATCAGCTGCATGCTGGTGCGATAAGCTGTATGTTTTACAGTCAATTTACGTATGATCCGATTAGTCGACTAATCGAAAAAATAATCGGTGATTAGTCGACTATCAAAATAATTGTTTGTGGCAGCCCTACTCAGCAGTCGGATCTAAATCAGATTTTGCATTCTGCGCATGCTCGAGAATTTCCGCTGGGGCTTTCACCCGGTAGTGAAAGGAGACGTCGTAGCGTTGGTTCTTTGTATATGTGTTCAAGTTTGTTTATTAGGATAAAGCCCCTTGAGATGTACCATCTCGTTTTCGAGGGGGTCCCAACATTTAACACAGTAACCACAATACAAAGACGTGACAGAAAAATAAAATGAAATAGTAAATAAATAAAAATAGACATAATAATAATAATAAAAATACACAAGGTATATCCAGAAACAGAAACAAAAACAAACAAACAAAACAAAAAACAAACCACATATATTAAGTTCATCAAAACAATACAACCAGTAAATAAAAAGAATGAGTGGATCGCCAAATACAATCAAGTATAAACATTGGATCTAAATAGTAAAAGTGGACAGTGATAGTTTCATTGATAACAGGTGCAGTTAATCTTAAAATGAGAAGACAGGGCATGCTTGAACATGCCAAGCATTGAGGTGGATCTGATATTAACGGGTAAATTATTCCAATCTGTAGGGGCTTTAAACTTAAACGCTCTTTTTGCCAAATGTTTTCTTAGCACGAGGGATATAGAAATAGAGCTGAGCACGGTGCCGGACTTGGTAAGTTGAAGAAAAAGGTATGAGATACTGTTGAAGATAAGGAGGATAATTGAAATAGATACATTTGAATATAAGTTGAAGCCAGTGAATGTGTCTTCTTACATTTAGAGGTGGCCATTTAAGACTCTCATACATTGTACAGTGGTGCGTGAGAAAAGGACAACCAAGGACAAATCTGCATAGTCTATTATATGCTTTGTTAAGTGGGAGAAGGTGTGAAGTAAATGAATTTTGATAGACAACATCACAATAGTCAAGAATTGGAAGTATGAGTTGAGATGCAAGTTTTTTACGAACACTGTGTGAGAAGCAATTTCGAGACCGATATAAAACATTGATTCCAAAGTTGACTTTACGTAACACGTGATCGACGTGTGATTTAAATGAGAGTTCAGAATCAAGCCATACCCCAAGATATTTAATTTTGTCCACTTTATGCAGAGGGGTGCCGTCATTACAGGTTATTACACAGGAGCCGGGATTAGATTTGAGTTTCTGTCTGGTACCAAAGATCATGATATAAGACTTTGTTGTGTTGAGCATTAGTTTATTGTGTGAAAGCCAGTCTTGTAAGATGTTGAAATCAGTCTGGAGAGAAGATTGAATTTGTGGTAGATCAGGTTTTGATGTATATATGACAGTGTCATCGGCATAAAGTTGAGCACAACAGTTATTGAATATTGATGGTAAATCATTTACATAAATAGAAAAGAGAAGAGGTCCTAATGTTGAACCCTGGGGTACACCTCTTTGTTGAGTAAGTAAATCAGATTTATTTCCTTGTATGACGACACACTGTTTTCTATTATGCAAGTATGAATTGAACCACAGAACTGCATTTTTAGAAAGGCCGATAGCATGAAGCTTATCTAGAAGTAGATAACGATCAACAAAATCAAAAGCTTTAGTTAAGTCAATAAAGATGGCACCTGTAGCATCACCGTTATCAGCAGCACAGAACACATCATTGGTAAATTTAAGTAGGGCAGTAGCTGTGGAGTGGTTGGACCTAAAGCCAGATTGAAATGGTGATAAGATATTGTTGATACTGAGATAATGTGAAAGTTGATTATAAATTAATTTTTCAAAGACCTTAGCAATGGAGCATATGATAGATATAGGCCTATAATTGTTCACATCAAGTACATCGCCTCCTTTAAGGAGTGGGGTGATGCGTGCCAGTTTCCAGATGGCTGGTAGCTCACATGTAGACAGAGAAAGGTTGAATAAATCAGCAAATGGATACATAAGAATATGAGAAGCTAGTTTAAGAAACCTGTTTTCTATTCCATCAAGTCCTGCACCACTGCTCACATTTAGTTCGTTAATGGCAGTATGAACATCCGTTGGCAAAATTTTCGTAAAAGAAAAAGAACTGCAGCAAGGTGATATATTAGAGAATCCAGTGGTCAAGTAAGAGTCAGGTAATAAGGTAGAACAGACGGAGGAGAAATGCTGATTGAATACTTGGGCAATAGCTAAAGAGTCATGCAGTACTGTATTGGCAGCTCTTATTTGATTAATAGAATGTTTATCTTCAGTATTAATAATTGTTTTGATTTTGTTCCAGAATTGCCTTGGGTTCTTAAAGTCATTAGTGAGACATTCTTTATAGTAGTTAGATTTTGCAGTCCGGGTTTTTGTCTTACTCATATTTCTCAGCTGCCTGTATATTTCCCAATCAGCATTGTTCCTTGTCTGACGGAATGTTGCCCATGCTTTGTCCCTCTGCCTAAACAGACTAATAAGTTCGGGGCTAATCCAAGGGAGATGTTTACCCTTGACCTTAGCAATTTTCCAAGGAGCATGTTTATCCACAACATTCGTGATCTCAGAATACAGAAAATCCCAGGCATCCTGTACATCAGGTATTAATTGATACCTGTCCCAGTTGATAGCAATCAAATCATTAATAAATACATCTAAATTCAATTTCCTATATTGTCTAATCTTGATTAGTTTTGGTGGCAATTTAGGAAGTTTGATTTTCCATATGCAGTAGACAATTGAGTGATCACTAAGGCAATCAGACATAACGCCTGACCTTATAATCCTATTTGGGTGAGAAACGAGTATCCAGTCAAGCAGAGATTGGGATCTAGGGGTGATTCGGGTAGGCTCAGTAATTAGTTGGGTAACATTTAGACTACTAAGTATACTTTTTTCTTTATCGGATGACTTATCTAGCCAGTTTTTGTTAAAATCACCCAGTAAAATGATTTCATTTCTACAGGAAATGGAATTAATGGTGGAGGTCAGGCAATTAAAGGACTCTGCAGGCACAGAGGGAGGCCTGTATATGCTACCAATAGTTAAACATTTATTTACATGAAAAGTTACCTTAACAAAGACACATTCAAAATGTAAGGGCTCAATTGTGGGTATGACTACTTCAGATAGGAGATCAGAGGAAACATAGATCGCCACACCCCCACCTCTGGAGCACCTATCAGATCTATAGACTACATAATTTGAGAGATTTATTTCATTATCTGAGATGTTACTATTGAGCCACGATTCAGAGAGTGTAATGATGTTAGGCCTATGTAGAACAACCCATGCACGAAGCAAGTCAATTTTAGGCACAAGACTCCTAATATTCAAATGAATTATTTTTAATCCTTTAACATTATCCATTGAAGGAGCAAAGAATTCCAATGGTACTGTCACTAATCAAACATAAGTAGGTGAAAGTAGTTGGATCCACAAAATGACATACAGGGTTGTAAAGGTTCCACGATTCATTAGTTACAAAAAAAAAAAGGACACACAAAACACATAAACACAAAAAGAATAAACACAAAACAACCACACCCTTCAAGAACAACCCAGCAGCTCCAGACACCATATTCCAGAGCATTTCCGTGAGTAAATCAAAAATGTGTAGGTAAGGAACATCTAATAAACTCAAGGCTCAATCTGCATTAAGAAGGATAAAGAAGAAGAAAGCGTAGCTTTAAAATAAAATAAAGGACAAGAACAAAAAGGTCAGCTACTTCACAAGCAGTATTTGACACTAACCGCTAGGGGCAGTAGTACTACCGTACGCTATAAGGCTCCAACATACCAAAGAAGAAGAGGAGGAGGAAGTGACGCAGTCAGTATTATGACAGCAGGATGTAAACAAACAATGACACCTGAGAGAGATCAACCTGTTGCATCAAACAACAACAAAAACACAAGAAAAGTGTCAACAACACCTCGAGGATTAACATCATAGAGAAAAAAGAAAAGGAGGAGCCAGTTTATTGGACTGTCATACTGTAGGCTAGTGTGATGCGTGCTGCACTTAGCCGCATCCTCAGTCATCAACCTCACCTCGGTAGGTGACAGTAGATATTATCCCGGAGAAGTCGAGGGGGACATGAAAGCAGCTTCAGCGTCTTTGTGGGAGTTGAAACGCTGCTGTTTGCCATCAACAGTAACGCACAGCGTAGCAGGATAACGAAGAAAATATTTCATGTTGAGTTCACGCAGCTTGCGTTTGACAGGGTCAAAGCTCCGACGCCTCTTCGTCAGGTCAGCACTGTAGTCTGGGTAGATAGAGATACTTGACCCATTATACTCCAGCTTCGTTTTCGTCCTGGCAAGACGAAGGATTTTCACCTTATCCTGAAAGTAAAGAAGATTTATCATGATAGACCTGGGGCTGGCTCTATCGCTTTGCCGGACAGTCGGAGAGCGATGGGCCCTTTCAATAACCGGCGGAGTGGGGAAGTTGTCTCGCCCCAGAAGTTGTTGGATCAGCCGGGACATGAAGCCGATGATATCACTCCCTTCAGCGGCCTCACGAACTCCAACGAAGCGGAGGTTAGAGCGTCGGCTTCGGTTCTCCAAGTCATCGACTTTATCCATCAGGTAAGCGTTGTCCTTCTCTAGCTGTTGACACCGAGCGCCAAACTCCTGTACATTGTCCTCATTAGCCGCAACACGCTGCTCTAGGAAATTAACTTGTTCTCCCAAAGTAGATAAGGAATTCTGAATGCTGCTAAGACTTCTTTGGATGGGATCCACTTTTGCATCGAAATGAGTTAGCATGTCCGTCTTGACTTCATGAATGGCTTCCCACAAAGTTTGGAGTGAGATATGATCATCCATTATGACAGGATGCAAAGGGAATACACAGATCTCGTAGTGTAGATTGACTTAGTAGATGTTAAATAAAAGTCAATTCAGGTCAGAAACATTAGAATCAGGATAAAGGAGAACTTACAAAGCTACTATAAGAGCGATATGCAGACTTGAGTTTGAGACGCGTTCACTCACGCTGCGGCCATCTTGAAGTTGCTGCCAGTATATGCATTATTAGGAGGAAAATAATGCACGAAATGTACGCTTCTGTAGCATCGTCCATCTCCTCATACGCCAACTTTGTTTGAATGCCGTCAGATAGTTTGTTGTTGCTGATAAGTAGCGGTCAACAGGAAGTGGCTCTTTGTTGAGAGGCCTACAGCGCCACATAGCATAACGGAGTCAGCCATGCTCCGGCCATTTATCCGATTCTCTGAACGGCATGTATACTCAGACAAGTGATCCGGTCTTGTGCATGTCTTCATCTGATACGATCAGAAATTCAAATTTTTTGCTGCATGTAAACGTACTGACAGTTCATTACTGTGATTTTAACTGTATTATTGTAATAATAATTACTGCATATTACTGTGAATTTACTGCAAAAATCATCAGTCATTTATTTTACAGTGTATTCATGATACTTTCTCTCTACTGTCCTCAAGAATCAAGACTTTTGCAGGATTATTTTCCCCAAAACATTTTCTCCATCGTAGGCAGGTTCGGCTTCATTCTTGACAGTCCTCATTCAGCTATGCAATATCCTGCACCACCTCCTATCACCCCTCCCACTGCAGCAGATGCACTGAAAACTGCTGCCGCTCCTTTTACTGATAAACTTAATTTTCCAAGATATGCCACTCCACCTATCACTGCTGCACTACCTAAAGCTCCTACCAACACACCTGTTCCAACACCTGCTAATGTGACCCAGATCTTTGTAGATACATTGGCCTTAGCCTGCTCCCTGATCTCTTTCTCTGACATGTTTCCTGATGACTTCTGAAGTCTAATGTTCTCCTCCTCTTGTTTTATATTTTCCCCCACTGCTTGTAGCATCTCATTGGTGTAGCAACTTCCATTGTTTTCCATCACCATCTTGTCTATTGTCTTAAGTAGCTCCTCCACCTGGAACTGGTTGCTCCTGTAGTCTTCCTTTGGCTTTTGGTTCCAGTATTTATTATCAACGACGTGGCACCGACCTCCACACTTCTTCACCAGATCACTCACAAGCTTGTTCTGACGGACAAAATCCTCAATTGTCAGTCCTTCAGGGAGCTGGTCACCATGAGTGAAGACATATGTTGCATATTTGAAGGCTTCTTCAGAAAAGTATTCGTGCATTTTGTTGATGACAGCCTGCTCCTGGTCTGTGAATTTCTCCACTTTCAGCACAATGAGAAAAGCATGAGGCCCAGGAGCGCACTCTGTGATACACCTCAATATTTCATGCTTCAAATCCTCCTCAGATCTATCTGTGTCAAAGAAACCAGGCGTGTCGATCAGAGTGATGCTTCTTCCATTGACAGATTTGGTTTTTGCTTCACATTTAATTGTTCCAGAGTTGACAGTGTGGTTGATCATAAACATTCTTTCTCCAAATATGGTGTTAGCCAGGCTGCTTTTCCCAGCTCCAGTTTTTCCCAAGATGACAATTCTTCTGTTTGACACTGAAAGATAATGAAGTCCATCAGTAATACTGTACATTGGTATTGTGTTGGTTTTTTTTCTATATAAGAAGATATTCCAATTAAAATCCTCATTTTGAGGATAACTTAGCCGTAAAGTAGTAGTTAGGGAAAGTTAGTACTTGCTACTAGTAGTACTTGTTAGCTGCATTAGCATATGAAGTGTGGTGTTAATACACAGAAAACAATACACAGTGCTGTTCAACAATAAAAGGGAATGTATTGTTCTTTGGCTTTATCCTGATCTGAGTCCTTTAATATTTGACATCTGGCTGCATGATTAGCTGCTACATTTTACATTAGCCACTGCTGAGAGTTTCCATTACACAGGTCATAGGTCATAGTTATGTTGGATTAATACACAGTGATCAGTGTTAACAAATAATAACTGAAGAAATAACCTTAACTTACCGTCCATGTTGTCAGATCCAAACGATTTTCACTCTTTACGGATTTCTCCTCTATCAGACAACTGTCCTGTGTGTTCACTCTAGTTTTACTTTCACTTCCTTGAGTTCGTGCAGAGAGGGTGGAGTTGTAGTGGTAAAAAAAAACACATATGTAAAGAGATTTGGTATCTGGTCTCAGAGTTGATTCTTATACTTAAGTTGACCTAAATGTAGATTGAATGTACATTGGTCACTGAAATAACAGCTGTAGGCTGCTTAAATTTGGCACGTCTTCTTTTAAAAAGAATTCTTCAAGGAGCAGTGTGTAAGACTCACTGTTCGCTAGATTCTGTAATTTCCGATTGCTCTGAACGCAACACTCTTAGAGTTAGCAAACTGCTAATAAAAGCTAAAATTAGCGACGTAAAGTTACTAAACTAATATATTATCAGAGTTTAGTCTGATAGTGAGACCGCGTTAGCAAGCAACAAGTTCTTCTCTCCGTTGGTATTTAGAAAACGGATAAATAAACCGGTAAAAAAGAGGGGGGAAAGCCACCGGGGAGACGCTGCAAAGTGTCCAGGTGAAGAGGTCAGCCGCCGGGGACGCAGCGACACCAGAGCAGGAGGAGGAGGGGGAGGCCTAACGGGCTGAAGAGCAGTGACGGAGGTATGTCTGTAAACTTTATGTAAAGTTATTATAATCTGACCGACATCAATAAAACACAGCGCTGTGTTTACGGAGCAGCTCCGTGCTTTGTCACGGTAACGTTAGTTTGCAGTTTGATGTGACGCTATCGTAGTTAAACTAGTGATGTGTCGTTCGCGAACGATCCGGCTCTAGGAGCCGATTCTTCGTAGCGAACGACAAGAACCGACTCCCGTCGGGGAGATGCATAAAAATAAGTGTGTCATGAAAACGCTGAATGAAAAATTGCTTACTAGCACACAAACCATTCATAATTGCTAAATTAGGCTAATACAGAAGGCTAAATACTGAATGAAGAGCCATTTGAGGAGCCGGCTCTTCGACGGGGAGCCGAGCCAAAAGAGCCGAATCTTTGAAAAGAGTTGGACTTCCCATCACTAGGTTACACTTTGATTGACATCATGTTAGCAGATAGCTGATGTCTGTAATGTTACCGAGTCCTGTCATTATATTCTGACCTGGTCTGCATCATAGAGCAGCTCTGTGCTCTACATATCAAATATTACTGTATCATGCTGTAAAGTGACATTGCCTGGAAAACGTTACAAAATGATTATATAATTATCAGACACATGCAGTGATATTTACACATTTTTTAGACGTGCTGATCAAACACTGATCAGCCTACAAACTAATCTGTAGTATCACATTTCCAGCAGAATGTCATGAAACTTATAAAGCCTCATGTTTGTTTTTCTGTGGTTTTGTCTTCACAGACTTGAAGAGACGAGCCTGGAGGAGCACGTGGTTTACTCGTGGCTGCTGTAGGAACATGCATACAGACTGGCAGAGGAAATGCTGTGTTCAAGACCTGCTAACTGTGTGAGCCTGTTACTGCACTTTGATGAAGGTGTCATACACATTTACAGGCAGCACCAGGAGAAGATTACGGTGTTAGGCCTACAGACATATTTAAATTTACATCTATCTCAGGTTAACTTTAACGTATGGATACTGTGTTATAGGTTAATTCTAATGTATGTTCAACGTATGTTTGCATGCTGCTACTGGATGCTTGAATTTCCTTCGGGATCAATAAAGTATCTATCTATCTATCTATCTATCTATCTATCTATGTATGACTGGTTTCACACCTGGCCTCTTAGTTTCCTTCCAGACTGTGACATGGTCATACAGTACGACATGTACTCACACACCTGCCTGTGGATTGTCAAGGCATCAAATACTTCTTATTTTTTATACACACACATATTTAGTCTAGAATTATAATGATGAAATATGTTGGTGTTCAAGAACAGTCATTAATAAAAGATGATCAACAGATGTATTTGCTGTATTTATTTCAATCATATACAAATTAACGTACTTTTACATCAAGTATGACAGTACTTCCTACACAAATTTCAATCATTGAATATCAGTTTATATATATATATATATATATATATATATATATATATATATATGTATTACATTTCATTTCTGTTAATAAATCACCATAAATGTTACACACTGGACCTTAAAGGATATACCCTCAAAATGATTAATGAATGAACATTCATGCACGTGTGTGTGTGTGTGTGTGTGTGTGTGTGTTGGAATATTAACAAATGAGGGGAAGAAAAACAATTCTGATGCACTCAGAGCAAAACAACAAGAAATTCTGATTAAGATACAGCACTGTACTGTAATTTAGCAGTAAAATAATATAGTACACACAGTACATTGTTGTAATGTTATCGTGAAGTTATGGTAAGTACTAACATTTTACAATATCGTATTGTAATGTTACATTTAAATACAGTATTTCTAGGTAACGTGTCCGGTTGCTACACAGTTCATTACTGTGATTTTGGCTGTATTACTGTAATAATAATTACTGCATATTACTGTGAATTTGCTGCAAAAATCATCAGTCATGTATTTTACAGTGTATTCATGATACTTTCTCTCTACTGTCCCCAAAACTCAAAAATTTTGCGGGTATATTTTCCCAAAACATCATTTGCTCCACTGAAGGCACCTTTGGTTTCTTTCATGGCGGCCTCTGCTGCAGTTTTCATTGCTTCCTTTGTTGTGTCTTCTCCTCCAGCTACAAAATATCCTATAACACCTCCCACCACCCCTCCCACTAAAGCACATACACCCACAACTACTAATCCTGGTTTTGATGTTACCCCACACCGAACCAATACAACCCCCAAAAAAGCTCCTAACAACACACCTATTCCAATGCCTGCTAAAATGACCCAGAACTTTGTAGATCCATTGGCCTTAGCCTGCTCCACTGCTTGTAGTATCTCATTGGTGTAGCAGCTTCCATTGTTCTCCATCACCATCTTGTCTATTGTGTTAAGTAGCTTCTCCACCTGGAACTGGTTGCTCCTGTAGTCGTGCTTTGGCTTTTGGTTCCAGTATTTATTATCAATGACGTGGCACCGACCTCCACACTTCTTCACCAGATCACTCAAACGCTTGTTCTGACGGACAAAATCCTCAATTGTCTGTCCTTCAGGGAGCTGGTCACCATGAGTGAAGACAACTACTGAATATTTGAAGGCTTCTTCAGAAAAGTATTCGTTAATTCTGTCGATGACAGCCTGCTCCTGCTCTGTGAATCTCTCCACTTTCAGCACAATGAGAAAAGCATGAGGCCCAGGAGCGCACTCTATGATACACTTCACTACCTCAGGCTTCAGCTCCTCCTCAGATTTATTTGTGTCAAAGAAACCAGGACAGTCGATCAGACTGATGCTTCTTCCATTGACAGATTTGGTTTCTGCTTCACATTTACTTGTTACAGAGTTGGCAGTGTGGTCGATCTTGAACATTTCTTCTCCAAATATGGTGTTAGCCAGGCTGCTTTTCCCAACTCCAGTTTTTCCCAAGATGACAATTCTTCTGTTTGACACTGAAAGATAATGAAGTCCATCAATAATACTGTACATTGGTATTTTCGTCGTTTTTTTTTTTCTTGTATAAGATATTCCAATTAAAATCCTCATTGGTCAAAAATCAAACAAAAAGTAGCAGTAAGTACTTTTTCCATCTGTAACAATCATGGCTCAACAATTTCTATTGTGGCAAAGAACACTGAGGATTCATGTTGTCAACATATTATTTGGTCTAATCCTGATCTGAGTCCTTTAATATTTGGTATCTGGCTGCATGATTAGCTGCTACATTTTACATTTGTCACAATCATAATCATCATTCTGAGGATAACTTAGCCGTAAAGTAGTAGTTAGGGAAAGTTAATACTTGCTACTAGTAGTACTTGTTAGCTGCATTAGCATATTATGAAAATGAAGTATGGTGTCAATACATAGAAAATACAGTGCTGTTCAACAATAAAAGGGAATGTATTGTAGAAGAGAACACTGATTATCATTTTGTAAACAGGTTTTAATAGAGATGAATTGGTTCTTTGGCTTTATTCTGATCTGAGTCCTTTAATATTTGGTATCTGGCTGCATGATTAGCTGCTACATTTTACATTAGTCATAGGTCATAGTTAGGTTGGATTAATACACAGTGATCAGTGTTAACAAATAATAACTGAAGAAATAACCTTAACTTACCGTCCATATTGTCAGATCCAAACGATTTTCACGGATTTCACCTCTATCAGACAACTGTCCTGTGAGTGTGTTCTCTGCTGTGATGCAGCAGTTTATTCTAGTTTTACTTTCACTTCCTTGAGTGGGTGCAGAGATATGGAAGCCCATTTACGCCAGTAAAAAAAAAAAAAAAAAAAAGTCTTCAAGTGTCCCACTTCACCTCACTGGACTCACCGTGCAAACGATACGCATCATTAAATTAGGTAAGTATTACAGGTGTCTTTGATAGATATTAGATATTATTGTTCTTTTAATCAGTCCGTCCGTGCTGATAAACAAATTACAACATTATGTTGGCAATATCTTTCAGCTGACAATGAATCATAGTTTTGAAGTATAATTTACGCCACTAGATGGTGACACTGAAACAGGAACAGTGTCCGTACTTGCTGCCTGTGAGTTGCATTATGTTACTCAGTGTCGGCTACATCAGCCTCCACAAAGGTCTTTATTAAGAGTTGGTAAGTGTTATCAGAGCTAGTTATACATGTAACGTTGTGCTGTGAAGGCCTACAGTATGTTAAAAAGTCATGCGGATATTGTACACTGTGCACTGAGTTGTCATTTTCCAGTTAAGCTAAGTATTCTGAGAAACGATGCCAATGCCATAAGACTGTTCTCAGTAAGCACCTGTATGCAACACCTAGGTGGCACAGCTAGCATGGATAGCTTGCACGTCACCTTACAGAGCGCGAATACACTCTCCGTCTATTCCTCGGGTTAATAAACATCTTGTTTTTCTATTTGTTCAAGAAACATTTTGGTCGTTATTTGTTATTATTGTTAGCCTATATTATTTTTAATACACAGCCAGACATCAATATTCATTAACATCAAGCCACAACATAATCTGATCTCCGGTAACACGGAGAAGTTTTGAAAAAGAGACCTGTGCTAGGTTCACGGGTGGCAGTGGCATTTATGTTGTAGTACTTCATTAAAATATACAGTGACTTAAATACATGGTTACACAGCAGTTTAAATTAATAATTTATTTTGCAGTGGCTCAAATAGAATAGGCTATAACACAAAGATTACACATAATAGTTTAATCTGCGTTTGACTGTTTGTCCTAGTTACCGAGTTCAGTTTACCTCTGGCAAAAATTGCCTATGGCTAATATGTAACTTATGTGCATGAAAGAGGGAAAAGCCCATGGGAATGTTATAACAAGTCAAAATATGTGACCTGAAAATGGACAACTGTATGTTGTGCATGTAACAACATGTTAGGTCTTGAGATAGATCAGCGTACAAAAAAAAAAAAATCAATGTTATGCAGTGTTTTGAGTGAGTAACTAATTGTACAATGAAATATTAATACAGGCTGGGTCAAATGTATATATGGTATTTTCTTATAGTTTTATACTCATATTGTCTTCTTAATCTCATTTTATTCTTACTCTGTAGACAATATTAGAATAACTTTGTTTATTTGTTCATCTCTCCCTCACTGGAATTTTCCACACAGCATAAAGTACATAAACACGCTCATGGCATATTTAACAATATTTCTTTTTCCTTTTTTTTTGCATTTTTAAAACAAACAGTTGACTTATTATTTTGTAAAGTATTGATACTTGATTCAACATCCAGCTTCTTCCATTGACAGATTTGGTTTCTACTTCACATTTACTTGTTCCAGAGTTGGCAGTGTGGCCGATCTTGAACACTTTCTCTCCAAATATGGTGTTAGCCAGGCTGCTTTTCCCAGCTCCATTTTTTCCCAAGATGTCAATTCTTCTGTTTGACACTGAAAGATAATGAAGTCCATCAGTAATACTGTATAGTTGTTTTTTTCATATAAGAAGATATTCCAATTAAAATCATCATTGGTCAAAAATCAAAAAGTAGCAGTAAGTACTTTTTCCATCTGTAACAATCACGGCTCAACAATTTCTATTGTGGAAAAGAACACTGAGGATTCATGTTGTCAACATATTTTAATAGAACAGATTATTTGGTCTAATCCTACTATGCAACATTTTACATTAGCCACTGCTGAAAGTTTCCATTACACGGGTCATAGATCATAGTTAGGTTGGCTTAATACACAGGATCAGTGTTAATTGATTGGTGAAGAGTAAAAATTCTTTGGATCTATCAGACAACTGTCCTGTGTGTTTGTTCTCTGATCTGACGCAGTTTTTATTCTAGATTTACTTTCACTTCCCTGAGTACGTGCAGAGAGGGTGGAGTTGGGGTGAGGCTCAAAAAGGTTAAAAACAAACATGAGACTGTCGTCAGGTGTCCAGACTTGATGTTAACTATAACAAGGCATTTTCTCAAATTATTACACAGCTGAGGTTCATAGAGATAGAAAAACAAAAACAAAATAAGTTTTCTATTGTGGTAAAGAACACTGAGGATCATTTTGTAAAGAGATTTTAATCAGGTAAAAACAGGTTCTTTCACCCTGATCCTGACTTGAGTTCTTCAATATTTGATATCTGATACAGAGTCCAATCTAATACTTGAAGTCTGAGTTGCAACATTAAATTTGTTGGAAAAATAGTTGCTGAAAACGTGAAAAGACTTTGAACGATATATTACTGAAATATGGAGTTAGAGGTTCAAACTGTTTTTCACCAGTTTTCAGTCCAGGATTTTTGTGGGCGGTGCTTAAAGGGTGGCTCGATGACACGCTGAGGCCACCCTGAGCATACCCCTGCACGCCTAACAGAGAGATAGAGATTAATTAATCTCAGCGTGTTTCACAGAGTGTTTCAAAGTTAGTCATGTCATTTTCTAAACTCATCTGACACGTTTCACGTGACACGTGAAGTCTATGCTGCTGAAATGAGTGCAGAGAGGGTGGAGTTGGCGTGAAGCTCAGAAAGGTTAAAAATAAACATGAGACTGTTGTCTGGTGTCCAAACATGATGTTGTGACTGTCCAAACCCCAAACTCAGTCACTTTGTAGGTGACGTGTGTAGCAACCAATGATGTGATAAAGTCCAATAACAATAATTTTGGCCATTTTAAAAGTAATAAATCCAATAAGATAATAACATGCCAATAATGTAATGTAACTGTTGTTGCTACAGACGTGGTTTCTTGATGCATTTCCATAAAAACAGGAATCAGAGTTTGAGATACATACATACAAACATACACAAAAATGGCTCCTACACATGATATTAACTATTACAAGGCATTTTCTCAAATTATTACACAGCTGAAGAAGAAAAGGAGCAACAAAAGGTGTCAAGATGTACAAGAAACTGTTTTTTTTCAAAGAAACATGTGGACAGCTACACAACTCAACATGAGGAACGTTAGCAGCTTAATGTCCTACTTGGCAGGGGTTAACCTTAGTTAAATGCACAGAGTGTCAGTTATATACAGTAAAAGTTAAACGCAGTAAGATAATATAGTTTTTCAGTAATGTTGATGTTGACTTACTGTGAAAACACAGTAACCCAACAACATAACCCAACCCAGTAACACACAGCTTACAATATCATATTGTAGTTTTACATTTAAACACAGTATTTCTACAGTAAAATTGTGTCTGGTTGCTGTAGAAACACAGTATATTACTGTGATTTTCACCCATATCACTGTAAAATAATTACTGTATATTACTGTGAATATACTGCAATTATTAGCCAGTAATTTACTGTAAAAATACAGTCATTTATTTTATAGAGTATGACAACTTCATGATACTTTCTCTCTATTGTCCTCAAGAGTCAAGAATTTCACGGAAATATTTTCTCCAAAAAATCATTTGCTCCATGGAAGGCACATTCGGATTCATTCTTGACAGTCCCTGCTGCAGTTTGCACTGCTTCCCATGGTGTCTGCTCCTTCAACTGCATTATATCCTCTAACACAGGGGTCTCTAACTCAATTTACCTGGGGGCCACTGGAGGTAGAGTCTGGGTGAGGCTGGGCCGCATCAAGTACTCCACAAAAAAAGGGTTTCAGGTATTCCAAAAAAAAGTACAACTGATCCAATCTTCTCAATCTTTATGATTAACAGTTCTTCAACATGAACGGTTCTTCAGAACATGAACTTCTTCAGAAGAACTGAAATTGTCTGTGCTCGTCGCCAACCTTTCTCTTCACGGCAGGTTTTGAGAAAGACGTGACTGGGGCTGGGTGACAGGATATATTTTCCTTCCACTTGGTGTCGCTCCGGAATCACGTTTCAACCAAGTGACTAAGCGTTGCTAATTCGCGTTGGCTAACTTGACAACAAACGCCACCGGAAGCTGTCAGGGCAAGCGCGGCCAGTGTTGACAGACCGCGAGAATGCACAAAAAACGCCCAAAATTGTTTTGCCTTGTTTCTCATGTACACAGTACACTAGAACGGCCAAGACAGTCTCACAGACCATTTGGGTTTTTCTTTTGTAAATAACTTTGTTTACATTAAAACTACATGTCTCTCAGTCCGTGACTTTTCCTAAATATATGTGTTTGATGGTTTCTGAAGCTTACAACTTATCATTTCGCTCATCTATTTTTTTTCTCACTTGTAGTGTTTTCATGCTATCACATTTATTTTTACCTGTATATGTGAATCAGGCGCGAGTGAGCGCGCGTGTGCGAGCGAGCGAGAGAACGAGAGGAGACACCGGGCGTGTACAGGCAAAAACTGAAACGGGCCGGTTAGAAATGAAAAGAGGAAAATCACAGAATATAGGATATGTCCAGGACACTCAGGACGTGAGTGAGGGAGGATCGGATGGTGGCTCAGGTAGCAATGAGGAAACTGTCACTGTAAGCTGCACATCTGTCAGCTGCACACCTGTAAGCAGCTGTGCTCCATGCAGACATTTCTCAAACTTTATTTTGTAGGCTAAGGACAGACTAGATCCTGATTGTGCTGGATATAAAGTGCCATATCGTCACCCTTACTGATTATTGACTTATAACGTAGCCTAACCTAAGAAATCTCTCGGCTGCTGTCCAGTTCGGTCATAACGGGTCTCTGTGGGTGTGTAAGCTACGTCATCGCCAGCACCTGTAGTGGGTGTGTGTGTGTGAGTGAAAGAGACTGCTGCCTGCTGAACAGAGGGTCGCAGGAAGAAGGATCTGAAGTGCCCGTGTTTCGGCTACAAAAACACGCCGAACTGATCCGAAACCAGCCCAATTTTTATCCACCCGCCCAAACCCATTTTTGCCCGTAAAATAGATTGCAAAACCGCCCATCTGGCAACCCTGTGTGCGGCCCGCGCAACAACTGGACAAAAAGGTGCACTAACACTAAATTTTGATGTCAAGTAGGGGGCCACAAAATATCGTCCAGCGGGCCGCGAGTTTGAGACCCATGATTTAGAGCATAGAAATGTTTTTCACCTTTTACACATTACTAATTATGTATTTTAAACTAACATACTTATTTTTGAGTTAAAACATTTTAACTGTTTTTAACTTAAATTATTATTGCTTAACTGGCCTTTATTGGACATTACATGACCAAGTGTTTCGTAGGTCAATTGGGGCATCCATGCTCCCTGATCTCTTTCTCTGAATGTTTCCTGATGACGTCTGATGTCCAATCTTCTCCTCCTCTTGTTTTATTTTTTCCTCCACTGCTTGTAGCATCTCATTGGTGTAGCAGCTTCCATTGTTCTCCATCACCATCTTGTCTATTGTCTTGAGTAGCTCCTCCACCTGGAACTGGTTGCTCCTGTAGTCTTGCTTTGGCTTTTGGTTCCAGTATTTATTATCAATGACGTGGCACCGACCTCCACACTTCGTCATCAGATCACTGAAAAGCTTGTTCACTGTCTTATTCTGACGGACAAAATCCTCAATTGTCTGTCCTTCAGGGAGCTGATCACCATGAGTGAAGACAACTGTTGCATATTTGAAGGCTTCTTCAGAAAAGTATTGGTTTATTTTGTTGATGACAGCCTGCTCCTGGTCTGTGAATCTCTCCACTTTCAGCACAATGAGAAAAGCATGAGGCCCAGGAGCGCACTCTGTGATACACCTCACTATCTCAGGCTTCATCTCCTCCTCAGATATATCTGTGTCAAAGAAACCAGGCGTGTCGATCAGAGTGATGCTTCTTCCATTGACAGATTTGGTTTCTGCTTCACATTTACTTGTTCCAGAGCTGACAGTGTGGTTGATCTTGAACATTTCTTCTCCAAATATGGTGTTAGCCAGGCTGCTTTTCCCAACTCCAGTTTTTCCCAAGATGACAATTCTTCTGTTTGACACTGAAAGATAATGAAGTCCATCAGTAATACTGTATAGCTGTTTTTTTTTTTTTTTTAATATAAGATATTCCAATTAAAATCGTCATTGGTCAAAAATCTAACAAAAAGTAGCAGTAAGTACTTATTCTATCTGTAACAATCATGGCTCAACAATTTCTATTGTGGCAAAGAACAATGAAGATTCATGTTGTCAGCATATTTTAATAGAACAGATTATTTGTTCTAATCCTGATCTGAGTCCTTTAATATTTGGTATCTGGCTGCATGATTAGCTGCTACATTTTACATTAGCCACTGCTGAGAGTTTCCATTACACAGGTCATAGGTCATAGTTATGTTGGAGTAATACACAGTGAACAGTGTTAACAAATAATAACTGAAGAAATAACCTTAACTTACTGTCCATCTCAGAGCAGAAATTGGTGAAGAGTAAAAATTATTTGGATCTATCAGTGTCCTGTGTGTTTGTTCTCTGCTCTGACGCAGTTTTTATTCTAGATTTACTTTTACTTCCCTGAGTACGTGCAGCGAGGGTCGTCAGGTGTCCAAACTATAACAAGGCATTTTCTCAAATTATTACACAACTAAAGTTTATAGAGATAGAAAAACAAAAACAAAATAAGTTTTCTATTGTGGTAAAGAACACTGAGGATCATTTTGTAAAGAGATTTTAATCAGGTAAAAACAGGTTCTTTAACCCTGATCCTGACTTGAGTTCTTCAATATTTGGTATCTGATACAGAGTCCAATCTAATACTTCAAGTCTGAGTTGCAAAATTAAATATGTTGGAAAAATAGTTGCTGAAAACATGTGAAAAGACTTTGAACGATACATTACTTTCACTTTCTTGAGTGCGTGGCTGGAATCTTTTCTCCAAAACATTTGCTCCCTGGAAGGCACGTTCGGCATCATTCTGGACAGTCCCTGCAGCAGTTTTCACTGCTTCCCATGGTGTGTCTGCTCCTTCAGATGCATAATATCCTCTAACACCTCCCAACACCCCTCCTACTGCTGCTGCTGCTCCTATAATTGGTACTCCCAGAAACAATGCACCCATCACTGCTCCACCATATAAAGCTCCTAACAATGCACCTGTTCCAACACCTGCTAATCTGGCCGACAGCTTTGTAAATGCATTGGCCTTAGCCTGCTCCCTGATCTCTTTCTCTGACATGTTTCCTGATAACTTCTGATGTCTAATCTTCTCCTCCTCTTGTTTTATAATATTCTCCACTGCTTGTAGCATCTCATTGGTGTAGCAGCTTCCATGGTTCTCCATCACCATCTTGTCTATTGTCTTAAGTAGCTCCTCCACCTGGAACTGGTTGCTCCTGTAGTCTTCTTTTGGCTTTTGGTTCCAGTATTTATTATCAATGACGTGGCACCGACCTCCACACTTCGTCATCAGATCACTCAAAAGCTTGTTCTGATGGACAAAATCCTCAATTGTCTGTCCTTCAAGGAGCTGATCACCATGAGTGAAGACAACTGTTGCATATTTGAAGGCTTCTTCAGAAAAGTATTCGTTTATTTTGTTGATGACAGCCTGCTCCTGCTCTGTGAATCTCTCCACTTTCAGCACAATGAGAAAAGCATGAGGCCCAGGAGCGCACTCTGTGATACACCTCAATATTTCACGCTTCAGCTTCTCCTCAGATCTATCTGTGTCAAAGAAACCAGGACAGTCGATCAGAGTGATGCTTCTTCCATTGACAGATTTGGTTTTTGCTTCACATTCACTTGTTCCAGAGCTGACAGTGTGGTCGATCTTGAACACTTTCTCTCCAAATATGGTGTTAGCCAGGCTGCTTTTACCAGCTCCAGTTTTTCCCAAGATGACAATTCTTCTGTTTGACACTGAAAGAAAATGAAGTCCATCAATAATACTGTACATTGGTATTTTCGTTGTTTGTTTTTGTTGTTGTTGTTGTTTTTTGTATAAGATATTCCAATTAAAATCATCATTGGTCAAAAATTAAACAAGAAATAGCAGTAAGTACTTTTTCCATCTGTAACAATCACGGCTCAACAGTTTCTATTGTGGCAAAGAACACTGAGGATTCATGTTGTCAACATATTTTAATAGAACAGATTATTTGGTCTAATCCTGATCTGAGTCCTTTAATATTTGGTATCTGGCTGCATGATTAGCTGCTACATTTTACATTTGTCACAACCAATTTTATTCCAATAGCTGAATGATTGTAAGTGTAATCATTCTGAGGATAACTTAGCCGTAAAGTAGTAGTTAGGGAAAGTTAGTACTTGCTACTACTAGAACTTGTTAGCTGCATTAGCATATTATGAAAATGAAGTGTGGCGTCAATACATAGAAAATACAGTGCTGTTCAACAATAAAAGGGAATATATTGTAGAAAAGAACACTGATTATCATTTTGTAAACAGATTTTAATAGAGATGAATTGGTTCTTTGGCTTTATTCTGATCTGAGTCCTTTAATATTTGGTATCAGGCTGCATGATTAGCTACTTAGCCGCTGCTGAGAGTTTCCATTACACAGGTCATAGGTCATAGTAAGGTTGGATTAATACACAGTGATCAGTGTTAACCAATAACAACTGAAGAAATAACCTCAACTTACCGTCCATGTTGTCAGATCCAAACGATTTTCACGGATTTCACCTCTATCAGACAACTGTGTGTGTGTTCTCTGCTCTGGCGCAGTTTTTATTCCAGTGAGTGCGTGCAGAGAGTAGTGTTGGGAAGTTCGACTCTTTTTACTGACTCGGATCTCTTACTCTCGGACAGTATATTGAACGAATCTTTTTTTGAGTCATTTCGTTCCTTTCGTTCATTTTTACAACGGGTGGCGCTGTAGCCCTCTTGTGGGCGTTGTAAAAAAGACCGCGGTTTTGAAACACTTAACACTGAAGGCAACATGCTTTGCTTCAGCTGACAAAGCATAATAAACAAAATACCACAAGCAATTCAAACCATATGAAAACCTAGGAAAGCAAATACACACCACATTAAAGTGACTTGTGTCCTGTATCCTCCCTGCCATTGTTGTTTAACAGCACGACAGTGACTAGGTGGCTGTCACGTGACAAATGAACGAGAGACCGATCCGAGAACGAACGTACTGCTCGTCACACAGCCTGAACTGCCAGTCACGTGACAAATGAACGATCCGAACGAACGAGAGCGAACCGTTCAGCGTGAGCTGCCTGTCACGTGACAAATGAACGAGAACGAACAAACGAGAACGAACAAACGAGAACGAACCTTTCAGCGTGAGCTGCCTGTCACGTGACAAATGAACCATCCGAATGAACGAGAACGAACGAACGAGAACGAACAAACGAGAACGAACCTTTCAGCGTGAGCTGCCTGTCACGTGACAAATGAACCATCCGAATGAACGAGAACGAACGAACGAGAACGAACAAACGAGAACGAACCTTTCAGCGTGAGCTGCCTGTCACGTGACAAATGAACGATCCGAACGAACGAGAACGAACCGTTCAGCGTGAGCTGCCTGTCACGTGACAAATGAACCATCCGAATGAACGAGAACGAACGAACGAGAACGAACAAACGAGAACGAACCTTTCAGCGTGAGCTGCCTGTCACGTGACAAATGAACGATCCGAACGAACGAGAACGAACCGTTCAGCGTGAGCTGCCTGTCACGTGACAAATGAACCATCCGAATGAACGATCCGAACGAACGAGAACGAACGAACGAGAACGAACCGTTCAGCCTGAGCTGCCTGTCACGTGACAAATGAACGATCCGAATGAACGAGAACGAACGAGAACGAACCGTTGACACGTGACAAATGAACGAGGACCTGAGGACAGACACACAGTTGAGTGAGTCGTGAACTAATCATTTCTGTTTCCTGTCCTCCTGACTGAGCTTATGTAGCTGCCATGTGGTGAGGGAAGGTACTGCATGAAAATGAACGAATCACTCACTGAGACGACTCATTACTCCCGAGTCATATAAAAGATTAGTTCGTATTGAACGAATCGTTCACGACCGTCACATCACTAGCAGAGAGGGTGGAGTTGTAGTGGTAAAAAAAACACATATTGTAAAGAGATTTGGTATCTGATACAGAGTCGATTCTAATACTTAAGTTGACCTAAATGTAGATTGAATGTACATTGGTCACAGTGAAATAACAGCTGTAAAATAATTATTTAAGGAGCAGTGTGTAAGATTCACTGTTCGCTAGATTCTGTAATTTCCGATTGCTCTGAACGCAACACTCTTGGAGTTAGCAAACTGCTAATAAAAGCTAAAATTAGCGACGTAAAGTTATTAAACTAATATATTATCAGAGTTTAGTCTGATAGTGAGACGCAAGCAACAAGTATTTCCCTCCGTTGGTATTTAGAAAACGGATAAATAAAACGGTAAAAAAAAAGGGGGGAAAAGCCACCGGAGAGACGCTGCAAAGTGTCCGGGTGAAGAGGTCAGCCGCCGGGGACGCAGCGACACCAGAGCAGGAGGAGGAGGGGGAGGCCTAACGGGCTGAAGAGCAGTGACGGAGGTATGTCTCTAAACTTTATGTAAAGTTATTATAATCTGACCAACATCAATAAAACACAGCGTTGTGTTTACGGAGCAGCTCCGTGCTTTGTCACGGTGACGTTAGTTTGCAGTTTGATGTGTTGTCATGGTTACAGTGAAGATAAAGTCTAGTTTTTGGTGCATAACGTTACATAAATCCTGCAGCAGTTACATATTTACACTGACACAGGAAAGTATTACTCATGTTGGTGATTATGCTCTATCAAACTACAGTTTTCATTTCTATGAGCAGTAACTGAGGTGTGTGTGTATAAACTTATTGTATTTTCATTATATTGTGACCTGGTCTGCATCATAGAGCAGCTCTGTGCTCTACATATCAAATATTACTGTATCATGCTGTAAAGTGACATTGCCTGGAAAACGTTACAAAATGATTATATAATTATCAGACACATGCAGTGATATTTACACATTTTTTAGACGTGCTGGTCAAACACTGATCAGCCTACAAACTAATCTGTAGTATCACATTTCCAGCAGAATGTCATGAAACTTATAAAGCCTCATATTTGTTTTTCTGTGGTTTTGTCTTCACAGACTTGAAGAGACGAGCCTGGAGGAGCACGTGGTTTACTCGTGGCTGCTGTAGGAACATGCATACAGACTGGCAGAGGAAATGCTGTGTTCAGGACCTGCTAACTGTGTGAGCCTGTTACTGCACTTTGATGAAGGTGTCATACACATTTACAGGCAGCACCAGGAGAAGATTACGGTGTTAGGCCTACAGACATATTTAAATTTAGATCTATCAGGTTCATTTGAATGTATGTATACTGTGTTATAGGTTCATTCTAATGTATGTTCAATGTATGTTTGCATGCTGCTACCGGATGCTTGAATTTCCTTCAGGATCAATAAAGTATCTATCTATCTATCTATCTATCTATCTATCTATCTATCTATCTATGACTGGTTTCACACCTGGCCTCTTAGTTTCCTTCCAGACTGTGACATTGTCATACAGTACCACATGTACTCACACACCTGCCTGTGGATTGTCAAGGCATCAAATACTTCTTATTTTATATACACACACATATTTTGTTTAAAATTATAATGATTAAATATGTTGGTGTTCATGAACAGTCATTAATAAAAGATGATCAACAGATGTATTTGCTGTATTTATTTCAATCATATACATATGAACATGTACTTCCCAGCAGTGTCATTATGTTACTACTTCAGGTTATAGTGACTTGTATTGTGTATATTTATATGTATATTTATTTACATAACAGGGCAGCTGCAGCCTAATTTACAAGTTCAACCCAAAAAAAGCTAATGTGAAAAACAACAACAAGACTTTGTAGATACATTTCTTCTTTTAGGTCGACATCGCTGGCTGTCCATTTCAGTCTGAACGTAGAATGACAATTGCTGGCCACGATCATAAACAACTTTTTTGAGCAGTAAAAACTGTGAGTATGTTGGTGTGCTGCAGCTCTTTCATTCTATGATCCTGACAGACATGAGCAGCATGATTCAGAGATGTATTGTTGGAAGAAGCAGTAATAATAATTACTGTGAATTTACTGCAAAAATCATCAGTCATTTATTTTACAGTGTATTCGTGACACTTTCTCTCTGCTTTCCTCAAGAGTCAAGACTTTTGCTGGAATATTTTCCCCCAAAAAGGGTTAGGATTAGGGTTCCAACCATCACTGCCACACCACCTGAAGCTCCTAACAACACACCTGTTCCAACACCTGCTAATCTGACCTGTAGTGGCACTCCGTTAGCTCTTCTTTCTTTAGTGTAGCACTTCTAGAGTCAGTCCAAAAAACACGTGAGCGACGAGACATGACAGCTTCCTTTGTCTTTTAAAATGTTTACTTAAAAACAACAAAGTAAATTACAAAGTCTGATGCACGGTCAAAAGACTGTGTTGCTTCCAGCATGTTCTGACTCTAAAAAAGAAACTTAAGGTACACACAGTCAGTTACCATAGTTACCACTATATAGTGACATCATAGAATTTAAAGCATAGAAATGTTTTTAACCTTTTACACATTACTAATTATGTATCTTAAACTAACATACTTATTTTTTAATCAAAACACTTTAACTGTTTTTACTTAAATTATTCTTGCTGAACTGGCCTTATTGGACATTACATGACCAAGAGCTTTGTAGATTTATTGGGGTATCCATGCTCCCTGATCTCTTTCTCTTAATGTTTCCTGATGATGTCTGATGTGTAATGTTCTTCTCCTCTTGTTCGATTTCTTCCTCCACTGCTTGTAGCATCTCATTGGTGTAGCAGCTTCCATTGTTCTCCATCACCATCTTGTCTATTGTCTTAAGTAGCTCCTCCACCTGGAACTGGTTGCTCTTGTAGTCTTGCTTTGGCTTTTGGTTCCAGTATTTATTATCAATGACGTGGCACCGACCTCCACATTTCTTCACCAGATCACTTACAAGCTTGTTCTGACAGACAAAATCCTCAATTGTCTGTCCTTCAGGGAGCTGATCACCATGAGTGAAGACAACTGTTGCATATCTGAAGGCTTCTACAGAAAAGTATTGGCTTATTTTGTTGATGACAGTCTGCTCCAGCTCTGTGAATCTCTCCACTTTAAGCACAATGAGAAAAGCATGAGGCCCAGGAGAGCACTCTATGATACACCTCAATATTTCACGCTTCAGCTCATCCTCAGATCTATTTGTGTCAAAGAAACCAGGCGTGTCGATCAGAGTGATGCTTCTTCCATTGACAGATTTGGTTTCTGCTTGACATTTAATTGTTCCAGAGTTGACAGTGTGGTCGATTTTCTCTCCAAATATGGTGTTAGCCAGGCTGCTTTTCCCAGCTCCAGTTTTTCCCAAGATGACAATTCTTCTGTCTGACACTGAAAGACAATGTCCATCAGTTTTCACGGCTTCCCATGGTATGGCTGCTCCTTCAGCTGCATTATATCCTCTAACACCTCCCAATGCAGATGTACCGAAAACTGCTACTGATGCTAAATTTGATATTCCCATACACTTTACAACTAAGCTATTCATCCGTGCTCCACCATATAAAGCTTTTAACAACACACCTGTTGCAACACCTGCTAATCTGTCCCAAAGCTTTCTAAATACATTGGCCTTAGCCTGCTCCCTGATCTGTTTCTCTGACATATTTCCTGATGACTTCTGATGTCTAATCTTCTCCTCCTCTTGTTTTATTTTTTCCTCCGCTGCTTGTAGCATCTCATTGGTGTAGCAGCTTCCATTGTTCTCCATCACCATCTTCTCTATTGTCTTAAGTAGCTCCTCCATCTGGAACTGGTTGCTCCTGTAGTCTTGCTTTAGCTTTTTGTTCCAGTATTTATTATCAATGACGTGGCACCGACCTCCACACTTCTTCACCAGATCACTCAAAAGCTTGTTCTCTTTCTTATTCTGATGGACAAAGTCCTCAATTGTCTGTCCTTCAGGGAGCTGATCACCATGAGTGAAGACAACTGTTGCATATTTGAAGGCTTCTTCAGAAAAGTATTCATTTATTTTGTTGATGACAGCCTGCTCCTGCTCTGTGAATCTGTCCACTTTCAGCACAATGAGAAAAGCATGAGGCCCAGGAGCGCACTCTGTGATACACCTCACTATCTCAGGCTTCAGCTCATCCTCAGGTGTATCTGTGTCAAAGAAACCAGGCGTGTCGATCAGAGTGATGCTTCTTCCATTGACAGATTTGGTTTTTACTTGACATTTTCTTGTTCCAGAGTTGACAGTGTGGCCGATCTTGAACATTCCTTCTCCAAATATGGTGTTAGCCAGGCTGCTTTTCCCAGCTCCAGTTTTTCCCAAAATGACAATTCTTCTGTTTGACACTGAAAGACAATGAAGTCCATCAGTAATACTGTATATTGGTATTTTGAATGGGGTTTTTTTCATATAAGAACATATTTCTCATTCTGAGGATAACTTAGCTGTAAAGTAGTAGTTAAGGAAAGTTAGTACTCGCTACTAGTAGTACTTGTTAGCAGCATTAGCATATTATGAAAATGAAGTGTGGTGTTAATACACAGAAAACAATACACAGTGCTGTTCAACAATAAAAGGGAATGTATTGTTCTTTGGCTTTATCCTGATCTGAGTCCTTTAATATTTGGTATCTGGCTGCATGATTAGCTGCTACATTTTACATTAGCCACTGCTGAGAGTTTCCATTACACAGGTCATAGGTCATAGTTATGTTGGATTAATACACAGTGATCAGTGTTAACAAATAATAACTGAAGAAATAACCTTAACTTACCGTCCATGTTGTCAGATCCAAACGATTTTCACTCTTTACGGATTTCTCCTCTGTCAGCCAACTGTCCTGTATGTTCACTCTAGATTTACTTTCACTTCCTTAAGTGCGCGCAGAGAGGGTGGAGTTGTAGTGGTAAATAAAACACATATTATAAAGAGATTTGGTATCTGATACAGAGTTGATTCTAATACTTAAGTTGACATAAATGTAGATTGAATGTACATTGGTCACACTGAAATAACAGCTGTAGGCTACTTAAATTTGGCACGTCTTCTTTTAAAAAGAATTCTTCAAGGAGCAGTGTGTAAGATTCACTGTTCGCTAGATTCTGTAATTTCCGATTGCTCTGAACGCAACACTCTTAGAGTTAGCAAACTGCTAATAAAAGCTAAAATTAGCGACGTAAAGTTACTAAACTAATATATTATCAGAGTTTAGTCTGATAGTGAGACCGCGTTAGCAAGCAACAAGTTCTTCTCTCCGTTGGTATTTAGAAAACGGATAAATAAACCGGTAAAAAAGAGGGGGAAAGCCACCGGGGAGACGCTGCAAAGTGTCCGGGTGAAGAGGTCAGCCGCCGGGGACGCAGCGACACCAGAGCAGGAGGAGGAGGGGGAGGCCTAACGGGCTGAAGAGCAGTGACGGAGGTATGTCTGTAAACTTTATGTAAAGTTATTATAATCTGACCGACATCAATAAAACACAGCGCTGTGTTTACGGAGCAGCTCCGTGCTTTGTCACGGTAACGTTAGTTTGCAGTTTGATGTGTTGTCATGGTTACAGTGAAGATAAAATCTAGTTTTTGGTGCATAACGTTACATAAATCCTGCAGCAGTTACATATTTACACTGACACAGGAAAGTATTACTCATGTTGGTGATTATGCTCTATCAAACTACAGTTTTCATTTATATGAGCAGTAACTGAGGTGTGTGTCTATAAACTTATTGCATCGTTATTATATTGTGACCTGGTCTGCATCATAGAGCAGCTCTGTGCTCTACATATCAAATATTACTGTATCATGTTGTAAAGTGACATTGCCTGGAAAACGTTACAAAATGATTATATAATTATCAGACACATGCAGTGATATTTACACATTTTTTAGACGTGCTGATCAAACACTGATCAGCCTACAAACTAATCTGTAGTATCACATTTCCAGCAGAATGTCATGAAACTTATAAAGCCTCATATTTGTTTTTCTGTGGTTTTGTCTTCACAGACTTGAAGAGACGAGCCTGGAGGAGCACGTGGTTTACTCGTGGCTGCTGTAGGAACATTAGAGATGTTCCGATACCATCTTTTCCCTCCCGATACCGATTACGATACTTGTGCTGTGGGTATCGGCCGATACCGAGTACCGATCCGATACCAGTATGTTATGAAAAAAAATATCATACTACGCCTGCATGACTGTGATATGCTTATCATTGTGGAAAGGCCTGGCTCAGGTTAAACCCTAAAACATGAATAAATACAGCAAATTCAAGCCATTCATTTTTAAATAGAACAGTATAAAAAACAGTAGTGCAAATGCAATTTGACTAAATAAATCTAGGAATAATTATTTTTTTTAAAAAATTCAAGTGCAGCCACATCTTTGCATATGTTGCATGTTGAAGTCTTTTAGCAGAGACTATCCAGGTGAATTCACGGACTAAACTCTGATAATCTAGCTGTGTGTGTGTTCTCACTTTGTTTATTTCATGTACCAGCTTCTAAATCTGAGTCTGACTTGCAATTTACGCCGCAAAATATAATGACACGAAGAAGTTTAATTTGATTTGTGTCCGATGATGAGAGAGAGAGAGAGAGAGAGAGAGAGAGAGAGAGAGAGAGAGAGAGAGATAACAACACAGAGAGCGAGTGCCGGCCTTGATAAAGGTGTTATTAATCAGAGAAATAAAACGTTATTTCCTGATTGTTTCACAGCGGTTACATTCAGCAGGTATAGACACGCCCACAGCAACACACCTCAGCTCCCCTCACCCCCCCTACACCGCACTTCCCCACCACTAGTTGCCGGTTTGCCTGTCCCTGTCTGAACACGCGCGTTACTAGTGGGAGCATCCACCGTGAAATACTGCCACACCGCCGACATGATATGCTAGTGCTAGTTAGCTGCTAGTTAGCTTAGCTCCAAGCCTCGCGTCAACTCGTCCCTCTAAAACAGCAGGCTGCAGGTTGCAGCACAGCGCCACTGTTTTAAGACCGGCGAAGAAGAACTGTGCCAGAGTTTTAACGGAGCTAACCAGTAAATAGATTACTAATTTAATAAATTACGTGGTATCGGATCGGTGCATGGACTCCAGTAGTCGCCGATACCGATGCCAGCATTTTCGGCAGCATCGGAGCAATTTCCGATACTGGTATCGGAATCGGAACAACTCTAAGGAACATGCATACAGACTGGCAGAGGAAATTTCATTCATTGCACACAGTCCACATTTGTAGTTCTTCCTCATATTTTTATAAAACATTTTTATTTCTACAGTCACTTTCTATTTTTTATATAGTTTTTGTATAGATGTTTAGCATGGGTTAACTTCCTAACACAGTTATATATTTATCTTCTCTGCAAATGTTTAACTCCTCTGTACATATTTAAATTTAGATCTATCTCAGGTTAATTTGAACGTATGGATACTGTGTTATAGGTTAATTCTAATGTTTGTTCAATGTATGTTTGCATGCTGCTACTGGATGCTTGAATTTCCTTCAGGATCAATAAAGTATCTATCTATCTATCTATCCATCTATCTATCTATGACTGGTTTCACACCTGGCCTCTTAGTTTCCTTCCAGACTCTGACATGGTCAAACACATGTACTCACACACCTGCCTGTGGATTGTCAAGGCATCAAATACTTCTTATTTTATATATACACACATATTTTGTTTAGAATTATAATGATGAAATATGTTGGTGTTCAAGAACAGTCATTAATAAAAGATGATCAACAGATGTATTTGCTGTATTTATTTCAGTCATATACATACGAACGTGTACTTCCCAGCAGTGTCATTATGTTACTACTTCAGGTTATAGTGACTTGTATTGTGTATATTTATATGTATATTTACATAACGGCAGCTGCAGCCTAATTTACAAGTTCAACCCAAAAAAAGCTAATGTGAAAAGCAACAACAAGACTTTGTAGATACATTTCTTCTTTTAGATCGACATCGCTGGCTGACCATTTCAGTCTGAACGTAGAATCGGTATTATCAGTGTGCTGCAGCTCTTTCATTCTATGATCCTGACCGACATGAGCACTATGATTCAGAGATGTATTGTTGGAAGAAGCAGTAATAATAATTACTGTGAATTTGCTGCAAAAATCATCAGTCATTTATTTTACAGTGTATTCATGACACTTTCTCTCTACTGTCCTCAAGAGTCAAGACTTTTGCGGGAATATTTTCCCCCAAAAAGGGTTAGGATTAGGGTTCCAACCATCACTGCCACACCACCTGAAGCTCCTAACAGCACACCTGTTCCAACACCTGCTAATCTGACCTGTAGTGGCACTCCGTTAGCTCTTCTTTCTTTAGTGTAGCACTTCTAGAGTCAGTCCAAAAAACGTAAGCGACGAGACATGACAGCTTCCTTTGTCTTTTAAAATGTTTACTTAAAAACAACAAAGTAAATTACAAAGTCTGACGCACGGTCAAAAGACTGTGTTGCTTCCAGCATGTTCTGAGTCTAAAAAACAAACTTAAGGTACGCACAGTCAATTACCATAGTTACCACTATATAGTGACATCACATCATAGAATTTAAAGCATAGAAATATTTTTAACCTTTTACACATTACTAATTATGTATTTTAAACTAACAAACTTATTTTTAAGTTAAAAACATTTTTAACTGTTTTTAACTTAAATTATTCTTGCTTAACTGGCCTTATTGGACATTACATGACCAAGAGCTTTTTAGATCAATTGGTTTATCCATGCTCCCTGATCTCTTTCTCTGAATGTTTCCTGATGACGTCTGATGTCTAATCTTCTCCTCCTCTTGTTCGATTTCTTTCTCCACTGCTTGTAGCATCTCATTGGTGTAGCAGCTTCCATTGTTCTCCATCACCATCTTCTCTATTGTGTTAAGTATCTCCTCCACCTGGAACTGGTTGCTCCTGTAGTCTTGCTTTGGCTTTTGGTTCCAGTATTTATTATCAATGACATGGCACCGACCTCCACATTTCTTCATCAGATCACTCAAAAGCTTGTTCTTTTTCTTATTCTGATGGACAAAATCCTCAATTGTCTGTCCTTCAGGGAGCTGATCACCATGAGTGAAGACAACTGTTGCATATCTGAAGGCTTCTTCAGAAAAGTATTGGCTTATTTTGTTGATGACAGTCTGCTCATGCTCTGTGAATATCTCCACTTTCAGCACAATGAGAAAAGCATGAGGCCCAGGAGCGCACTCTATGAAACACCTCAATATCTCAGGCTTCATCTCATCCTCAGATTTATCTGTGTAGAAACCAGGCATGTCGATCAGAGTGATGCTTCTTCCATTGACAGATTTGGTTTCTGCTTCACATTTAATTGTTCCAGAGTTGGCAGTGTGGTAGATCTTGAACATTTCTTCTCCAAATATGGTGTTAGCCAGGCTGCTTTTCCCAGCTCCAGTTTTTCCCAAGATGACAATTCTTCTGTTTGACTCTGAAAGAAAATGAAGTCCATCAGTAACACTGTATAGCTCTTTTTTTCATATAGGAAGATATTCCTATATGAAGATAAACAAATAAGTTCTCTATTGTGGTAAAGAACACTGAGGATCATTTTGTAAAGAGATTTTAATCAGGTAAAAACAGGTTCTTTCACCCTGATCCTGACTTGAGTTCTTCAATATTTGGTATCTGATACAGAGTCCAATCTAACACTTAAAGTCTGAGTTGCAAAATTAAATATGTTGGAAAAATAGTTGCTGAAAACGTGAAAAGACTTTGAACAATACATTACTTCCACTTCCTTGAGTGCGTGGCTGGACTCTTTTCTCCAAAACATCTTTTGCTCCAGTGGAGGCAGGTCCGGCTTCATTCTTGACTGTCCCTGCTGCCTTATATCCCATCATCCCTCCCACTGCACCTGCTGCTACTAAAATTCTCATAAACAATCCAGCCATCAATCCTCCACCACCTAAAGCTCCTAACAACACACCTATTCGAACACCTGCTAATCTGTCCCAGAGCTTTGTAAATGCATTGGCCTTAGCCTGCTCCCTGATCTCTTTCTCTGACATGTTTCCTGATGACTTCTGATGTCTAATCTTCTCCTCCTCTTGTTTTATATTTTCCTCCACTGCTTGTAGCATCTCATTGGTGTAACAGCTTCCATTGTTCTCCATCACCATCTTGTCTATTGTCTTAAGTAGCTCCTCCACCTGGAACTGGTTGCTCCTGTAGTCTTGCTTTGGCTTTTGGTTCCAGTATTTATTATCAATGACGTGGCACCGACCTCCACACTTCTCCATCAGATCACTCACAAGCTTATTCTGATGGACAAAATCCTTAATTGTCTGTCTTTCAAGGAGCTGGTCACCATTAGTGAAGACAACTGTTGCATATCTGAAGGCTTCTTCAGAAAAGTATTCATTTATTTTGTTGATGACAGCCTGCTCCTGCTCTGTGAATCTCTCCACTTTCAGCACAATGAGAAAAGCATGAGGCCCAGGAGCGCACTCTGTGATACACCTCAATATCTCAGGCTTCAGCTCATCCTCAGATCTATCTGTGTCAAAGAAACCAGGACAGTCGATCAGAGTGATTCTTCTTCCATTGACAGATTTGGTTTTTGCTTCACATTTAATTGTTCCAGAGTTGGCAGTTTCACCGAGCTTGAACACTTTTTCTCCAAATATGGTGTTAGCCAGGCTGCTTTTCCCAACTCCAGTTTTTCCCAAGATGACAATTCTTCTGTTTGACACTGAAAGATAATGAAGTCCATCAGTAATACTGTATAGCTGTTTTTTTCATATAAGAAGATATTCCAATTAAAATCCTCATTGGTCAAAAATCAAACAAAAAGTAGCAGTAAGTATTTTTCCATCTGTAACAATCACGGCTCAACAATTTCTATTGTGGCAAAGAACACTGAGGATTCATGTTGTCAACATATTTTAATAGAACAGATTATTTGGTCTAATCCTGATCTGAGTCCTTTAATATTTGATATCTGGCTGCATGATTAGCTGCTACATTTTACATTAGCCACTGCTGAGAGTTTCCATTACACAGGTCATAGGTCATAGTTATGTTGGATTAATACACAGTGATCAGTGTTAACGAATAATAACTGAAGAAATAACCTTAAAGTCTGTGTAAAGTCAAAATGAATGTGTTTTGAGTTTGTCAGACTAAAAAAGAAAGTGTTATTAACCACCCAGCCAAATTTGAATGATTAAAAATAACGTCCGTGTGCGCCGTTACCAACACACGTGAACTCAGATCTGACTACATATATACCTGTTAAGCGACAAGCTGCTGTTGCATATAAGAGACGTCCCGTGTACTGTTATCGGTGTATTTTCTCTGGATTCCACTCAGGAAACGAGAGCAGTCTAACGTTACATGCACTGACATTAGATAACACACATGAACATGATGAGAAACCCTAACGTGATTATGTTAGTACATGATGTAAAATCACGTTACTGTGCACCACGTCACCTAACGTTACTGTAATTACTGTATTATTTTCACAGACTTTAACTTACTGTCCATGTTGTCAGATCAGAACAATTTTCACGGATTTCTCCTCTATCAGACAACTGTCCTGTGAGTTTGTTCTCTGCTGTGACGCAGTTTTTATTATAGATTTACTTTCACTTCCTTGAGTTCGTGCAGACAGGGTGTGGTCGAGGTGGTAAAAACACATATTGTAAAGAGATTTGGTATCTGGTCTCAGAGTTGAATCTAATACTTAAGTTGACCTAAATGTAGATTGAATGTACATTGGTCACGGAAATAACAGCTGTAGACTACTTAAATTTGGCACGTCTTCTTTTAAAAAGATTTCTTAACTGAGTGTGGATTACCCTTTTATGCAAAGAATATTTTTTTTCACTTTCACTGCATTAAATCTTTTGACCAACTTCAGTCCTTATCATAACTATCAAATTTACATGTATTTCTTAAATAATTTTAACACTTTAATGCCATTTTGGAATATAAACCCACATCATAAAAACACAAATTATGAAATATTTTCTATATACTAAGTGCAAACTGGAATTTTTTTATGAAAATGAAGCGTGGTGTCAATACATAGAAAACAATACACAGTGCTGTTCAACAATAAATGGGAATGTATTGTAGAAAAGAACAGTGATTATCATTTTGTAAACAGGTTTTAATAGAGATGAATTGGTTCTTTGGCTTTATCCTGATCTGAGTCCTTTAATATTTGGTATCTGGCTGCATGATTAGCTGCTACATTTTACATTAGCCACTGCTGAGAGTTTCCATTACACAGGTCATAGGTCATAGTTATGTTGGATTAATACACAGTGATCAGTGTTAACAAATAATAACTGAAGAAATAACCTTAACTTACCGTCCATGTTGTCAGATCCAAACGATTTTCACTCTTTACGGATTTCTCCTCTGTCAGCCAACTGTCCTGTATGTTCACTCTAGATTTACTTTCACTTCCTTAAGTGCGCGCAGAGAGGGTGGAGTTGTAGTGGTAAATAAAACACATATTGTAAAGACATTTGGTATCTGATACAGAGTCGATTCTAATACTTAAGTTGACCTAAATGTAGATTGAATGTACATTGGTCACTGAAATAACAGCTGTAGGCTACTTAAATTTGGCACGTCTTCTTTTAAAAAGAATTCTTCAAGGAGCAGTGTGTAAGATTCACTGTTCGCAAGATTCTGTAATTTCCGATTGTTCTGAACGCAACACTCTTAGAGTTAGCAAACTGCTAATAAAAACTAAAATTAGCGACGTAAAGTTACTAAACTAATATATTATCAGAGTTTTGTCTGATAGTGAGACCGCGTTAGCAAGCAACAAGTATTTCTCTCCGTTGGCGCTCAGAAAACGGATAAATAAAACGGTAAGAAAGGGGGGGGGGAGCCACCGGGGAGACGCTGCAAAGTGTCCGGGTGAAGAGGTCAGCCGCCGGGGACGCAGCGACACCAGAGCAGGAGGAGGAGGGGGAGGCCTAACGGGCTGAAGAGCAGTGACGGAGGTATGTCTGTAAACTTTATGTAAAGTTATTATAATCTGACCAACATCAATAAAACACAGCGTTGTGCTTACGGAGCAGCTCCGTGCTTTGTCACGGTGACGTTAGTTTGCAGTTTGATGTGACGCTATCGTAGTTAAACTAGTGATGTGTCGTTCATGAACGATCCGGCTCTAGGAGCCGATTCTTCGTGGAGAACGAGAAGAACCGACTTCCGTCGGGGAGATGCATAAAAATAAGTGTTTTATGAAAACGCTGAATGAAAAATTGCTTACTAGCACACAAACCATTCATAATTGCTAAATTAGGCTAATACAGAAGGCTAAATACTGAATGAAGAGCCATTTGAGGAGCCGGCTCTTCGACGGGGAGCCGAGCCAAAAGAGCCGAATCTTTGAAAAGAGTTCGACTTCCCATCACTAGGTTACACTTTGATTGACATCATGTTAGCAGATAGCTGATCTCTGTAATGTTACCGTGTCCTGTTATTATATTGTGACCTGGTCTGCATCATAGAGCAGCTCTGTGCTCTACATATCAAATATTACTGTATCATGCTGTAAAGTGAGATTGCCTGGAAAACGTTACAAAATGATTATATAATAATCAGACACATGCAGTGATATTTACACATTTTTTAGACGTGCTGATCAAACACTGATCAGCCTACAAACTAATCTGTAGTATCACATTTCCAGCAGAATGTCATGAAACTTATAAAGCCTCATATTTGTTTTTCTGTGGTTTTGTCTTCACAGACTTGAAGAGACGAGCCTGGAGGAGCACGTGGTTTACTCGTGGCTGCTGTAGGAACATGCATACAGACTGGCAGAGGAAATGCTGTGTTCAGGACCTGCTAACTGTGTGAGCCTGTTACTGCACTTTGATGAAGGTGTCATACACATTTACAGGCAGCACCAGGAGAAGATTACAGTGTTAGGCCTACAGACATATTTAAATTTAGATCTATCAGGTTCATTTGAACGTATGTATACTGTGTTATAGGTTAATTCTAATGTATGTTCAATGTATGTTTGCATGCTGCTACCGGATGCTTGAATTTCCTTCAGGATCAATAAAGTATCTATCTATCTATCTATCTATCTATCTATCTATCTATGACTGGTTTCACACCTGGCCTCTTAGTTTCCTTCCAGACTGTGACATGGTCATACTGCCTGTGGATTGTCAATGCATCAAATACTTCTTATTTTTTATACACACACATATTTAGTCTAGAATAATAATGTTGAAATATGTTGGTGTTCAAGAACAGTCATTAATAAAAGATGATCAACAGATGTATTTGCTGTATTTATTTCAATCATATACGTATGAACATGTACTTTTACATCAAGTATGACAGTACTTCCTACACAAATTTCAATCATTGAATATCAGTTTATATATATATATATATACTATATATATATATTACATTTCATTTCTGTTAATAAATCACCATAAATGTTACACACTGGACCTTAAAGGATATACCCTCAAAATGATGAATGAATGAACATTCATGCACGTGTGTGTGTGTGTGTGTGTGTGTGTGTTGTAATATTAACAAATGAGGGGAAGAAAAACAATTCCGATGCACTCAGAGCAAAACAACAAGAAATTCTGATTAAGATACAGCACTGTACTGTAATTTAGCAGTAAAATAATATAGTACACACAGCACATTGTTGTAATGTTATCGTGAAGTTATGGTAAGTACTAACATTTTACAATATCGTATTGTAATGTTACATTTAAATACAGTATTTCTAGGTAATGTGTCCGGTTGCTATAGAAATACAGTTCATTACTGTGATTTTGGCCGTATTACTGTAATAATAATTACTGCATATTACTGTGAATTTGCTGCAAAAATCATCAGTCATGTATTTTACAGTGTATTCATGATACTTTCTCTCTACTGTCCCCAAAACTCAAAAATTTTGCGGGTATATTTTCCCAAAACATCATTTGCTCCACTGAAGGCACCTTTGGTTTCTTTCATGGCGGCCTCTGCTGCAGTTTTCATTGCTTCCTTTGTTGTGTCTTCTCCTCCAGCTACAAAATATCCTATAACACCTCCCACCACCCCTCCCACTAAAGCACATACACCCACAACTACTAATCCTGGTTTTGATGTTACCCCACACCGAACCAATACAACCCCCAAAAAAGCTCCTAACAACACACCTATTCCAATGCCTGCTAAAATGACCCAGAACTTTGTAGATCCATTGGCCTTAGCCTGCTCCACTGCTTGTAGCATCTCATTGGTGTAGCAGCTTCCATTGTTCTCCATCACCATCTTGTCTATTGTGTTAAGTAGCTTCTCCACCTGGAACTGGTTGCTCCTGTAGTCTTGCTTTGGCTTTTGGTTCCAGTATTTATTATCAATGACGTGGCACCGACCTCCACACTTCTTCACCAGATCACTCAAACGCTTGTTCTGACGGACAAAATCCTCAATTGTCTGTCCTTCAGGGAGCTGGTCACCATGAGTGAAGACAACTACTGAATATTTGAAGGCTTCTTCAGAAAAGTATTCGTTAATTCTGTCGATGACAGCCTGCTCCTGCTCTGTGAATCTCTCCACTTTCAGCACAATGAGAAAAGCATGAGGCCCAGGAGCGCACTCTATGATACACTTCACTACCTCAGGCTTCAGCTCCTCCTCAGATTTATTTGTGTCAAAGAAACCAGGACAGTCGATCAGACTGATGCTTCTTCCATTGACAGATTTGGTTTCTGCTTCACATTTACTTGTTACAGAGTTGGCAGTGTGGTCGATCTTGAACATTTCTTCTCCAAATATGGTGTTAGCCAGGCTGCTTTTCCCAACTCCAGTTTTTCCCAAGATGACAATTCTTCTGTTTGACACTGAAAGATAATGAAGTCCATCAATAATACTGTACATTGGTATTTTTCGCTTTTTTTTTTTTCTTGTATAAGATATTCCAATTAAAATCCTCATTGGTCAAAAATCAAACAAAAAGTAGCAGTAAGTACTTTTTCCATCTGTAACAATCATGGCTCAACAATTTCTATTGTGGCAAAGAACACTGAGGATTCATGTTGTCAACATATTATTTGGTCTAATCCTGATCTGAGTCCTTTAATATTTGGTATCTGGCTGCATGATTAGCTGCTACATTTTACATTTGTCACAATCATAATCATCATTCTGAGGATAACTTAGCCGTAAAGTAGTAGTTAGGGAAAGTTAATACTTGCTACTAGTAGTACTTGTTAGCTGCATTAGCATATTATGAAAATGAAGTATGGTGTCAATACATAGAAAATACAGTGCTGTTCAACAATAAAAGGGAATGTATTGTAGAAGAGAACACTGATTATCATTTTGTAAACAGGTTTTAATAGAGATGAATTGGTTCTTTGGCTTTATTCTGATCTGAGTCCTTTAATATTTGGTATCTGGCTGCATGATTAGCTGCTACATTTTACATTAGTCATAGGTCATAGTTAGGTTGGATTAATACACAGTGATCAGTGTTAACAAATAATAACTGAAGAAATAACCTTAACTTACCGTCCATATTGTCAGATCCAAACGATTTTCACGGATTTCACCTCTATCAGACAACTGTCCTGTGAGTGTGTTCTCTGCTGTGATGCAGCAGTTTATTCTAGTTTTACTTTCACTTCCTTGAGTGGGTGCAGAGATATGGAAGCCCATTTACGCCAGTAAAAAAAAAAAAAAAAAAAGTCTTCAAGTGTCCCACTTCACCTCACTGGACTCACCGTGCAAACGATACGCATCATTAAATTAGGTAAGTATTACAGGTGTCTTTGATAGATATTAGATATTATTGTTCTTTTAATCAGTCCGTCCGTGCTGATAAACAAATTACAACATTATGTTGGCAATATCTTTCAGCTGACAATGAATCATAGTTTTGAAGTATAATTTACGCCACTAGATGGTGACACTGAAACAGGAACAGTGTCCGTACTTGCTGCCTGTGAGTTGCATTATGTTACTCAGTGTCGGCTACATCAGCCTCCACAAAGGTCTTTATTAAGAGTTGGTAAGTGTTATCAGAGCTAGTTATACATGTAACGTTGTGCTGTGAAGGCCTACAGTATGTTAAAAAGTCATGCGGATATTGTACACTGTGCACTGAGTTGTCATTTTCCAGTTAAGCTAAATATTCTGAGAAACGATGCTAATGCCATAAGACTGTTCTCAGTAAGCACCTGTATGCAACACCTAGGTGGCACAGCTAGCATGGATAGCTTGCCCGTCACCTTACAGAGCGCGAATACACTCTCTGTCTATTCCTCGGGTTAATAAACATCTTGTTTTTCTATTTGTTCAAGAAACATTTTGGTCGTTATTTGTTATTATTGTTAGCCTATATTATTTTTAATACACAGCCAGACATCAATATTCATTAACATCAAGCCACAACATAATCTGATCTCCGGTAACACGGAGAAGTTTTGAAAAAGAGACCTGTGCTAGGTTCACGGGTGGCAGTGGCATTTATGTTGTAGTACTTCATTAAAATATACAGTGACTTAAATACATGGTTACACAGCAGTTTAAATTAATAATTTATTTTGCAGTGGCTCAAATAGAATAGGCTATAACACAAAGATTACACATAATAGTTTAATCTGCGTTTGACTGTTTGTCCTAGTTACCGAGTTCAGTTTACCTCTGGCAAAAATTGCCTATGGCTAATATGTAACTTATGTGCATGAAAGAGGGAAAAGCCCATGGGAATGTTATAACAAGTCAAAATATGTGACCTGAAAATGGACAACTGTATGTTGTGCATGTAACAACATGTTAGGTCTTGAGATAGATCAGCGTACAAAAAAAAAAAAAATCAATGTTATGCAGTGTTTTGAGTGAGTAACTAATTGTACAATGAAATATTAATACAGGCTGGGTCAAATGTATATATGGTATTTTCTTATAGTTTTATACTCATATTGTCTTCTTAATCTCATTTTATTCTTACTCTGTAGACAATATTAGAATAACTTTGTTTATTTGTTCATCTCTCCCTCACTGGAATTTTCCACACAGCATAAAGTACATAAACACGCTCATGGCATATTTAACAATATTTCTTTTTCTTTTTTTTTGCATTTTTAAAACAAACAGTTGACTTATTATTTTGTAAAGTATTGATACTTGATTCAACATCCAGCTTCTTCCATTGACAGATTTGGTTTCTACTTCACATTTACTTGTTCCAGAGTTGGCAGTGTGGCCGATCTTGAACACTTTCTCTCCAAATATGGTGTTAGCCAGGCTGCTTTTCCCAGCTCCATTTTTTCCCAAGATGTCAATTCTTCTGTTTGACACTGAAAGATAATGAAGTCCATCAGTAATACTGTATAGTTGTTTTTTTCATATAAGAAGATATTCCAATTAAAATCATCATTGGTCAAAAATCAAAAAGTAGCAGTAAGTACTTTTTCCATCTGTAACAATCACGGCTCAACAATTTCTATTGTGGAAAAGAACACTGAGGATTCATGTTGTCAACATATTTTAATAGAACAGATTATTTGGTCTAATCCTACTATGCAACATTTTACATTAGCCACTGCTGAAAGTTTCCATTACACGGGTCATAGATCATAGTTAGGTTGGCTTAATACACAGTGATCAGTGTTAATTGATTGGTGAAGAGTAAAAATTCTTTGGATCTATCAGACAACTGTCCTGTGTGTTTGTTCTCTGATCTGACGCAGTTTTTATTCTAGATTTACTTTCACTTCCCTGAGTACGTGCAGAGAGGGTGGAGTTGGGGTGAGGCTCAAAAAGGTTAAAAACAAACATGAGACTGTCGTCAGGTGTCCAGACTTGATGTTAACTATAACAAGGCATTTTCTCAAATTATTACACAGCTGAGGTTCATAGAGATAGAAAAACAAAAACAAAATAAGTTTTCTATTGTGGTAAAGAACACTGAGGATCATTTTGTAAAGAGATTTTAATCAGGTAAAAACAGGTTCTTTCACCCTGATCCTGACTTGAGTTCTTCAATATTTGATATCTGATACAGAGTCCAATCTAATACTTGAAGTCTGAGTTGCAACATTAAATTTGTTGGAAAAATAGTTGCTGAAAACGTGAAAAGACTTTGAACGATATATTACTGAAATATGGAGTTAGAGGTTCAAACTGTTTTTCACCAGTTTTCAGTCCAGGATTTTTGTGGGCGGTGCTTAAAGGGTGGCTCGATGACACGCTGAGGCCACCCTGAGCATACCCCTGCACGCCTAACAGAGAGATAGAGATTAATTAATCTCAGCGTGTTTCACAGAGTGTTTCAAAGTTAGTCATGTCATTTTCTAAACTCATCTGACACGTTTCACGTGACACGTGAAGTCTATGCTGCTGAAATGAGTGCAGAGAGGGTGGAGTTGGCGTGAAGCTCAGAAAGGTTAAAAATAAACATGAGACTGTTGTCTGGTGTCCAAACATGATGTTGTGACTGTCCAAACCCCAAACTCAGTCACTTTGTAGGTGACGTGTGTAGCAACCAATGATGTGATAAAGTCCAATAACAATAATTTTGGCCATTTTAAAAGTAATAAATCCAATAAGATAATAACATGCCAATAATGTAATGTAACTGTTGTTGCTACAGACGTGGTTTCTTGATGCATTTCCATAAAAACAGGAATCAGAGTTTGAGATACATACATACAAACATACACAAAAATGGCTCCTACACATGATATTAACTATTACAAGGCATTTTCTCAAATTATTACACAGCTGAAGAAGAAAAGGAGCAACAAAAGGTGTCAAGATGTACAAGAAACTGTTTTTTTTCAAAGAAACATGTGGACAGCTACACAACTCAACATGAGGAACGTTAGCAGCTTAATGTCCTACTTGGCAGGGGTTAACCTTAGTTAAATGCACAGAGTGTCAGTTATATACAGTAAAAGTTAAACGCAGTAAGATAATATAGTTTTTCAGTAATGTTGATGTTGACTTACTGTGAAAACACAGTAACCCAACAACATAACCCAACCCAGTAACACACAGCTTACAATATCATATTGTAGTTTTACATTTAAACACAGTATTTCTACAGTAAAATTGTGTCTGGTTGCTGTAGAAACACAGTATATTACTGTGATTTTCACCCATATCACTGTAAAATAATTACTGTATATTACTGTGAATATACTGCAATTATTAGCCAGTAATTTACTGTAAAAATACAGTCATTTATTTTATAGAGTATGACAACTTCATGATACTTTCTCTCTATTGTCCTCAAGAGTCAAGAATTTCACGGAAATATTTTCTCCAAAAAATCATTTGCTCCATGGAAGGCACATTCGGATTCATTCTTGACAGTCCCTGCTGCAGTTTGCACTGCTTCCCATGGTGTCTGCTCCTTCAACTGCATTATATCCTCTAACACAGGGGTCTCTAACTCAATTTACCTGGGGGCCACTGGAGGTAGAGTCTGGGTGAGGCTGGGCCGCATCAAGTACTCCACAAAAAAAGGGTTTCAGGTATTCCAAAAAAAAGTACAACTGATCCAATCTTCTCAATCTTTATGATTAACAGTTCTTCAACATGAACGGTTCTTCAGAACATGAACTTCTTCAGAAGAACTGAAATTGTCTGGGCTCGTCGCCAACCTTTCGCTTCACGGCAGGTTTTGAGAAAGACGTGACTGGGGCTGGGTGACAGGATATATTTTCCTTCCACTTGGTGTCGCTCCGGAATCACGTTTCAACCAAGTGACTAAGCGTTGCTAATTCGCGTTGGCTAACTTGACAACAAACGCCACCGGAAGCTGTCAGGGCAAGCGCGGCCAGTGTTGACAGACCGCGAGAATGCACAAAAAACGCCCAAAATTGTTTTGCCTTGTTTCTCATGTACACAGTACACTAGAACGGCCAAGACAGTCTCACAGACCATTTGGGTTTTTCTTTTGTAAATAACTTTGTTTACATTAAAACTACATGTCTCTCAGTCCGTGACTTTTCCTAAATATATGTGTTTGATGGTTTCTGAAGCTTACAACTTATCATTTCGCTCATCTATTTTTTTTTCTCACTTGTAGTGTTTTCATGCTATCACATTTATTTTTACCTGTATATGTGAATCAGGCGCGAGTGAGCGCGCGTGTGCGAGCGAGCGAGAGAACGAGAGGAGACACCGGGCGTGTACAGGCAAAAACTGAAACGGGCCGGTTAGAAATGAAAAGAGGAAAATCACAGAATATAGGATATGTCCAGGACACTCAGGACGTGAGTGAGGGAGGATCGGATGGTGGCTCAGGTAGCAATGAGGAAACTGTCACTGTAAGCTGCACATCTGTCAGCTGCACACCTGTAAGCAGCTGTGCTCCATGCAGACATTTCTCAAACTTTATTTTGTAGGCTAAGGACAGACTAGATCCTGATTGTGTTGGATATAACGCGCCATATCGTCACCCTTACTGATTATTGACTTATAACGTAGCCTAACCTAAGAAATCTCTCGGCTGCTGTCCAGTTCGGTAATAACGGGTCTCTGTGGGTGTGTAAACCACGTCATCGCCAGGCCGGCGTGCGTTAAGTGAGCTGAAGGTAGTGGGAGTGTCTGTTGTGAGTTTAGGGGGCACGTCAGCCAGAGCTGTAGTGGGTGTGTGTGTGTGTGAGTGAATGAGTGAGTGAGACTGCTGCCTGCTGGGCAGCAGGGTCGCAGGAAGAAGGATCTGAAGCGCCCGTGTTTCGGCTACAAAAACACGCCAAACTGATCCGAAACCAGCCCAATTTTTATCCACCCGCCCAAACCCATTTTTGCCCGTAAAATAGATTGCAAAACCGCCCATCTGGCAACCCTGTGCGCGGCCCGCGCAACGACTGGGCAAAAAGGTGCACTGACACTAAATTTTGATGTCAAGTAGGGGGCCACAAAATATCGTCCAGCGGGCCGCAATTGGCCCGCGGGCCGCGAGTTTGAGACCCATGATTTAGAGCATAGAAATGTTTTTCACCTTTTACACATTACTAATTATGTATTTTAAACTAACATACTTATTTTTGAGTTAAAACATTTTAACTGTTTTTAACTTAAATTATTATTGCTTAACTGGCCTTTATTGGACATTACATGACCAAGTGTTTCGTAGGTCAATTGGGGCATCCATGCTCCCTGATCTCTTTCTCTGAATGTTTCCTGATGACGTCTGATGTCCAATCTTCTCCTCCTCTTGTTTTCTCTTTTCCTCCACTGCTTGTAGCATCTCATTGGTGTAGCAGCTTCCATTGTTCTCCATCACCATCTTGTCTATTGTCTTGAGTAGCTCCTCCACCTGGAACTGGTTGCTCCTGTAGTCTTGCTTTGGCTTTTGGTTCCAGTATTTATTATCGATGACATGGCACCGACCTCCACACTTTGTCATCAGATCACTGAAAAGCTTGTTCACTTTCTTATTCTGACGGACAAAATCCTCAATTGTCTGTCCTTCAGGGAGCTGATCACCATGAGTGAAGACAACTATTGCATATTTGAAGGCTTCTTCAGAAAAGTATTGGTTTATTTTGTTGATGACAGTCTGCTCCAGCTCTGTGAATCTCTCCACTTTCAGCACAATGAGAAAAGCATGAGGCCCAGGAGCGCACTCTGTGATACACCTCACTATCTCAGGCTTCAGCTCATCCTCAGATATATCTGTGTCAAAGAAACCAGGCGTGTCGATCAGAGTGATGCTTCTTCCATTGACAGATTTGGTTTCTGCTTCACATTTACTTCCAGAGCTGACAGTGTGGTTGATCTTGAACATTTCTTCTCCAAATATGGTGTTAGCCAGGCTGCTTTTCCCAACTCCAGTTTTTCCCAAGATGACAATTCTTCTGTTTGACACTGAAAGATAATGAAGTCCATCAGTAATACTGTATAGTTGTTTTTTTTTTTTTTAATATAAGAAGATATTCCAATTAAAATCGTCATTGGTCAAAAATCTAACAAAAAGTAGCAGTAAGTACTTATTCTATCTGTAACAATCACGGCTCAACAATTTCTATTGTGGCAAAGAACAATGAAGATTCATGTTGTCAGCATATTTTAATAGAACAGATTATTTGTTCTAATCCTGATCTGAGTCCTTTAATATTTGGTATCTGGCTGCATGATTAGCTGCTACATTTTACATTAGCCACTGCTGAGAGTTTCCATTACACAGGTCATAGGTCATAGTTATGTTGGAGTAATACACAGTGAACAGTGTTAACAAATAATAACCTTAACTTACTGTCCATCTCAGAGCAGAAATTGGTGAAGAGTAAAAATTATTTGGATCTATCAGACAAGTGTCCTGTGTGTTTGTTCTCTGATCTGACGCAGTTTTTATTCTAGATTTACTTTTACTTCCCTGAGTACGTGCAACGAGGGTCGTCAGGTGTCCAAACTCTAACAAGGCATTTTCTCAAATTATTACACAACTAAAGTTTATAGAGATAGAAAAACAAAAACAAAATAAGTTTTCTATTGTGGTAAAGAACACTGAGGATCATTTTGTAAAGAGATTTTAATCAGGTAAAAACAGGTTCTTTCACCCTGATCCTGACTTGAGTTCTTCAATATTTGATATCTGATACAGAGTCAAATCTAATACTCAAAGTCTGAGTTGCAAAATTAAATATGTTGGAAAAATAGTTGCTGAAAACATGTGAAAAGACTTCGAACGATACATTACTTTCACTTTCTTGAGTGCGTGGCTGGAATCTTTTCTCCAAAACATTTGCTCCCTGGAAGGCACATTCAGCATCTTTCTGGACAGTCCCTGCAGCAGTTTTCACTGCTTCCCATGGTGTGTCTGCTCCTTCAGATGCATAATATCCTCTAACACCTCCCAACACCCCTCCTACTGCTGCTGCTGCTCCTATAATTGGTACTCCCAGAAACAATGCACCCATCACTGCTCCACCATATAAAGCTCCTAACAATGCACCTGTTCCAACACCTGCTAATCTGGCCGACAGCTTTGTAAATGCATTGGCCTTAGCCTGCTCCCTGATCTCTTTCTCTGACATGTTTCCTGATGACTTCTGAAGTCTAATCTTCTCCTCCTCTTGTTTTATAATATTCTCCACTGCTTGTAGCATCTCATTGGTGTAGCAGCTTCCATTGTTCTCCATCACCATCTTGTCTACTGTCTTAAGTAGCTCCTCCACCTGGAACTGGTTGCTCCTGTAGTCTTCCTTTGGCTTTTGGTTCCAGTATTTATTATCAATGACGTGGCACCGACCTCCACACTTCGTCATCAGATCACTCAAAAGCTTGTTCTGATGGACAAAATCCTCAATTGTCTGTCCTTCAAGGAGCTGGTCACCATGAGTGAAGACAACTGTTGCATATTTGAAGGCTTCTTCAGAAAAGTATTCGTTTATTTTGTTGATGACAGCCTGCTCCTGCTCTGTGAATCTCTCCACTTTCAGCACAATGAGAAAAGCATGAGGCCCAGGAGCGCATTCTGTGATACACCTCAATATTTCACGCTTCAGCTCCTCCTCAGATCTATCTGTGTCAAAGAAACCAGGACAGTCGATCAGAGTGATGCTTCTTCCGTTGACAGATTTAGTTTCTGCTTCACATTTAATTGTTCCAGAGCTGACAGTGTGGCCGATCTTGAACACTTTCTCTCCAAATATGGTGTTAGCCAGGCTGCTTTTCCCAGCTCCGGTTTTTCCCAAGATGACAATTCTTCTGTTTGACACTGAAAGATAATGAAGTCCATCAGTAACACTGTATATTGGTATTTTCATTGTTTTTTTTTGTTTTGTTTTTTGTATAAGATATTCCAATTAAAATCCTCATTGGTCAAAAATCAAACAAAAAGTAGCAGTAAGTACTTTTTCCATCTGTAACAATCACGGCTCAACAATTTCTATTGTGGCAAAGAACACTGAGGATTCATGTTGTCAACATATTTTAATAGAACAGATTATTTGGTCTAATCCTGATCTGAGTCCTTTAATATTTGGTATCTGGCTGCATGATTAGCTGCTACATTTTACATTTGTCACAACCAATTTTATTCCAATAGCTGGATGATTGTAAGTGTAATCATTCTGAGGATAACTTAGCCATAAAGTAGTAGGTAGGGAAAGTTAATACTTGCTATTACTAGAACTTGTTAGCTGCATTAGCATATTATGAAAATGAAGTGTGGTGTCAATACATAGAAAATACAGTGGTGTTCAACAATAAAAGGGAATGTATTGTAGAAAAGAACACTGATTATCGTTTTGTAAACAGGTTTTAATAGAGATGAATTGGTTCTTTGGCTTTATTCTGATCTGAGTCCTTTAATATTTGGTATCAGGCTGCATGATTAGCTACTTAGCCACTGCTGAGAGTTTCCATTACACAGGTCATAGTTAGGTTGGATTAATACACAGTGATCAGTGTTAACAAACAATAACTGAAAAAATAACCTTAACTTACCGTCCATGTTGTCAGATCCAAACGATTTTCACGGATTTCTCCTCTATCAGACAACTGTCCTGCGTGTTTGTTCTCTGCTCTGGCGCAGTTTTTTATTCCAGGGAGTGCGTGCAGAGAGTAGTGTTGGGAAGTTCGACTCTTTTTACTGACTCGGATCTCTTACTCTCGGACAGTAAATTGAACGAATCTTTTTTTGAGTCATTTCGTTCATTTCGTTCATTTTTACAGCGGATGGCGCTGTAGCCCTCTTGTGGGCGTTGTAAAAAAAGGCAGCAGTTTTCAAACACTTAACACTGAAGGCAACATGGTTTGCTTCAGCTGACAAAGCATAATAAACAAAATGCCACAAGCAATTCAAACCATATGAAAACCTAGGAAAGCAAATACACACCACATTAAAGTGACTTGTGTCCTGTATCCTCCCTGCCATTGTTGTTTAACAGCACGACAGTGACTAGGTAGCTGTCACGTGACAAATGAATGAGAGACCGATCCGAGAACGAACGTACTGCTCGTCACACAGCCTGAACTGCCAGTCACGTGACAAATGAACAATCCAAACGAACAAGAACGAACCGTTCAGCGTGAGCTGCCTGTCACGTGACAAATGAACGAGCAGAACGAACGAACGAGAACGAACCGTTCAGCGTGAGCTGCCTGTCACGTGACAAATGAACGATCCGAACGAACGAGAACGAACGAACAAGAACGAACCGTTCAGCGCGAGCTGCCTGTCACGTGACAAATGAACGATCAGAACGAACAAAGGAGAACGAACCGTTAAGCCTGAGCTGCCTGTCACGTGACAAATGAATGATCCGAATGAACGAGAACGAACCGTTCAGCCTGAGCTGCCTGTCACGTGACAAATGAACGATCCGAACGAACGAACGAGAACGAACCGTTCAGCCTGAGCTGGCTGTCACGTGACAAATGAACGAGGACCTGAGGACGGACGCACAGTTGAGTGAGTCGTGAACTAATCATTTCTGTTTCCTGTCCTCCTGACTGAGCTTATATAGCTGCCATGTGGTGAGGGAAGGTACTGCATGAAAATGAACGAATCACTCACTGAGAAGACTCATTACTCCCGAGTCATATAAAAGATTAGTTCGTATTGAACGAATCGTTCACGACCGACACATCACTAGCAGAGAGGGTGGAGTTGTAGTGGTTAAAAACACATATTGTAAAGACATTTGGTATCTGATACAGAGTCGATTCTAATACTTAAGTTGACCTAAATGTAGATTGAATGTACATTGGTCACAGTGAAATAACAGCTGTAAAATAATTATTTAAGGAGCAGTGTGTAAGATTCACTGTTCGCTAGATTCTGTAATTTCCGATTGCTCTGAACGCAACACTCTTAGAGTTAGCAAACTGCTAATAAAAACTAAAATTAGCGACGTAAAGTTACTAAACTAATATATTATCAGAGTTTAGTCTGATAGTGAGACCGCGTTAGCAAGCAACAAGTTCTTCTCTCCGTTGGTATTTAGAAAGCGGATAAATAAACCGGTAAAAAAGAGGGGGAAAGCCACCGGGGAGACGCTGCAAAGTGTCCGGGTGAAGAGGTCAGCCGCCGGGGACGCAGCGACACCAGAGCAGGAGGAGGAGGGGGAGGCCTAACGGGCTGAAGAGCAGTGACGGAGGTATGTCTCTAAACTTTATGTAAAGTTATTATAATCTGACCAACATCAATAAAACACAGCGTTGTGTTTACGGAGCAGCTCCGTGCTTTGTCACGGTAACGTTAGTTTGCAGTTTGATGTGTTGTCATGGTTACAGTGAAGATAAAGTCTAGTTTTTGGTGCATAACGTTACATAAATCCTACAGCAGTTACATATTTATCACTGACACAGGAAAATATTACTCATGTTGGTGATTATGCTCTATCAAACTACAGTTTTCATTTCTATGAGCAGTAACTGAGGTGTGTGTGTATAAACTTATTGTATCGTTATTCTATTGTGACCTGGTCTGCATCATAGAGCAGCTCTGTGCTCTACATATCAAATATTACTGTATCATGCTGTAAAGTGACATTGCCTGGAAAACGTTACAAAATGATTATATAATTATCAGACAGTGATATTTACACATTTTTTAGACGTGCTGATCAAACACTGATCAGCCTACAAACTAATCTGTAGTATCACATTTCCAGCAGAATGTCATGACACTTATAAAGCCTCATATTTGTTTTTCTGTGGTTTTGTCTTCACAGACTTGAAGAGACGAGCCTGGAGGAGCACGTGGTTTACTTGTAGCTGCTGTAGGAACATGCATACAGACTGGCAGAAGAAATGCTGTGTTCAGGACCTGCTAACTGTGTGAGCCTGTTACTGCACTTTGATGAAGGTGTCATACACATTTACAGGCAGCACCAGGAGAAGATTACGGTGTTAGGCCTACAGACATATTTAAATTTAGATCTATCTCAGGTTAACTTTAACGTATGGATACTGTGTTATAGGTTAATTCTAATGTATGTTCAATGTATGTTTGCATGCTGCTACTGGATGCTTGAATTTCCTTCGGGATCAATAAAGTATCTATCTATCTATCTATCTATCTATCTATCTATCTATCTATCTATCTATCTATCCATGACTGGTTTCACACCTGGCCTCTTAGTTTCCTTCCAGACTGTGACATGGTCATACAGTACCACATGTACTCACACACCTGCTTGTGGATTGTCAAGGCATCAAATACTTCTTATTTTATATACACACACATATTTAGTCTAGAATTATAATGTTGAAATATGTTGGTGTTCAAGAACAGTCATTAATAAAAGATGATCAACAGATGTATTTGCTGTATTTTTTTCAGTGATATACATATGAACATGTACTTTTACATCAAGTATGACAGTACTTCCTACACAAATTTCAATCATTGAATATCAGTTTATATATATATTATATTTAATTTCTGTTAATAAATCACCATAAATGTTACACACTGGACCTTAAAGGATATACCCTCAAAATGATTAATGAATGAACATTCATGCACGTGTGTGTGTGTGTGTGTGTGTGTGTAATTAAGAAAGAGTTCCAGAAAACAAAGAGTGAAACTGTATTACTGAATGTGGCACAACACAGCAGACAGATGACGGTTACTTCTTATTTACGGTTATGGCTGCATGCTTCTCTGCTTCTGACGCAGGCCAAGACAGTTTGCTACTTTTGACATGCTGGCTAGCTCAGCTTGAATGTCATGAAACTTATAAATAAACTCAGTAAATAAACTCAGCTTCATACAGTGTGTGCTTTACGAAAGGTTTGGAATCTCTCCCTCAGAGTTTGACAAAATATGGGCCCCCAAATAGCATCTTGCATAGGGCCCCCAAACGGCTAGAAACGGCCCTGAACATTGTAATATTAACAAATGAGGAGAAGAAAAACAATTCTGATGCACTCAGAGCAAAACAACAAGAAATTCTGATTAAGATACAGCATTGTACTGTTATTTAGCATAAAGTAATATAGTACACACAGTACATTGTTGTAATGTTATCGTGAAGTCATGGTAAGTACTAACATTTTACAATATCATACCATAATTTTACATTTAAATGCAGTATTTCTACCTTAATATTGTGTCCAGTTGCTGTAGAAACACAGTTCATTACTGTGATTTTGGCTGTATTTCTGTAATAATAATTACTGCATATTACTGTGAATTTACTGCAAAAATCATCAGTCATTTATTTTACAGTGTATTCATTATACTTTCTCTCTACTGTCCTCAAGAGTTAACCCTTTTGCAGGAATATTTTCCCCCAGAAAATCATTTGCTCCACTGAAGGCACATTTGGCTTTATTCTTGACGGTCCCTGCTGCAGTTTTCACTGATGTTTTTTATGGTGTGCTCTTTTAGCTACATAAGATCCTGCAACACCTCCCAACACCGCTCCCCCTACAGCAGATGCACTGACAGATGCTACTGCTGTTGCTGAATTTAATGTTACAAAAAACGCCATCCCAAACCCACCAAATAAAGCTCCTAACAAAATACCTACGTGAACAGCTGTTAATCTGTCCCAGAACCGTGTAGATGCATTGGCCATGTTTCTTGATGACTTCTGATGTCTAATCTTCTCCTCTTCTTTTATAAATTTCTCCACTGCTTGTAGCATCTCATTGGTGTAGCAGCTTCCTTTGTTCTCCATCACCATCTTGTCTATTGTCTTAAGTAGCTCTTCCACCTGGAACTGGTTGCTCCTGTATTTGTGCTTTTGGTTCCAGTATTTATTATCAATGACGTGGCACCGACCTCCACATTTCTTCAACAGATCACTCACAAGCTTGTTCTCTTTCTTATTCTGATGGACAAAATCCTCAATTTTCTGTCCTTCAGGGAGCTGATCACCATGAGTGAAGACAATGGTTGAATATTTGAAAGCTTCTTCAGAAAAGTATTCATTTATTTTGTTGATGACAGCCTGCTCATGCTCTGTGAATCTCTCCACTTTCAGCACAATGAGAAAAGCATGAGGCCCAGGAGCGCACTCTTTCATACACCTCACTATCTCATGCTTCAGCTCATCCTCAGATCTATCTGTGTCAAAGAAACCAGGACAGTCGATCAGAGTGATGCTTCTTCCATTGACAGATTTGGTTTTTGCTTCACATTTACTTGTTACAGAGCTGACAGTGTGACCGATCGTGAACATTTCTTCTCCAAATATGGTGTTAGCCAGGCTGCTTTTCCCAGCTCCAGTTTTTCCCAAGATGACAATTCTTCTGTTTGACACTGAAAGATAATGAAGTCCATCAGTAACACTGTATATTGGTATTTTGAAGGGGTTTTTTTTCATATAAGAAGATATTTCAGTTAAAGTCATCATTGGTCAAAAATCAAACAAAAAGTAGCAGTAAGTACTTTTTCCATCTGTAACAATCACGGCTCAACAATTTCTATTGTGGCAAAGAACACTGAGGATTCATGTTGTCAACATATTTTAATAGAACAGATTATTTGGTCTAATCCTGATCTGAGTCCTTTAATATTTGGTATCTGGCTGCATGATTAGCTGCTACATTTTACATTAGCCACTGCTGAGAGTTTCCATTACACAGGTCATAGGTCATAGTTATGTTGGATTAATACACAGTGATCAGTGTTAACAAATAATAACTGAAGAAATAACCTTAACTTACCGTCCATGTTGTCAGATCCAAACGATTTTCACGGATTTCTCCTCTATCAGACAACTGTGTGTGTGTTCTCTGCTCTGGCGCAGTTTTTATTCCAGTTTTACTTTCACCTCCGTGAGTTCGTGCAGAGAGGGTGGGGGCCGGGTGGTAAAAAGCACATATTGTAAAGACATTTGGTATCTGGTCTCAGAGTCGATTCTAATACTTAAGTTGACTTAAATGTAGATTGAATGTACATTGGTCACACTGAAATAACAGCTGTAGGCTACTTAAATTTGGCACGTCTTCTTTTAAAAAGAATTCTTCAAGGAGCAGTGTGTAAGATTCACTGTTCGCAAGATTCTGTAATTTCCGATTGTTCTGAACGCAACACTCTTAGAGTTAGCAAACTGCTAATAAAAGCTAAAATTAGCGACGTAAAGTTACTAAACTAATATATTATCAGAGTTTAGTCTGATAGTGAGACCGCGTTAGCAAGCAACAAGTATTTCTCTCCGTTGGCGCTCAGAAAACGGATAAATAAAACGGTAAGAAAGGGGGGGGGGGCACCGGGGGAGACGCTGCAAAGTGTCCGGGTGAAGAGGTCAGCCGCCGGGGACGCAGCGACACCAGAGCAGGAGGAGGAGGGGGAGGCCTAACGGGCTGAAGAGCAGTGACGGAGGTATGTCTGTAAACTTTATGTAAAGTTATTATAATCTGACCAACATCAATAAAACACAGCGTTGTGTTTACGGAGCAGCTCCGTGCTTTGTCACGGTAACGTTAGTTTGCAGTTTGATGT